>CM052325.1:5011641-5021878 GCA_028455615.1 Lasioglossum zephyrum | reverse complement strand
ATTCTTTGTACTTTATCACACAATTGTTGATTTTCCACAAAATGGCTAGCATCGCGTTAGCAAAGGCATATGAAAACCCAACAAATTAATGGCTGACCCACCCCCTAATATTCCTTGCACTTTATCACACAATTGTCGATTTTCCTCCAAATGGCTGACATCGACCCGGAAAAAGCTGAGTTCGCCGTAATTCAATAGGTTTGAAACAGCTTTTAATCAGGAACTTGGTAATAACTCTCATCTAAGTGAAATGAACGATGAATTAGACTTACAACTGCGATTTAGAACTCCTATTTCCAAGTTCGCAGGGCCGACAACGTGCAGGCTGTTCGGAACGACAGTGGTTTCGTGGATAATTATAATAGTTTACACTTTACCGAGCTATCCCGGCGCTCTGTCATCGCGGCTGCATTCCAGCTTCCCCTCCCACGTTTCTGGCTACAACTGTGCAGAGAGCCCAGCCCGTACATGCAGCCCTGCAACCTGCTGTATACTCACATTTGCACGGCTCTGTAAATACACATTATAATGACAGCCGACCGGTACTGAATTGTCCGGTTGGAACCAGAATCCTAAATGTTAAACGATTCCGGCAAGTGTTTTCTGGTTTCCACTAGCGGAAACAGCGGTGCACGGTGCGCGCGCCGGTCCGCTCCTCGCGACTCGGAAAAGTGGTTTCGCCGATGTGAACGATGATCGAGGGACCGGTGCGTACGACTTCGCGCAATTATTTCCCCGCTGAGCTGCATCACGAGCTATGATAGTCGGCTAACTGTAAAACATTAGTGCATCTGGGGTTTCTGTCGCGGTACGGACGAGCCCGCGACCGTCCGGTCACCCTTTCTCGCCATTTCCGGCTGATTTATTTGGCCCTTTAGTGACAATTACCGTATACTTTATGGCGTTCTTTTTTTTTAAATTATTTGAGAGCTTGAAGGGTTCCTACACACATTTTTTAGCAGTATGTTATGAGGGAAGTAAGCGTGGAGATAATTAAGTTTTCAAGGGTGTTTTCTGACCACCGTATTTGAATAAATCGAACGTCGAATGATAATTGCATAATTTCAGTTCATCCGTCCAGAGTAGGAATAAAAGACTCTGTAAAAGTTTCTGAAAGAAAGCGTATAATGAGAGTATATTAGGTTTATACTTTATGGAATTTTTCCTCGAAATTTTAAGTAATTTACTAATGGTAGGAAAAAGGTTTTTAAATTTTTTGTACAATTGATCTTGGCACCTCTATACTCCACGCTGTCAGTATATAAAGTGTTCTCAAAGGGGCGTGGTTGTAATGCTCTATTTGTATAAAATTCCCTGGGGGCGTGCCTTCATTATTCGCTCTACCTATAATGCTTTGAGAGCCATAAACTCATGGTTTGCTCTTTATACGATACGCTAAGGGGGCGTTGCTTCATTGTCCTCGCATTTTATGGATTCAGAGCACTATTTCGCATAGTAATTTCAGCATATAAATAATTCAAAACATGCTAAAAGATGCTGAAGAATTTCGTTAAGAATTATCTATCTCGCAATTTTTGATAAAATGAAGTGTGGTTTCGATGGTGTTTCTGACTGAAGTACTTCAAAAGCTGTAGTTTCGTTCGTTTAGCTATAGAACATGCTATGAAGGGGCGTGGTTTCGGCGCTCCTACGTTCCATGGAGCCACAACAGTGCCGCATATGATAGTTATTGTACCTAACATAGTATGGAAATCTAATGAAAAGTCTGTAGAATTTTTTCGTTATTGAATATAACGGCTTTGTCGATTCACATGATTAAACAGCATAGCGTCAATGTTAAATATTAATCTAAAATATTCTATTTCTAATATTAAATAAAAATCTGTTTTATAATGAGAAAAAATATGTTTTTCATAATATTATCTGTATATTATGAAAAACTATTCTACTTCTAATATGAAATAAAGATTCATTTAACATTTATAAAAAAATATTTTCCTCGTAACATGAAATAGATATGCATATTAAAAAATGTTAAGTGTTAAAGTGTTAAAACTAGAGACTCCCTTTTCAAAATGAGCTGAGGCACAGAAAATTTTTTTTCTTGCGAAGTTCCAATAGGTCAAACACCAAGAATCATCCCCAATCTTCTGTAGCCCTGTACACGAAACACCTCCGTCAGCCGAAAATCTTGGCCCAGTATCATCCCCGCAACAATCCATCAAGATCCCGAGTTTGGGCCGCTCGCAAAACACCCTACCCCCGCCAGGCACTTTAAAAGTCTCAAAACTTCTCGTGTATCCTCGTGCAACGTCAGTGTCGGCGAGTTTCTCGCGTCAATGACGCCGCAGCGCGGCTCGCATTCGAAATCCTGAGAAGAAACTAGCTGGAGGAAGAACCACGGATAGAAGCAAACAGGACGGAGAGAGAGAGGGTAACAGGGAAGCAGGAAGGTGAAGGCAAAAAGCATTCCCGTGCTCTTCCGTGGGACGTTCGCCGGATACACTCGTGTCATACTCGCGGCCCGGAATTGAACAACTTTCTCGAAGTCGCCGGTGTTCCCGACGCCAACAGGGGTTGCAGCGGGGTTGCGGGGGGTTGCCAACCGGGGGGATGAGGAAGAAGAAGCGGGCCGGAGCAGGGGCGTCGAGGAAAAATGAGACAAGAAGCTCTTCCGGAAAAGTAGTTCCGGCAAAACAGAAAACTCGCACGACAACGGGGGTTGGCGACGTTTTGCAAGGGCCCGCCGCTGTCCAGGAGCGCAAAAGCGACGCCGACGACAACTTTCCGCCGAGAGGAAGCCCGAGAACCATTGTGCTATCCGCCGTGCGTACGGAAAACTGTTTCTGCTTAGGAGTGTGGAACTTTCGGTGGCCAGCGCAACGAAAAACTTGAACCTGATAAATGGAGGGCGAGCCTGCGCTCGAATCGATGCTCCCTTTGCCTAGCCACTTCCGTTTTATTCCAGCGTTCGATACTCTTGTCTTCAACGCCGCCACGCATTTTCGACGGAACTTTAACAGTCTTCGAGAAGGAGTTCGCTCGATCGACGTTTTCAGATTTATTCGTAAGTGAGTCTTGCGTTTGTTATTACGATCGTGGTGGCGACACTTCCGGATTGTTGAAAAGTTTGGTTCTGCTGGAGTTTTCACGTTTGCACCCGTGTACGAAGGATTTCTGAATGTTAACTAAGGATATTTAATTTAATTATGCTTTCGGCTCAGACGTTTCGATTACTTAATAAATCTAGCAATTTTGCAATAAACATTTTCACTCTGCTCAAAAGATTTTGATTCTGTTCAAAGAGTCACTTTGACCGCAGTACGTTCTAAACCAGCATCGTGTACAAATCAGCTTTTCAATGCACAATTTACATAACTAAAGTTATTATAGCAAGTATGTATGAATGATAAAGAATATACTCTCTTGTAGACGCAATTTTTCCTTTGAAAAAGGTTCAAAACTGAACCGAAACGTTAGGTAAAGAAGAAAAGTGTTACACTTAAAGATTAAAAACTCGTTTGCAACGGGCTCGAAAAGCTGAATCTGCCATTTTCTTTTTATTTCCGTTCTACTGCACTGCGAACGAATAAGGCCAAAGCGGGTAGTTCGAAGTTAGGTAGAGTTTAAACGTCTCTGCGGAATTTGAAAAAAATTTGTAACGATTCAAACAACCCATGCCCTCGAAGATTAAAGTCCATTTACGACTTCAAAAAGGACTCGGTCTACAATTTTTTACTTCCATTTTACTTCACTTTGAATGAAAGAAAAGTCAGGCTGGTTCGTTTTTAAAGATTTTCCAGTTTAAACTTTTCTGCGGACTTTTAAACATTTTTTTAACGACTTCGTAATTTTTTTTAATCTATCCAACTTGGCAGAAGAACTGCGGTTTTACAATCCATTTATAAAAAGGTTATTCTGATGTAAATTGTGTGCGAAAACGAGGAAGCGTAGACTCGTTTTTAGCGATGGACAGTAGTGTATCAAATCTTATTTCAACAGAAATCCTGCATAGCTCCATTATTCCTCTATTCAGGCAGCAAGCGCCTTGAAATCAAAAGCCTCTAGATAATGCCGCGAATTCCCGAGGAAAAGAAATTCCAAAAGGAAGTACGTTGAAACAGGCACAGTCTAAAGACCATCCTCGTTCCATCCTCGGCCCAAAAGCATAGCAAACAAGATTTCCACGGCTCCGAAGGAGTCTCAGGAGAATTTTTCGCGGAGCCACGAAGAATTAAGATGCCTCGGTAACATAATTACAAAAGTTTCGCCGCCGGCGGGCCAGGCAGAGCGTAATAACGTTCGCCGCTGCCGAGAGCGTAATCGGATTAGCATAAATAAGCTGTTACCGATTCGCAGTGCTCGGTTATTGCGATCCACGTCCTCGGTCCCCAATAAAATCGTTGTTGTTCGTTTGCTTTCTCTCTCTCTCCCCTCTCTCGTCGACCGGAGAGAACTATAATGCTCGTTTCCCGGCCGCTTATCTCGGGAATATTAAATGGAGCGTGCATGGCCGTCGAAAATCTGAAATAAATTTTAAGGCGGGTTTATCGCCTGTGAAAATGTACCTTCGATTCCTCTCAATTTCACGGACTCCCTCGGAAAAGCCTCTCTCTTACAGGCTCACTCTATTTTTATCGGCCCCTTTCGCTTTTCTTTCTATCTCTCTTCTTCTTCTTCTTTTTTTATTTCGGCGAAAAGTGCTTTCATTGTTGGATCCCAGTCGATGGATTTTACTATCGTTGGTTTTGTAGGGTATTGTGTGAACCAGAAATCAGTGCTTCCTTCGACGAACTAGTGTAGCAGTGTGTTGCGAGGTCCTTGACTAGGCGTTGACTTGATACCGAGTGTAGATATGTATGCGGTATGTTAATTTCGTGTTTAGTTTTTGTTTGGCAATTTTATGTTCAGTGTGGAGCGGATCGGAGCAAATATTGCTCCCTGGGGCACGAGCTCGGAGCCATGAACCTTTGAAGCGTTCTATAGAGAACGATCAATATTATTCCAGCCATTTGCACACATTTACGTGTTTACATTTCCAACAATCGATTTTACATGGAAATACGCCGAGTAATTAGTTTTTGATGAAATATTCACAATTTACGAGGCAGTATTATCTGGTAAATTGAAACTATTTTTTGAGAGTCTAATAGCGTGATCATTCGTTATAGAAGCAATGATAGTACGCTTATTTTAGCATTTTAGATAAAAAGAGCAATGAAACCACGCCTCCAGAAAGTGTGTTAGACAGAGGCAGTAATGAGGTCATATTTACTAGGAGCAATTTATACAGACAGAGTACAGCAGACATTATTCTGTCACGATTCTGTCAAGTTTTGAAGAACAGAACACTGATGTGAAACTTTAGAAAGCGAGAGCACCGAAGCCACGCCTCTTCAAAGCTCCCTAAACGTAGAGGACAGTGAAGCCACGCCCACTAAAGTAAATTTTTACAGAAATTTCAAGACAAATATAAATTACAACAATGTTTGAGAGCTATATTTAATGTAATTGGTAAAAATAATGGTTTAAAGTCCCTGGCTACAAAGCTACTGGCAACAACCTTAAAAATAGTTCGGAGTGCAAAGGGTTACAAAGAGGCCAAGAACAAAAATTTAACCTTGAAAGTAGAGTCTCTAAAATTGTACTGTGCCACTTGATAGAGTAGCAATCAAGGAAGAAATACAAGCAGTGAGGCGGGCTAGAGCCCGGACATGGGCTCGTCGTTGCCCGCAAAAATATAGCGGCCGGGGATGTAGGACGTGTCTGAGGAAGCGGCACCAGAAATAAGTGTTTAACCTCGATCCTTACCATATCCAACTATTCTAAATCCAGTATGCAAGTGGAGTAGATAGCTGATAGGAGATAGCCGATAGGAAGGCGCAGCCTTGCATGCATCCACCTGCCAGGTGTAAGGGAGACGCAGACGCTGCTGGCTTGAATGGACACGAAATAGGTCGAGTCGATGCCACTCTCGCCAGTCATTTCAAAGAGAGCGATCCACAATCTTTTCTCGACGCCGGCCACTATCAGCCGACGAAACAAATTAAAAGGAACGCGGGAAGAACGTCACCAAACTTCACGAACCATTACCGAGCGGCTCAAAACTACAGTAAAGTCGCGATTCTTGTCAAACAACCTGTGCTCTGCACGGACAATGATCGCATACCGATATTGTTTTTTTCTGACTGCGTTTAGTGATCGATTCCTCGATTCTAGGCGGATAAAATGTTTTTGATCAACTTGAGATACCTTCGCTGTCATTCTATTTTCTGTACGAATATTTATTTAAATAAATAAATATAAATATAAATCGCTTCACTGCGTTCAAAGTTCATAAAAGGAAAACATATAAATTTTTCAAACTTTGATCATCTTCGTGAAGACAAAGGTTTCTCCCATATATTTTTGAAAATGTTGCAGAACGGTTTCTTACATTGAAAAATTCCATAAGTGTGAATGATGTTTCTTCTGGGAAATGTGCAGACTTGTCGAACCGACAAAAACATTTTCGGCCAGTTCGAGCCTGTTTAAGTGCGTTTAAACGGCGCGGCTCGCAAATTGTAAAAGATGTCGGCCGGTCCCGATGGCCGCCGATTTATATGCAAATTAGCTGGTTAGTTCTGCGCGCGATTTCGAGGTAATTTCGACGATCGCGAGCGATCAAATTGCCGTGCCGGACGCGCGGCACTCGTAATTGCACAAATCCAGACTCGTTAACTGTGTACACACGCCCACGCGTCGAACATATTCGATAAAATGCGACCATAGGTATACATAGGTCGATGGGGGTACTCTTTTTTTAAACAATTTATTGGGCGACCAGGTGCAACGTCACCGATGCAATTTCCTCGCCGGTGTCTAATTACGGATTTTGATAATAATCAAACGCGACGCGACGCGACGCGGCGATTTCGCTGGATCGAGATCCCCTGCGATTCGACTGCAGAGGTTCCATCGATTATTAAAAAAAAAAAAATCAACGGTATACAAAATGAAAGTGCCGTATTTTTTAAAACTTACAGTATGCGTCCTATTTTTCGAAAATGTTTGACGACATTTTAAAAGGAATACGATATTCTTCGTATTGATATTTAACTATTTGTAATTTATTAATTTCTTCTGTAAAGTATACATTAGGGAGAATCGATCGATTTTTTGGAAATTTATATGGACACTTTTACCGCTTTTACAACAATTTTTGGGAGCGTGGGGAGAATGGTATTTGGGGAAATGATTCTGATGTTTTTGGTGATCTATCAATCGTGGCTGATCGTGGATATCGTTCTGCTGACCACTTTGAGCGCTCTATCAACGTCAGCACCGATCGAATTCATGTTTTCCTTCGATCCGGGAACTTAATAAGTTCGACAGCCATCTGGACGACTTGCACACTGTTGCTGTATTAGGGAACCGAGGTGATTAAGTCGAGTTTCGACGTGAATCATTGTTTTCTTGCCATCTGCTATGGTATTCCACAGAAAATTCGTTCTCCAAGATCCATGATAAAAAAAATTTGGTTACCATGAAAACAGTTAAATTTCGAATTTTATTCGAAGAAAATTATTTTACATTCGTCGTCAAAAAATAAACAAAATATAGTTCACTGTTCACCTGTATAATTTAGACAAATGCGTTTCCCACAATCCTATTTTCACGAGTAAATTGTTAGTTAAAAATGGACAATCTTCGACGCCATTTTTCCATTTGCAATAATATCCAAGCTCTGCAAGTAATTCCCGGTTTCTCGAATTAACGTTACCTCAATCATCTGTTTAATTATCATCCCGGCTAAAAATCAACAGGTGTGAAATATTTCCGTAAGAGCAGCCTCCTGCAAGCGCGAATACTAGAATCGTCCGAGGTCGATTCCGCGCCGTGTTTTTATCGCCAACGTAACCGAAGAATCGTCGAGTTACAAGTTATCGACGCGCAGGAACGCTTCTGTTACAACGAGCGAGGGATTACAAGAATGACCCAGATCCAAGTATCGTTCGATAGAGGACAAAGGGAGGCAGTGCACAACGACGACAACAAGTTCCCAGCGATTCTTTCGTTTTTTTTCGAAAGAGGGAACAAGGGTTGCCGCGCTGCGAAGTCAACAAGCCGCTGCGTATTGTTCGCTCTTTGCAAATACATAAACTGAGTGAAAGAGGAAAAGTAAGTTTCGACGAGGAGCCCAGAACACGCCTGGCCTGTCTTCTGAACTTCCCTGTTGTCCTTTGCCCCATGCCCTTCCACCCCTTTCTCCCCTCCCCAGCTCTAAACTTTTGCAAAATGGAGATCTTGCCAGCTATCACGATTCTTGTTACAGTTCTTGCGAAACAAAAAATTTATAAATACAATTCTGGATATACCCAATTGGTTACTTGATTGCTTGTCTAGATTTAGCTTGGAGAGGGCTAGAAAATTTAACTAGGAGCACAATGTCAGAGGGTGAGTCACCTAACGTTTGCACCTCAAACATCTTTGTTGTTTCTAAAGATATATAAAATATGGTAATTTTTATATTCAGTTTTTATGTCATTTTTTTAAAGATATCAAGGTCACCTTGTACCATTTAATTTTGTCCTCACCATATTTTATGTATCTTTAGAAACAACAAAGATATTTGAGGTGCAAACGTTAGGTGACTCACCCTGTATAAAAAAAGAATTTTCGTATGCGTGATCGGTCTCTCCTATCATATTGATTTTTTCATTGAATCTATAAAATTTTCAACTGCAACTACGCAGGATTATATGACAATACCATATCGATTGTACCATTATTTCCTTTTTGTTGTGCATGTCCCTTAGTCGATGAGTAGTCTTAAATCTTTCTCTTTCTTTTTATTATAAATATTTATGTACAAGGGCTTCGATCCATCTATAATAAATAATAATAATAATATTTACCGCGTCGTGTTTAAAATTTCTATACTAATTCTATAAAATTTCTATAATAAAATTTAAATAATAGGATCCACCCCAGTGAGGAATAGTGTCGTAGAAGGGAAATGAGGATACAAGTGTTAATTGAAATATTCTTCTTACAAATAAAACCACCATAGATTCGAAAATCCTCTCCTTTCGTAACAGTTCTTTAAAAATTAATCTACGATTTTTTCCTCCACTGTTTTATAAACGAGGCGAAGCTGAATAAAAATGCTAAAATTAAATAAAAATTAACTTGCCCTATTTTATCCGAGATTGTACCCTCCGCGAGGAGCAAATTGATCTACGATTTTTTCCTCCACTGTTTTATAAACGAAGCGAAGGCGAATACAGGTGAAAAACTAAATAAAAATTAACTTGCCCTATTTTATTCGAGATTGCACCCTCCGCGAGGAGCAGTCTCAGAAACGCCATGGGAAGCAAGCCGATGGCGAGAGTGGGGGTTAAATTGGGGAGTGGGGATTAGTCTGGAATAGGACAAAGTTGAGACGGGGCCCGATCCCGAAAAACATCAATTCGATTACCGTCGCTTAAGCTCGAAAGTTTCGACGATGGCTCCCGTTCGGAATTGAACTTTACATTATTTTGAGGTGAAACGAGGTCGCATCGGGAACTGCCTCGGCTGTTTCGGCCCGGATTGGCCCGGGTTTAGGGCGATGGGAATACCAAGAGAGTCCTGATGTCGATTGCTGTTCCCGCGATAGGAGGACCGGGCCAGCAGCGCCCGGCTGCATCTGAAATACGATTGTAGATTGGATTAAAGACAAGACTTCTTTTCTTCCCGGATCGCTGCCGCTGGGATTCCCGCTCGAAATAGACTAGAGAATCCTACCTGATACCTAACATCGCTACGATTCTAATCGAAATCCTCCTATTTCTGTTGCAGGTACGCACGCCCCACTTCAGTTTACCTTTGCTCTCGGTACGTAAATTATTAATTTTAACCAGCCAGGGCTTTTCAGAGGATTAATCGAGATTACGCTCTTAGTTAGTTGGGAGTTAGCAGATTTCCCTTTAGATTGTCAGCTTTAAGCCGCCAGTGATCGATACCTCGATTGCCATGAGACATCGTTATTCTTCGAGTGTCAGTTCTCGAAAAATTATTCCCCGTTGTTTGTCAAAGGAGACTTTGTCAGGTGGATTTTTGGTCCGACGGTTTTTAAGTGATCCGAAATTGAAGTGGTGACTTAAGCACGCTTTGATCTTGGAGATTAAGTTGTAGGGCAAGTAGTTTTCGAGAGGGTTGTCGATGTTCATGGGGAAAACCGGTCGATACTAATTTCTTGCAGGGAACAAATTTGTTTGTAACAGAATGGATATTATAGATTAATATAAAGAGA
>CM052325.1:4998610-5011541 GCA_028455615.1 Lasioglossum zephyrum | reverse complement strand
TTGATTTGTACGAATACACACCAACTGTTAATAAAATTGCATAGTTAACGATAGCCAATACTTCGATTATCAAAGTAATTCATTTCGTTATGGAAATAAATTCTGAAAAACTTTGCAAAAAAAATCGACATTGTTAAGGAAGAAAACACATTTTTCTTTTGCTCCAATTTGTGGCAATTCAGTTAGAAAATTCCCTCATCCGAAATACGACAGTGTCGGAGGATTAAATCAGAGAAACGGGACCCTTTGAGAAATTTTTATGTCGCACTTAAAAGTGAGTGTGCCAGGCTTTACCAAAATTTTCGTGCATATTTTCCAAACCACCCTTGAAACACACCGAAAGTTCTTGTATAAATTTGTATTTAACCAGTCCGTTCATTAAAAATTCGTAAAGCACGTGAATCTCTCAAGTGAATGAAAGTGTTTCGTAAATACGGAACTGCAGGAAAGCTGCAATCTACAAAAGCATTAGCATGAAGGCAACATCGGTTCACGTCAATGTAAAGCCAGGCCCGATTCGTTGTATACTATTTGATCAAAACGCGGCTTTTCCTTTAGCCTCGAGGACATCGATAACTTGTGGTTACGTTATCGGAATTGCAGTTTAACGCGGAACCACCGCGGCAATTTGCTGCACCTAATGGAAAATATGAAGCCATACGTACGATCCTATCTCCACCCAGATCGTACCCAATCACACAATATTTTTCCTTCGCATTTACAATCTCCGAATCACTATCATTATCACTCCTCCTTAATCCCGCAACGTTCCCCTCAAACGCGTCAACTCGTTTTAGCTTGAAATGTTGCAGAATCCAACTTTAGAAAAGTAAATGCAGAATAAGTAGAACACGTCAAATTAAATGAAATAAACGGCATTTAAAAATTGAAACAGATTCTAATGGACAGTGCATAAAAAAACAAGGAGTGGAATATTTTTAGAGTCGTTCAAAATTAAATGTCTGGAACGGTTTACCGTCACATGTAAACGAACTTAGATATCTAAAAATATCGAAAATGGAATTTAAAAAGTCAAAACTTAAACTCCCGAATATTTAAAATTAAATTGGAAAGCGAATCTTGTATTTAGAAATATGCAAAATTGAATTTAAAAAGTCAAAACTTAAACTCCTGAATATTCAAAATTAAATTGGAAAGCGAATCTTGTATTCACAAAAATGCAAAATTGAATTTGATGTCGATGCTTAAACTTAGGAATATTCAAAATTAAATTGAAAGAGGAAGCTTGTATTTCGAAATATTTCAAATTAAGGCAAAACTATTTAAGAAGAATAATGATTAAATTTGAAAGAGAAAGACGACATATTTAGAAATATTCGAATATACATTTATAACTAAAGTTTAGTAAATTTATTTAATATATAAATTTATAAATAAAAATGATCCTTGAGACCAGGATATAGGACGTTTCGAAAGATTTAGAATTGAATTGGACTGGTGTACGTACAGTGCACGTGGTACAGCAAAATGGCTGTCGAATGCAACTAGCAGCTCGGTGGAGGTTGAATGATTTCGCGATGATGGTTGAGAAGCAGGGGCACGTGACGGACTAGGTGTTTGCGGGTAATTCCGACTGATAGCGATGTAACAAATTGTAAATTACTTCATCCTGTACTTTAATATAACACGGCTGGCTGGATATAAATTTCGTAAATGTCGCTTCGCCCGTGGGCTTTATCGCCGGCCGTAATATATGTCTCGTTATCGCGCCGATGCAACGTAATTTCAATGCAAATTGCTTTTGTTTCGGTGTACGCGCCGCAGCCTAAGGGACACAGCATATTTGATACCCGGAAGAACTAGAACCACCGTTGCTGTTTAACATTTTTACATTTTAATAGCTGCCAAATGGTCTGCACCACCCCTTAACTTCATTTCCATTTATTTAAACTATTGCATAGCATGCGATAATAAAATTGACACTTTCTTGAAACATTCTTCATTCTAACTCAGCCATTTTTACATTACCTGTCAAATACAACATTTTTGAACAGTTCTTCAGTTTTTGTAAAAAAATGATACGGTCATTAATGTTTTTATAAATGGAATCATATATTTTTTATTACATCAGCTGATATGCTCCTTCATATTCTTTACAAAAAAGTATTAATCTTTTGATAATATAAGATGATATAAAAAATTTAAATTCTAAGTGAATTTTGCTACAGGTTTCTTCAAAATATGAGTCGTCAAAAATGATATTATTCTTATCAACAACAATAAGGTCATTCACTGAAATTACATATTCTGTGATAATATGATTTGTGAAAAATTAATGATTTTCGTGATCGCTTCAACAAATTTGAATTTGCTTGAAAAGTACAAAGGTTCTGTCAATGGAGAAGAAAGACTGAGACGTTGCTCAAAGGGAAATGGCGTAATCACTGCGAGGGTGAGTTTAATTAGAAGGCGATACCACGGAAGAAATAGTTGAGGATTGTAAAAAGCCAGTCGTTTTTCTGGAACACACTCGTTGGCAACCACGTGGTCGCGTGGGGGTGGCCCCGTTGCAAATGGCGAAGTTAATAATAAAGAACGCTGGCTCCGGTCCCGGCGAGGTCAGTAATAACCGGCCGTTCCGTCCGCAAAACTAATTCCTCCATCGGCATAATACCGAGGCCGCACGCCAAACTATTAAAGGAAGTTGGGAGTTGAAATGCTCTAGCAGCCTACTTCTTTTAGCAAGGGGCTCAGTCCCCGGAGCAGTTACTTCTTTTTATCGCCTTCATGTTCGACCGAATGTGTCGCTCCCTCGGATTGTTCTCGTAGCATGCAATTCCCACGTTAATTGTTGTTTGCATCATTCGCGGATACAATTAACATTTGAATATAAATTTTATATTTATATATTTTAATATTTTTATATTTGACTATATATGAAGAATATAGATGAAGAAATAATGAAAAGGTTTCTTCGTATTCTTTCGATAGATGGTGTTACCATGTTATAACTCTATACATAAATATTAATCGGATTTGACATTACTTGAGTGTGTCTTAGAGATGTTATACAGGATGTCTGAGCTAAAGCAGGTCACCTAAATATCTCTTTTATTTTTAATGACATGGAAAATATTTATGGCATAATTTAAATGGTATCGGGAGGAATATCATAAAAGGTCAATTGTTTTTGTCCAGTTATATTTTCATAGTTTTCTTCAAGGTCATCGTTATTTTTTTAATCGGAAAAATTGTTTTCTTTTGTTATTCCATCTTGTAGAAGCTGAAAAAATACAATCGAATATGTCATTACCTTCAGGTGACCTTGAGTCCAACAAAAACGTGATGATACTGTAGGATAATATGAGGATTTGAATTTATTGTTTGCGTTACAACATTATAAGTTATAAGTGCACTTTTTAATTATCTTAGAAAACGACGTACGCGATGGGCACTTATAATCAGGGAATCGTTCCGTGTAGAGCCGTATAATACCTCTTATGATAATACGTAGAGCCGTATAATACCTCACTGTTTAGCTTCACCGTAAACATAGATCATTTGAATCCTCTCTTGCTTTGAATAATAATAAACCATGGAATGAGTTTACGTATTGCTAACGAGCTCTTCGCACTCAGCTAAGAAGCCGACCAAGAGAAGATGTTTACCAACAACAACCTACCACTACAGAGGACATGATATATCGCATAATTAGAGCTTGTGTGTGTTGCTATCTCATCGGAAACAATAGAAAGAGTGTCATGGCGATCCATGATTGATCGTGTCAGAAAATGTATTGCTGCCGACGGACATCACTTTGAGCACTTATAACGTCTGCACTTATAACTTATAATAATAACACAGACAGTAAGTTCGAATGTAATCCTAAAATTATCCTACGATTTTATTACATTTTTTTGGAATCAAGATAATGACTTAAGCATATTTAAATGTATTGCTTCAGTCGTTACAAGATGGAAGATCAAAAACAAAATTTTTCCAATAAAAAAATATAATGATGATCTTGAAAAAATTACGAAAAAATAACCAGACAAAAAAATTGTTCTTCTATGATATTCCATAAATGTTTTTCATGTCATTAAATATAAAGGAGATATTGAGGTGGTCTGCTTTAGCTGAGACACCCTGTATAAATATATTTTTTTTATACATTTTTATGTTTTTATTATTATTATACATTTTATGTTATACATTTTTATGTTTTTATTATTATTATACATTTTATACATTTATACACTATATTTTAAATAGTGAATGCATCGTGTACAAAAATTTCCAGGTGGAGAAAATTTCACTTTTTTATTAAATATTACCTATAATACCAAACGAAACATTCTGAAATGTGTGCTAAACCTCGAAATAAACAAAAAATGGTTGGTGCGAATAAACGTTTGAAAAGGAATGATAAATAATTTCGGAATCAACAATGATGGGCCACTTTTCTGAAATGTAGGCAGCCGGCTTAAGCAGTGGTAATCCCGATGAATGTTACGACGCAATGGTGAAAACCATCGTTCCGTTGGAATGTATAACTATATACGGTGGGCGTTCTCGAAACTGCACAGCCATAAATCCCGAACGAAACTAAGCCCAGCCGACCCGCGCGATGCAACTTTAAAGCCCGTTAAGTGATTATTAACGTTCCTTCCACGCCAGCCGTTGTTAATATGCAAGAACCCCAGCCATTTTGAAATACGCATCCGTAATTACTTCATCGTCTTACAACGATGCTCCTGTTGGCGCTTCCCATTCCACTAACCAAACTAATAATTCCTCTACCGCAACTTTTTCTCTTCTACACAGACCAACTTTGCGTACACTGTGTCACACTGACGCAAACAGTATGATTTATCGCTACTGTTTTGGCAGTGTAAATTCGTTAAACAAATTCAATTAAGCATAGTTACTTCCTATGAAAAATTCTCATACCAGTTGGAAAAAATATCGACTTCGAGTGACCCTTTTATTTTATTCATATTGTAAAACAAAGAATCAGTATTTAGATTAACAAAAATTTATTGCAGTGGACCACAGCGTTCACGTGATAATAAAAACAATTTTGCGAATAGTTTTCAAAATGAACATTCGTGAATGTCTTTATAAAGGTAAATATAAATTATAGGCTCCCAGAGCTTCTACTTTGTAAACAAATTCTTTGAGGTCGCTAATGACCTTGTTGTTGATGCGACCTGTATAAATAAATTAAAAAATAAATTCGCAGCATCGACCCGGAAAGATCGAGAAATGACATAAGGATTTCCCGCCCCATTAGATAATGTTGTATAGATTAATGTTAAATATTGTAATCATATGTTATAATCTTTGAGGTCGCTAATGACCTTGTTCTTGATGCGACCTGTATAAATAATGTAATTTAAAAAATGCGTGATATCGTCTCGGAAAGATCGAATAATGACATAAGGATTTCCCGCCCCATTAGATAATGGGATCGGGAGGAACGAGTGGACCACTTGCGGGGGTGGGTGAGTCGACCATGGGGGTGGCGCGGCGGCACCTGCACAATAACGACATCCGGACACGGCGCCTGGAGCAATTTGCAAAGGAACAAAAGGGAAACGGTTGTTCATCGGACGGAAGAATGTCTCTCTATGCTAACTAATCCCCGCGCGGTGAAGCCCGTGAAGATGTCGACTTAATTTCCCGGTCCCTCGAGTAATTTGTTCCGGATAGCGGCGGGCATTAAGTAGATGTACATAGAGCCATCCAGGCCCCATCACGGCCCCCCAATTTCTCTGCAGAGAAATTCCCGTCTCCGTCTACCCTTCATGGTGCCTCATACGTATTTTCCACGTGTCCATGGGAGAGCGTCGGGGGCCAAACGATGGCCGGGAGTAATTTTACGGAGGCCGAGCAAGTCACCCCACCATGACACCCCCATGCCTTTCAATCGCTGCGCGCTTCTGTCACCAACTTCACTCCCCTAACTACTCTCGTTCCTTCGGTGCCGGGACACCAGTGGTCAGCGGTCGTGATCAAAGTATCTCCGAGTAAGAATGGAGTTAACGTATCGTTCCTGAAACTGGATAGACCATTAACATTCACGATGGGGCTCGGCTCCTTTCCGAGAGCTTCAAAATCTTCAGTTGATTTATTCATTTACGAGAAGAGTCACTGAAAATGATATTTCACTAGACAATTTTTTTACACGGTCTTCAAAGTGACGTATAAATATAGCAAAAGCTTTATAAATTTGGTAATTATTGCGAAAGGGTGGCCGTACTCCGATTTTGATGAAATTTAAATATGTTATAGATTTCGACATTTTAAACAACTTTTTCCTTTTCCAATATAGGGGGTCGTTTTTAGTTTTCGAGATAATTGCAAAAAACTATTGCTAATACATTGCCACGGAGCGTGCTAGAATACTGAAAATTCAATACAGTATTAGCAATAGTTTTTTACAAATATCTCAAAAACTAAAAGCGACCCTCCTATATTGGAAAAGGAAAAAGTTGGTCAAAATATGTTTCTGCATAACATATTTAAATTTCACCAAAATCGGAGCATACAACCTTTTGCAATAATTACCATAAATTTTTACAAGGAAGAATCGTGGCCCCTCGAATTCATTGTCATATATTCTTTAACAATGTCCTCTGAATATAAACGAACATTTAATGAATATTCGTCACGCCATTTAGTTGCTTAAAATGCTCGAAGGTTGATTTTATCAAAATAATTATTTAAAGCGTCCTGTGAGAACGCACGGTGAAAGTTCTATAATTTTTCTCACAACCGAACAATGTCTAAGAATTCTCAAAGTTTTTGCATAATTCAAAATAAATTCGGCAAATCTTTTATACGCGTCCACGTACACTTTGAGGAGTCTCTGGGACAACAGCCATCTCAAGAAATTAATTTCCCAAGCTGTACAATTTTTTTCGAGAAGATGCTCCACATTATCACCACAAAACCGAAACAAAACGTGTAGAGATCGCAAAAGGAACTGCACCCGGACAAAAGCACCGTTGTTTTCGGTACATCAGACGAAACTTCGACTCTGGTAAAAACATGTATCCCCATCGCGGTAGCTGGGGTTCAAGCCTCGGACTCCTCCTACTTTGGTTTTAGCGTAATTGCTAGCCGAATGAAAGACCGAAAATAAACATGGAGGCAGCGTGGCCGAGCCAAGAAACCGTCGCGGAACGTTCCAAGACCTAATACATGTAGATTATCTTGGTGAGTAGCGAAGTTTCGAGCTAATGGCATCCTGGGGATCGTTCCCAGCAGCTTCCGATCGCTATTTGCATTGTTCTTCCGTGACTAGACAGCGGATTGAGACCGCCGAGGAACCCTAAATGCATCGATCTCGATATCGTCAATATCCAAAAGTGGGTTCTCTCGTTCGAGTACACTCCTTACGCTACTTCTCTTTCTTCTGTTTCGTGTAAACCACCTTGTCTTGATTCGTCATCGCGTTAAAGATGCACTCGTCTGAATGTTTTATCTGCGAGTCGTCGCGTCTGAAAAAGGAACCGGTGCTTTCGAATTTTCAGCGCCTTTTGGAAATGTACCTCGGAGCGCGGCAAAGTACATGGTGTTCTGCGTGGAATATGGATAAGTTCGTGATTCTTTTATGTATGCTTTCGTATACCGAAGTTGTTTCCTTTTTTTCAGAGATCAATCGAGTTTGGATGTACGTAGGTGGTATTCCCGAGAAAGTTTGATTTTATTAGAGAATAAATTTTTTAATGTTTCCGGAAGTATAAATTTAAACATGTATATAAAATAGTATATATAATGTATAACTATATAAAATCTTTTTAAAAATTGAACAAAAATAATGTATACATGTTTCCAGAAGTGGCATGTAAATATTCAAAAAGTTTCACAAGTTTGATTTTATTAGAGAATAAATTTTTTAATGTTTCCAGAAGTATAAATTTAAACATGTGTATATAAAATAGTATATATAATGTATAAGTATATAAAATTTATACATGTTTCCAGAATTGGCATGTAAATATTCCAAAAGTTTGACAAATTTACACATCCAGTTGTCGAGTTGATTCAAACCCTGAAACGAGTAAATATTTGCCATTACTCAAACAAGAAAAAGCATGAAAGAAATCGTTATATGAACTGTTTCCACATCGTTCGAAAGCACCGTTCGAAAAACAGTGGAAAAACCCAATTTCCCTCGAATCGACACAATTTTCCAAAAACCTGATTCCCTAAGCCGCAAACTCCCTCGTCGCTTTCTCTCTCTCTCTGTCTACGGGGTCAAACGATTTTTCCCCGCCCCGAATGCAAAGTCAAACCTCACGGAATCTGCAGGAAGCTCGTTTCACGCCATCCGCGCGGTCAATTCTCCGTGAGTATCAAGAAACTCTGGCACAATAGGGTAGTATCGATGGAAATTGAATTCGGGCGTGGGAACCGGGGATTCGTCAGGCCGAGACTTTTCAGCGCGAATGGCCTTGGAGAGGACTGGTTCAGCCAATGGCAGTGAGGAACCACTTGAGCGCCGCTTTACAGACGGCCAAAGACTCCATTCGAAACTAAACCAAACAAAACCGAACCGAACCGAACTGAACCGATCGGATCCGTTGGAATCAACCGGAGCCAAGCCCATCGAGGGCTGGCTAAACGGCAAACTTATCTAATCCAAGTTGCCCGGAGATAGAGAGGAATAGAATGTTCTCTCTCGCGGGAGAGAGATCGAGAGGAAAAACGGGCCGAAAGACCGCCGAAAGACCGGCGAAAGGAGGACCACAGCAGATACCGCCCCTGTAGAAGTTTGCTCGACGCACCCAGGCCCAGAGCACGGGCTCAGCTCTTTAATTACTCGGCAGGAAGCTGTTTAATCAGCCCGCTCCCCGTGCACGTCGCGTCAACGGCCAGAAAAGTTACCGAGCAACGACAATATTTGCCGAGCCACACGGATCTGGTCGCGGGATTAATCGCATTCCTCTGTACAACGATAGTTTCCCAAGTATCCGAAACCTCCATGGCTAACAGCCATCAAGCTATGCTCAGAACGGTGCATGCTGAAATTTTTTTGATAGTCCCGCCACCTAAAATTCTGTCATTGGGTAAGAAAATAATTTTTGCAAAAGATGATGTTAAAATTTCGATAAATAAGCAATTATATACATATGTATGATGAATGGGATATTATATGAAGGAAAGACTTTTGAGTATGCCTAAATGTACTTCCTCTGAAAAAATATTTATGATAGTACTACCACAATGTTAGTTTTTCAATATAACAATTCGCTAATGCACATATTTTTTAAAAATATATACTTTTTTATTTTA
Organism: Lasioglossum zephyrum; assembly: GCA_028455615.1. NCBI lineage: Eukaryota > Metazoa > Arthropoda > Insecta > Hymenoptera > Halictidae > Lasioglossum > Lasioglossum zephyrum. The sequence goes on along the minus strand of CM052325.1, from coordinate 5,002,277 downwards.
TTATTTATTTTAATTTTTTAAAAATTTAATTTAAATTTGATTTTAATATTTATTTCAAATATATAGAATACGTAATATTTTTCATCATATATATATTTCAATAACGATTAGGGAGGGGTAGGATAGGTGAGAATCGTTATTTACTAAAAATTTTAGTCTTTAACGTATTGGAACGGTCTAACTTGAGAACACAGGCTATCGAAGTGAATTAAGAACGATGAAGACTCTACTTTCTCCGTCACTAAGTAATTCTTTTTGAAAGATGCTTCCGCACCTAGAAGCCCCGAGAGAGTAAAGATGATTTTCCGTCAGTCTCGCAAAGTTCTTCAAAGTTCTGCGATTTCAGAGGTCTTTACGGAGTTTGGAAAATGTTTCTGGCCATTCAAATCAGTGTAGACTTGCCGATTGAAGTGGAGACCCTTTGCAGTGACACGGCAAAATTTGATGCGACTTTTAAAGCCATTTTAAAGCTCTATAAATGAGAGCAAAAATTCCTCTTTCAACTCGTGAATTCTGTCGGAACGTGTCTGGGGATTCGGACAATTTTTCTCCTGATTAAAATAATAACGAACTCATGTATGTTTTTCTCTCACCGATTTATTACATCTCGAATAGAATCTGTGGCGGGTTACAGATAAAACTTTCGACTAGTGACGTATACGAACGACCGTGTGTCTTTCGAACAAATTCTGTTCAGAAACATAGTCTCGAAGGCTGAGCACATACAGCGCTCAGTTTGGCCGATTAATTTTGTTTGCCACGAGTACAGTGTATGTGTGTATAGAACCGAAATAATTTAACAACCGTCTGCGTTCGCGCCTGAATCAACATTAAGCTCTGCTTGTACTCGAGGTTGCGTACTCGCGAGACCACCACTCTAACTTATTATATTATTAGACTAAGTACTATTACTGCCAAAATTACTCTTTGGAAATTATTTACACTTTAACTTTTTACTGTGTTTCACGTTTTCCATTGTTAAATCTGTCGCTATCAATGAATATCTATCAATGTCTACCAATTATCAATCAGTATCTATCAATGCCTATCGATATCTATCTGTATGTGTCAAAATCTATCACTGTTTATCAATGTTTATCAACCAATATCAACATCTATCAATACCGACTACTATCATCTGCCACTATCCATCGATGAACTAATATATCAATATCTATCAACGTCTAACATCTCTCAGTGCCTATCTATACCACGCATGCCAATATTTACCAACTTCATCAATATCCATCGGCATTTATCAACATCTGTCAAAGTATATCAATTTTTTACTATGTTCCACGCATCACAAATATGTCAACGCCAATTAATGTCTGTCAATTTTAAAAATATTTATCAATATCTGGCAATAGTTATCGACGTACCTGTCAATATGTGCCAATACCTATCATTATCGATACCTTCCAATGTTCCATCTATTCAAGGATAGGTCCACACGAACTAATGTAACATCAACCAGTATTTATCAGTATCTATGAAGATTTACGGGTAGAAACCAATGTCGTCTGAAACAATTTTCATCGTCACACAGAACCGAAACTCCAAGAAACTTTAAATACGATTATATATTATCTTTTCACAACGGACAGTCATTGATGAATTGATAAGTTCGGTCGGTCAGCGACTCGTCGGGCAAGAACTGCGATCGATCGGGCCACGGTGCACGCACCGTCGGAGATGAAAAACGTGGCGAAGTTCTGCGGGGCTGCGGCTGTGACGAGACGGTAATATACAGAAACGCGACAAATACTAAAAATTGCAGCTCGGTAAAAAGCTCTAAGTGGAAAGTTTGCAAGCGTCTTGGTCGACGCCGCGCTGAGTGCCTGTCCCAGCGACGTCCGACGCCGCGAGAAAACCAGCAACCAACCTCCTCCTTCCTGCCCCTCCGCTCCGTTTCATCCCCCCATGACCAACCCCGCCCCCGTTTCGCCAGGGACCAGCAAAGACCGGGATAAATATAAACAACTCAACTTCCGAGACCGTTTGCGCAACGCTGCTCTGTGACATAATTTAATATACACTCGCGAACTTTCCCGCTTAGCCACCGACGCCGGAGATTTGTATTTAGGTTAGTATCCGGGGGAAACTTCGTTCTGGACGACTTCGAGAAACAAACCTCCTCTGGCCCCCTCCGGCCCCGCTTTTCGACCATCTTATTCTCATTGTTTAGGGGAACGGACTCTCACTTTTTACTCGACGCCGAGTACGCGAATTGCCGAGAACCTCTACACACATTTCGAGTAAAAGAAAAATCGAGATGGTACTTGCTTAGACGAATTTTTAGTTCAGTTTAATGTGCTACGAATATGTATCAAAATTTATCAGTACCTACCGATATCTAACAATATTTATCAATATCTGCTTTGCTTATATCAGTTACCTAATACGAATCCTATCTATGAGGATAGATCTATCCTATCAATATCTAGCAATGTCTATCAATATTTATCAGCATCTATCTGTATCTATCTATATCTATCAGTATGTATCAATATCTTCCAATATCTATCAGTATTTACCAATATCTATCAATATCTACTAGCATCTATCTGTATCCATCTATGCCTATCAATATCTACAAATATCTTCCAATATCTATCAGTATTTACCAATATCTATCAATATCTACCAGCATCTATCTGTATCCATCTATGCCTATCAATATCTACAAATATCTCCTTATATCTATCAATATCTCCTTATATCTATCAATATCTACCAGTATCTATCAATATCTACCAGTATCTACCAGTATCTATCTGTATCTATCTATGTCCATCAATATCTACCAATATCTTCTAATATCTATCAATATCTACCAATAGCTATCAGTACTTACCAAGGTCTATCACTAATATCTACCAAAATCTATTAAAAGAAAGATTCCACCAAGTTACTGAAATTACACCAAGATCAATTATTGTTTTTGTCACCGGCAATGAATTATTTGTCAATATCTATCAATACTGGAATCATAGTTTCGCCAACATTTTTACCAACGTCCCACAAACTTGTCCAAAATAAATTGATACGTCCCAACATCCACATAAAATTTTCAAATCGTTTTCTGGAAAAGTATACACGTATATTCAACGCAGAAAATAATGTTCCATTTTGTTCTCGGCACTAGTAGTTTCCAATATTCTTGAAAATTCCAATTCTGATATTAGGTGGCGACGGGATTTTTCTGGAATTTTATTGTAAAAAGACTATTGAGATAGTGGCGCGAGGGAGGAGCCAATTTTCATTGGGTAGGCGCAGGTGCACTTTTATTGCCGGCCAAAGTATTATGCCGTTGAAACTGTTGCGGAGTTTCGAAGCCAACTTTCGCGAACTGTCGAGCCAACGTGTAATCTTCGCCGTGCCGTTCCGATCCTCTTCTTCCGATCAGCGAAGTACGGATTCGAGGATTAAAGGCGAGAGCTTCGTGATCCTTTGAACGTCTCGCGAAATGACAGTCACGTGTCTTCTTTAAAAGCACCGTAAACCGAGTCTGTCCACGTGTTTATCGTTGTCGGATGTTGTTGAAAATGTACATCGACGTAGTGTGTGCGAATTTAGTGGGGGTTTAAGCCATCACTTTTCTCAATTCAAAGTTTATAAAATACAGATCTTGAAAATTCACCAATTTATAACAATGTTTAATTCT
>CM052325.1:4958155-4998510 GCA_028455615.1 Lasioglossum zephyrum | reverse complement strand
CTTTTTTTTTCTTTGTCTTTGTGCGCATGTCCCTTCTTTCTTATTAGATAAGTAGTCTTGTATCTTGCATAATAATCCGCAGTCTAATAATACTTCTTCCAAATTAAAATTACTAAAAAATTTACTCTTGCACTCGAGCTAACCATACAACCACTCTTTCCCCGGGCAGCTCACGCACACCCTGACCGCTAAAAAAATCCTAAAACTCCTGCATGCACAAAGAGTTGAGAGCGACGTTAAATAAACATAAAAAAACTCATCCATGTAACAACACAACCGAAAGCCAGCGTACCCTCGCTCGATTCCTAAAATCCCAATACCTCCGCATCCAATGAACTTCGAAAACGCAGTGTACAACAACTGCAGTTCGCTTCTACAGTTCCGAGTAGGGGATATGGTGGGGTTCGTTAGAAATTATCGCTACTAAACAAGCAGCGCTTACAAATGTGTGTTTCCCGGCGGCGCGTCGTCCCATTTCGACGAAGGCGTGGGCGAACGGGACTGTGGAAAAAAATAGTCCGCGATTAGAGTACACGAGGCTCATCTGACGGTAGCAAGTAGCGGGCGGATGGTAGCCGGGGGCGGCCGGCACGGTCCGGTCCGAATAAATTTCCTGGCGATAAGATCGGTCAGCTTATTCCCTAGGAAAAGATACACAGGAATTTTAACGAGCCGCGTGCACCGAAAAATACTTCCGCGTAAATTTGTTGCTTCTCGCCCTTCTCTCTCTATCTCCCCCCTCTCTTTGTACCATCGTGTACAGCCCTCCTCTCTTTCTCTGTTTGCTTCTGTCTCGCTCTGTCTCGTTCTTTTTTTCGGCCAGCTGGCAAATGGAACCTGCAAATCTCCAGGCGTTTGTAACACGTGCAGGCGACAGTGAATTGTACGTGCATCGTTCATGCATATGTATTTGCATAATAGACGAGTGCACGGCGCATACAGCGACGCTATACGTAACTGCGACACGTGTACTGCTCGTAAAAAAGGGCTCGTTACGGGAAGCTGGCTCCTTTTTCATTCACCGGGGCTAATCATGATGGAGAAATCGATCACTGATATACGGTTCTCGCGCTCGCCCCGTTCCCCAGGGGATTTTCTTTCGTGATCGATACACTGCGGTATGTATTTGTCGCGCGCGGATAGACTGGAAAATTATAGAATCCACAAAACTCTGTTGTTTCGGAAATTCTATAAGCGGCCACATCAAAATTCACGAAACAGCGAAATCTAAAACGGTTACCGACACAATCGTTCAGCGAATTTTCCTAATATTTGGAAACAGTAAAATGCTTGAACAAATGAAACGAGCGTAACAGTACGATTCGCGAAAATCCGACACCCTCCCCAAAATGCGATAAAAACACAGAGCGAGAGTTCTCCTATTATTCGGATGCAATAAAATGAAGAATAAAATAATAAAATAAGAATAAGAAATTATTTCAATATGTTTCTATGCATTTATTATAAGAAGAAACGCTTCTATTGGAAAATATGTAGCATTAAACTAAAAATCGTTGCGTCAGAAAGATAGCACACATATCTTAAAATAACTAAAAGATAAAGTTTTTTTAAAAAATATTTTACCCGTAAATGAAATACAAAGACTGACCCTCTTTCAATTTTTTCATCTCAATTAAAAAGTCATGCATTGAAGGGTTAATATCTTTCATACTTTTCGAGATACATTGTCGAAAAACTTTTAATTGAACAGTCTGTATTATTATACACTTTATATTATATTATATATTATTTTATATATTATATATTTGTCACACGCGGATAGACTGGAAAATTATAGAATCCACAAAACTCTGTTGTTTCTGAAATTCAACAAGCGGCCACATAAAAATTCACGAGTTCCAAACAGCGAAACCTAAAAAAACGGTTTCCGACACAACATTTAACGAATTTTCCTAATATTTGGAAACAGTAAAATGCTTGAACAAATGAAACGAGCGTAACAGTACGATTCGCGAAAATCCGACATCCTCCCCAAAATGCAATAAAAACACGGAGCGAGAGTTCTCCTATTATTCGGATGCAATAAAATGCTTAAACAAATGAAATAAACGGAGTAATTTAATTCGCCAGGAAATTCACGTTCAAACGTTTCGGCGAGTTTGTCCTAATATTTTGGAGCAGTGAAATGCTTAAATAAATGAAAGCAACGGGGAAGGAGAAAGCTCGACGGTAACCTGAGGAACGTATAACTCTAATAAAAAATTGCATCCATGCGAGTGCATCCAATTCAACAAATGGAGAGCGGCGAACCGAACACTGCTTCCATAAGTAGCGAATTTACAATGGCGCGCGGTTTCATAAACCAGGCGGGCCGGAGTGTGCCTCGCGGAATCATTTGTACGCCGGTTGCTTCTGCCAAAGCCGAAAAATAATGAAATTCTTTCGTTCGCGATTCTTATTTCGCGCGGGGCTTTTTATCGCGGCAGATAACACTTCGGGGGTGCGCGGGGATAACACGTGGAGATCCGTAAGCCCTGCTTCGAGTTTACAATGGCTGAGGTCTTCTTGCACGACCCCGGGAACATTTGCTCGACTCGTTTCATCGTGCTAATAGACCGAACTTTTCTTTCGGGCCTCGTAAAACAGCGACTCCCGCGGTATTCCGCGTGCCACTAAAACCGACGCCGAGTGTACGCGTGTACAGAAGTCGTGCGGAACGAATCGCTCTCGGCGCGCTTGCCTCTCGATGGCTCTAGTCTCTGGAGTCAATTGAGCCTCTTGCTAGACAAGTGAATTAAGTCCCTTTTCTTAATATTGTAGAAATTATACATTAATATTGTAACTTTATTAGAACCATTTTATATTATAACCAAATAATATCCATTTTTTTCATATTTTTCCAAAGTAGACTTCCGTGTAATATCATACAAAAAAATTGAATACACAATGTAACTTTATTATAACCACATAAAGCAAGAGAATAGTAATTATGTCATTCTATAATTTAAAATAATATCCATTTTTTTCATATTTTTCCAAATTAGACTTCCGTGTAATATCATACAAAAAATTGAATACACAATGTAACTTTATTATAACCACATAAAGCAAGAGAATAGTAATTATGTCATTCTATAATTTAAAATAATATCCATTTTGTTCCATATTTTTTCAAATTAGACTTCTATGTAATATCGTGCAAAAAATTAAATACATAATGTAACTTTATTATAACCACATGAAGCGAAAGAATAGTAATTATGTAATTTTATAACTTAAAATAATATCCACATGTTTTCAATAATAGACAAGGGTAAAGTAACGTAACGATTTTTTATTAGCATAATACAAAGTATATACATGTTAATGTGTTCAATAAAACAACTATTCTTAATACTTACTATTTCTGTTAAAGCTCCATTTTTCATAATTTTGGATTTATGCCACTTGCTAGCCAAGGGGCTCAATTGTCACTCGTTGCTCCTAAACAATGAGAGTTTATCTCTAAAAATTCGTGTCAGTCTCCTACGGCAAAGAGATTAGTTAGTAATAATACTTTGTCATTTTGACATTATGCAAGGAAAGCCCTTTCGTTTAAGTACCCACTTCGCATGCGTCGTAAGTGCCTCGAGTACTCAATTTATTATTGTTAAAACGTAAAAGGAGAAAATTCCGTCGTTTGAGTACCCACTTCATATACTTTGAGCACAGTGTAGCTGCCTTGAGTACTCAAACTTTTATTCTTCGTAAATGGAAGGAAAAAATTCTATTTTAAAGTATTTTAAAAATAAAAAAATTCTGAAGTATACTAAGTACTTTGAATATACAAGGTGTTCCTAATATCTAATAAAAATTTTGTGAATACCAGTTTCAAAAGAAAAAAAGAATCCTTTTATCAGAGGTTTCGCACTATAGAAACTACAGTTATTGAAAAATTTCAATATCAGTTAAAAATTTTCTGGATACTACAGTTATTGAAAAATTTATAAATCTTCATATTTTCTAATCGAACAATGTAAGTATACTTATTATTTATCAAGACGTCCGTATAATTAACGAATCCTCAAAGACGCGGACACGATAAAACATTAACAAAGACAGGTTTCCGATTCCGCATCACCAGTATTCTTTCTCTCACAGTCGAAGTTTAAACCTAATAATACTGTTTGGAAAATATGCGAGCCGCAGAGCCTTGTATAATTAGTGGCCAAGGGGAAGATCCGTATAATTAGATTCGCTGATGCGGAATTAAGATTCATGGTAGCAGAAGTACTTGGTATTTGCGGAGATTGCGTTTCTGGAACTACTGCTAGTGGTCAAACTCAACGAATTATTAACGCAGCCACAGTAGTACAGGTATGCGATATATCAGACCTGGGCCGTTTCCAGTATACAAACGAGACTGGCTGGCTAAATGAAACTTTCAGGCCATATATTACTTGCTTGAATCAATCGATCCTACTCTACTCTTGGTAATTTAACCAACATTATTAATCCACTACCTCCGATATCCGAACAATCACTCATCCGCTTAAAAATCATACATTTCCTTATTTATTTGATTGTAGTGAAAAATCTATTTAAGGTACAATAAAGTTTTGAATATTTATTTTAAATTTTATCGAATGTGTATAACGATGTGACTTTAATAATTTTTAAAAATATCCAATTCCGTAATTTTCAGCTGAGAAATATTTTCATTAATATATTAATATATTAATATATTAAATATTATATTTTAAAAAATATCCATGTACTGTTTAAGTAACAATTCCAGTGCTCGTTGCGTTACGAAAAATTTGGAAAGTTGCCAATATTATTGCATTCCCAATAATTTTATCGAATGTGTATTACGATGTGACTTTAATAATTTTTTAAAACATCTAATTCCGTAATTTTCAGCCAAGAAATATTTGTCCGACTAAATAAAGTATGAAGAATATCCATGTATTGTTTAAATAACAATCCTAGTGCCCGTTGGGTTACGAAAAATTTGGAAACTTGCCAATATTATTGCATTCCCAGATTTTCATAAATATTTTTCAAATATGTTTAAAGCTGTCTGAAATGAATTAGCGCAAAAGTACCGTCGCAGAGTCCGCGCAATAAGATGCTCATAGTTCAATTCTCAGGACTGAAACTGAAGAAAAAAAAAATGTTTGCGGGTCATCAAGGATCGCACAGCCTCCCAAAGCACCTACAAACCGCATCGCACCTCGCTCGCCATTTTTCCAGGCCGTGTTTCGCGATATAAACGTAGAAACGCGCGTTCGGAGCACAAAAGCGCGTTCCGCTCGCTATAAAACAGCAGTTTCGCGTTATTCCTCGGGCCGATCCTGGGCAAGGAGGTCCTCCTCGGAAAAGGGTTGCCCGAGAAAGAAGCGTCGTCGACGCGTCGCGTCGGAAGCTTTGTCCTTGGCAATTTACGGGATGTTGTCCCCTGACCGGGTCTTATTCGGCCATCCTCGACAAGGTAAATAAAAACGAAGCCGGGGCGAAGCCCGGAGACGCTTCTTTAACGGTTACGAGGGGCGATAAAAGGAACTGCCACAATTTAAAGTTGGCATTCGCGCGCGAACACACTTTTCCGCTTCCTCGAGTGACTAAACTTCTTTCTGTTCTCTAATACGCGGCACCTGAGGCGCGATAAGGACACCCCTGACCACCCCCTTTCCTCCCCCATACTCCCACTTTCTGACCCCCCGTAATTGTATGCGTCTCCATCCCCCGTAGCTTTGTTTCTCTAGTCGTTATCGCTCGGAGATAACTCGTTCAGAGAAACTTTTTTCGTTTTAAGGAGAACGTGAGTTAAGGGTAGAGGGGTGGGGCTCGTTTGGAATTTTTTTACCACGTTTCGAGAGTTTATGGACGCGTTGATGCTTTTCTTCCATTCGGTGTCATCCTTTGACTTTTCATTTGAATGACTGTTGAAGGTCAGGGGTTGATAGAGTTTTGATTTGTGATTCTTCGAACACTGGGTGTATGGAACAAACGAAAACTAGTCACTTTGCACATTATACAGATAAGTGAATTTTTTTCTCTTCAAGTGGTACATTACATTATTTGTGATCTGGATATTGAATAATAAAAATAAAAAAATATTTCAATATGTTTCTATGCATTTATTACATGAAGAAACGATTCTATTGGAAAATATGTAACATTAAACTAAAAATCGTTGCGTCAGAAAGATAGCACACATATCTTAAAATAACTAAAAAATAAAGTTTTTTAAAAAATATTTTGCCCTTAAATAAAATACAAAAACTGACCCACTTTCAATTTTTTCATCCCAATTAAAAAAGTTATTCAGTGAAGGGTTAATATCTTTCACACTTTTAGAGATACTTGGCTGAAAAGTTTTTAATTGAACAGCCTGTATATATAATAATATACATAATAATATATATAATAATGTGTATAATAATCCCATTGGGGATTTATTTATACATAAAAATCAATTTTATAATTTCGATCTCTAAACAAGAAAAATTGTCCAAACACACCTACGGAAAATAGTGTTTCAGATATTCCAACTAATAAAACAGTATCGCAATAACAGCAGCAAAAATGAATCCGACTGCTGTCTAGAAAATATGGAAAATACAGTTTCCGATATTCCGTCGGTTGTACAACAAAAAAATCTCGTAATGGTAGGAATCGAATAAAAAATGATTACGCAGACAGTAGAGGGGGCGAGGTTAAAAAGACGTATCTATTTACATGTGATTTAATAAAAACAGCGGCTCGACCGAACCTCATGAAAATATATATATATATATGTATATATCGTGTATCGCGTTCCCGATATCTGTATCGAATATCAGAATAGCATTGACACACGTACAATTTTTCCCCGGGCTTTTCCGCCAACAAATGACGTTGCATTTTGCGCTTTTAATTTGCGCGGTGTTGATCGAAAACAAAGATACCGTGCGAACCAAGATCCGGGAACGCGATTTAAACCCGCATTTTGATGCGCGCAGCGCCCGCGCGCGCATTTATTTCCACGGCTTTCCGAGCCCGGAATCTGCTCTTTGGATCGTTACAAATTTAATACGCGAGAACTGTCACGGCGGCTTCACGCGTGATCGAGATAAAAATTTTATATGGACGTAAAAAAGAATCACCGGGCCAAAGCGAAATTAATAACTGGCATTTTCATAATCGAGATGTCGAACGTCGAAACGTCTATGTCCATCCCCGTTCAATTCGGTGAAATATCGAACGAATACTGAATGAACGAAATACTTATTAAATTCAAAGTTATTCTTTCCTAATTATTATAATTCTCTTAATATTCTCTTAATATCATAATTATCCGATACATAATTCTTTTCGAATTAACGAAATACTTATTAAATTTAAAATTATAGTTTTCTAGGTTCTTAAATTTTGATACACGAGATTGTTTTGTTTAATAAAGTATGTTTATCAGGAGATTCCTCGAGAGGTTTTCAAACAGAGATTTTTCATGTGAAATTTTTATTGTATAATGTAAGTGTCGAACGCATTTAAGTAAACATATCAGCATGCACGTCATTTGGTACACGTGGCTTGAATTGAAAGTTTTACGTGTGCTATCAATGGCACACGTTGCATGGAACGTGTTAAATATGCTTGGCATTGAAAGTGGATTTAGTTTTCGATGGTCGATATCGCGGATTTTGGGAAATGTTCGTTATTGGATAATTTAAAGCAGGGGAAATTCGGCAGGGTTTTAATTCAGCAATTTTATAGGTTTCAATTTGTTTATAGGATGCGGATATTTGAAGTTGCTTCTTGAAATTCATAATTTTTTCTGTTAATATCAAGAGATTTTTGAGAACTTGATTATTTAATTATGTAAAAGAGGGTAAACTAGAGAGGGTTTAAGTCATCACCTTGATGGTTTTCAATTTGTTTATGAGGTGCGGAGATTTGAAGTTGCTTCTTGAAATTCTGGGAAACATATTCGAGCACCCTTATGGTCGATTTCCAACAGTTTTCAATCATTTCAAAAATACATAAAGCTTTCAAGCTACAAATGAAGTCATTAAAATTCTTCAGGGAAGACACAGTTGTTTCCAGTGCCTCGTAGTTGACACAGAAAATTGCATAAAGGTTTCCTAGCGACGGGATAGCCTATAATTGAAAAATCTGTAGAATCGGTCAGAGAAGGTTAGATATCGAATGACAGGAGTGTTTGTTTACGTAGCGGGTGTTCGACGTGAAGAGAAACGGCGGGCAATAGCGTTGACGACGGGATCTTTTGAAAACATACGTCGTTTTTATCGTCCCTTCAATCGAACAGAAATCCACTTTCAGGGAACGTAAAATTCTCTGACCAGTTTTCCCTGTTTCTTTCGTCTTTTATACCTCGTTACGGCTGTCCCATATTTCGTTCCATTCAACCGCTATCCGTGTCCATTCGTTTCTCGGCCTCTGAATGCTCGATACGAAATTACGAGCTCTCTCCCACTGTTCCCCCAGCGCCTCCATAGCTATCACTCACTATTTACAGGAACATCTCACTTACCACCGTCGAGCCAGTTACCTTCCATTCCGATTTTTTCCCTTCCGCTTCGCCCTTCGTTTTTCATCCGTGCTTCTCCTTCTCTTTCTGACTATCCCCCTTGTATCATACAGACTGCCTCCAAGCTCTTGTTAACGAGTTTAAAACTTCCTGTTTAAATAGACTCGGCTCCAAACTTAATTAAATCTTTTGTTCTGGAGAACAAAATTCTTGTTTCCCGATTTTACGTCCAAGAGAATACATTCCTTTGGCGGAACAAGACAAATCGATCTTTTTACATGGCGTACTCCTGCAGTACGATACTTACGACTCTCTGTTAGCAATTTTTTATGAATCATATTGAAAGCAGCTTATGGCCTAGATTTTTTTACTTATTATTTCGTCTTTTCTGTTGCAGGTAAGATTTGTATGGGAATTTTGGCAAAATGGTGTCGGGTACGTGTGACTGGTGGCTATAGCAAATTGAGTATAGCATGAATAACCTGGGTAAGGTGAGTAAAATGATGAAGTTGATAATATGAACTCACGTTGTTATCAATTATTAAACGAATAATTTAATAACTTAATTTGTTCTTTAGAATAAAATTTCAGTTTAATTTCTTAAATCATATTATTATATGATTACTTTTCTAATACATATATTAGAAAAGATTATATAAATTATATTATAAACTTACTATAAAGATGGTATATTAAATATATTTCAAAGAAAACACAAAATTTATTAGTCAATTGTAATATATAATTGAAATTTGTCTTTAAATAATTGGTTAAAATTTACATCAAGCTTGCTGAAATCTTCGTAGAAGTAAAATTATTATAAACAATGATTTGATGCATTTATTACAAAAATGGGCAGATGCAAATTAAATCAGTAAAACGATTAAATGATTGTAAGATTGTTTACATATTATTTTTTGCCTTGTTGAAATTATTAAAGGACGAACAATCATTTTATTCGACTTGTGTGTCGTACAATCGGTGCGAACAATTTTTATTTTGCATAACAATTCAAGTGACAATATAATAATCACGGAATAACGTTGTCAGGCTTCGAAATCGAATGTACATCGACGCGGGATGGACAAATTCTTTTTTCCATAACAGAGGTTTGCATAATTCTGTACGGTGTACAGAGCATGGCTGTCGATGAGTTTTCTTTGCCGGAAAAATTCTGGAAAATTATTCAATGAACGGGATACAGCACAGGGGTGGATTTTCCGCAGTCGAGTCTCTCCTCATGGGAATTGTGGCGGTAACGGCGGGTTAGGGGGTGGGCGAAGGGTCTCTTTAATGAATCCAAAGTAGCTGCTGTTTCGTTTCGCCCGCGGAACGTCCTAATCTGCAAAACGTCCCAAAGTGCTGATGCGGAAGGCCGTATAAATTCTATGAGGCGTGAGCGGCCCGAAAACCGTGGGCGTCACGGAGTAACGATCCAATCCGCACGCGTGTGTGCGTGCGTGTACGTTTGTAATTGAGGGAGGGTGGGAGACCGAGGTCGGGATGAAAAGACGAGGTCAGAGAGATCCGGCGCGCAAAGGAAATATTTTTTAGAGAAATTGATACTCGAGGGGAAACGAAGGGAGGACTTTCGAGAGGAGTGGAAAAATGAAACTTGAAGGGCTGGGACAAGCTGTGTGTATGTTTTAAGGGCTCTCTATTTGCAGAAACTGGAGAATTTACAGAATTTTTGGATTTCAAGATTTATATTAGGTGTACAAATAAGTTCCGTGCCTTTCGAGCATACTTTCAATTTTTATTCACAAAAAAATAAATTTTTAAAAATACTACGTTTTTAAAAACTGACTAAAAAGTATAAAATAATTTTTTCTAGTCCAATCACATTCCTAACCTCGTACAGATAGTTCTGAAAATTTGTGATTATGAAACTTATGAAATTGACCTTATTATAATCCAAAAAGGTTTGTTTTAACAAAGAAACAAAGCAAACTCTAGTTTAGGATGTTATTAGAGATTTTTATCTGATGTCAGATGATTGAAAATGCGGTTTGAAATTTCAGGAGCGGTAAAATATAGGTCGTTGAATTTATCTGCCTTCTGATCGGTGATCGAACTTTCTATTTACCAATGCTAACGATTTAAAAAGTCCGGCGGAACTGGGTCAGGTAGCGTGCCGTTAGTCAGACTTTTAAATATGGTAAATATAATCAACGCTCAACTCGAAACTAGTATATGTACACTCCCGGAGGAAAAATTTCAATCACGCTGACTGGGGAGTAGGAGGGGTGGTGGTGGTTTAACGAATTCTATTAGGATGTTAATACATCGAATCGCGAGGTAATACTCGATGCATGAAAGTTTTTGGACAATTCTGTTGAAGCTGAACAGGGGAAATTTGAGTGGAGTTCGAAATTAAAATAATTTGCAAATTCATGTTTTTCCTGTTTACATCAAGGAGTTTCGGGAAATTTAAGTATGGTGTGGTGTAGTGTAAGGATAATTAGGGTGGGTTACTGTCATCACATTGATGTTCTCGAATTTGTTTACGAGATGGAGATTTTCGAAGTTTTCAATGTTTGCTTGTCTTCATAAGTAGAGAAATTGGATTTACGATGACTTGAAACTTCTACCTTTGCAGACCAGCGAAGACGAAGAAAAGCATAACATTTAATAGAGTAGAAGCAATGAAACCACGCCCTCCAAAGTATTCTATACAGTAGGAATAACAAAGTCATGCCCCTCAGCGTATTCTATGCAGTTGAAATAACTATACCACGCCTCCTAAGGACATTGTGTAGAGTCTCTGATATGAACTAGAGAGAGAGAGCTTACTTTGTTATATCGAGAGCAATGAAACCACGCTCTCCGAAGCATTATATACAGTAAGAATAACAAAGTCACGCCGCTAAGCGTATTCTATGCAGTTGAAATAACTATACCACGCCCCCATAGCATTTAATAGAGTAGAAATGAGAAAGCCACGCCCCTTGGACCGTGTTTCGTATATTAGAAATAGCAAAGCCACGCCCCTTAGAGTATTACATACAGTGGGAATTAGAAAGCCACGCCTACTAAGCTCTATCTACTATTTTCAAAAAATCTAAAAATTTTTATGAGCAACAAAATTTTTATTTGTTGAACGAACCTGATACGGATTTCAAGATCGAATCTTCCCTTCTACAACGTCTGCTTAATGTATTTTTTCCCCCACGGAATGATCACAGTCCAACGATCGAACTCGTCGCGCTGACATCCATCCAGCGGAATCGCGCGAGGAACATAATTAATTTCGCCTAGCAGTAGGCGATACATCGTTCCGCCGGAACAAGTGGCATATATCTCCAAAGTTTAATCCATCTTGGATGCATAGCTGCGCAGGTTTAGGAGACGTCACGGCCGGCGTGCGGCTCCAGCCAGGAACCAGCAGTCGCGCAATTGGAGTGCGATGCTCAGTTGATTAAACGCAGCTTGAACTGTTGGTGCATAACACGGAAAGCCAGGAAACAGCCTCGCCAAGACAGCGTTTCCTAGCCGGTGTGGCCCCGGCGTGTTTCGTTTCGGAACAGTCCTCTCTCCTATCCCGCGCAGAGTCATCAGACGCCGAGCCACGCAGACGCGTTTCCACGTTTCCGACCGAAATTTCGCGGCCCAACTCGCATCTGCAATTAAGTAGCCAATTCCTCTGGAGGATACCGCGTCTGATGCCCGTCCGGTACAGCTTCTGGACCCCTCGGTGCTAATTAAACGATACAACGTTTCAGAGTTGTCGTTTTTCAATAGGAACCAACGTGTACCCTGTTTTAGCTGCAGCTTTGAATCGAGTGCATATTTTTAATTCGAAATTTTATCACTGAATTTTCTACGTCAAGATCTACGTATAAAATATTGAAAATTCGTTGGGAGCAAAGAAACCAAGCCCCCTGAGGACATTCTGTAGAGTGTCTGACATGAACTAGAGAGAAAGATCTTACTTCGTTATATCGAGAGCAATGAGACCACGCCATCCAAAGTATTCTATACAGTAGGTATAACAAAGTCATGCCCCTTAGTGTATTCTATGCAGTTGGAATAACTATACCACGCCCTCTAAGGATATTGTGTCGAGTCTCTGATATGAGCTAGAGAGAAAGCTTACTTTGTTATATCGAGGGCAATGAAACCACGCCCTCTGAAACATATTATACAGTCGGAGTAACAAAATCACGCCCCTAGGCGTATTCTATGCAGTTAAAATAACTATACCACGCCCCCCATATCATTTAATAGAGTAGAAATGAGAAAGCCACGCCCCTCAGAGCGTGTTTCGTATATTAAAAATAGCAAAGCCACGCCCCTTAGAGTATTTCATACAGTGGGAATTAGAAAGCCACGCCTACTAAGCTCTATCCACTATTCTCTCTCCTACTTCCTTTAAAATCTAGAAAATACATTTATATAGATAAAAAAATTTTAAAATATTTTCTGGTTCAAACTATTTATCGCTTTAAATAGTGACTTGAAGTTGTTAAATAATTTTTGAATTATTCTGTGCTATATTACAGACACAGCTTGAAATGAACTAGAGATAAGAGAATTTAGAAGTAGTAATTTGAAACGTCACTGTATCTTGTAGCTAGTTTGAAAAAAAATGAAAAGAACGGCTGAATGTTTCACAACAGTCTCTGCAGACTATAGTCGCTCATCTTTTATCGCAAGGGCGCATTTTCCAGGGCAGTTTTTCTCTCGACAGCAAAGTGGGCGAATTTGCTAAAGTAGCGACGCGGCTCTTTAAAGTTAATACGCCGAAAAACAACTAATCGCCCTCGAGGAGCCCCCCTCCGCGACTATAAAAATATTCAATATGCATTTTACGAGGGTTTTACCCGGGCACGCCAACCTCGCGCTTTGCCTCCTTCCTCTTTCGAGGTTGCACCCGCCCCGACATAAAAGTCTTGATTAAAATTTTAACCAACTACCTCTGAGCTCCCCACTACCTCCATGTCCTGCGTCTGTTAAATTCATATATTCCCTCTTAACCGGCAACTATAAACGTAATGAACACACATAAAAGTACCCGGAGAGTGTAATTAGAGTACTGGGTGAACCAAGTGTTTCTTGATGTCTTACTAAACAAGATAAAACATCGGTATCTTCATTCGAATTAATTTTGCAACGTTCAATTTCGTAGAAGCATCTCGAAATTTTGTTTCACGATGCCCCTAAGATATTTCATCAAACGGAGTCGTAATATCTTAATTTTTAGCATAGACACTTTTAAATTCCAGATACTAATTTTTAACATGATTTTATAAAAAAATATTATTTCGGAAATTTATTCACACAGAACAATTTTTTCATTGAAAGACACATAAATTGCATTTTGAATTTTTGTTCTGCCTCTACTGGTTCATCAGATATTCAACAAAACATACTTTGCACCCCCTCGCTAACTTCAAGGGTTGTTTCGACGCCTCCAACAAGAATGTTCGCCAAAATACGAAAGAAACGTTCGAAATATATTTTCAAGGTTTGTAATACTGCACTAGAGGCATACAAAGCTCGGTTACCATAAATCACATTTTTGTAATGTTAATGCAAAATCAACATTTAGCTAACATAACGAAATAAATATGAATGACTCTTAAGATCAATTTGATCTTTGTACAACTTGATCCCTGAAGAAGGTGGGCCCAGCATTAATGAGAAAAGGATTCGTCTTCGATTGCGAGGAGCTGGCTAGGTCACAGGGCCTGGGGGTGGGAATCGCGAAGCAGCTCGAAAAAGGCCGGGGGAGGCTCGTCGAAAAGTTTTTTCCCATTCTTACGGACAAGGGCGGCATAATTATAGATTTTTAATCAACCGATTGAAATGCAAATATCTGGTGCAGAGGGGTTGGTCCGCAGCAAGGGCGGAAGGGGGGGAGTGAATGGAGGGAGCAGAAGGGCGGAGGGTGGAAAGAGAAAGAGGAAGAGCATGAAATCCGTAATGCCGGTATAAACTTTCCAGGGAGAGGAACGAAATCAATACTTCAATATCCGCAGTAACAGCAGCCGGAGTTAACAAGGGTCTGATTGAGCCGGAGTTTGCTGCTAAGTTAGCGTGTTTCGAGCCCCGCGATCCAAGGAATCGAATTTCTGCCCGCCCCCTTTTTCTGTTTGTCTCCCCTCACCCCACCCTATCCCTGTGCCAACACTTTCTTGTCACACATACCATTGTGGCGTGGAAATCAAAAAAATATTTCATATTCTTCTTATCGCTCACAGTTGCACAATGGTGAATACGAGCTCCGAAGTTAGGGGGTTGAAATCTGTCTTATCGTGTCTCGTGGTCTCTCTGGAACTATTTGGTGTAGAGAGAAAAATCAAAATAAAATTTGTTCGTCATTCGATCGTTAATCTCCCTGTACAGGGAGTTTAATTAAAAAAAAAGTTGCTGCAAAATTGTCCTTCACCTTGAATTTCAAGGTCAATTTTTTTATTGTGTTGTATTCTACGCATCATGAGGATAAAAAATGTCACAGGTGGTTTGTTCTTCAAACGTATGTTCGTCAAAGTTCCTTTTACACTTTCTATTCTCATGATGTGTAGAATACAATACAATAAAAAATTTTGACCTTGAAATTCAAGGCCAAGGATAATTTTGCGGCAACTTGTTTTACAGATCTCCATCGATCCGAAGACCAAACATTTCTTAACACCCTGTACAAACAGATCTCTGAACAAATGATTTGTTTAAATAATATTTTTAAATTAAAATGTTGCTATTGGGAAGCTCGTGAACTAGTGGACGTTGAAAAACGAATCAAATCCATTTTTTAAAATAATTTTAAATAATTTCTATCAAAAATTGTAAGTCGTTTGAGTCGTGACACTCATTTAAAAAACAAATTATTTATTACGTTTCGTTGATCATTTTTCCCTTGGGTCAGAAAGGTGTTACAAGTGTAGTTGTTCACTTTGAAAATTTCCTTTATTTATTTATAATTAATAGAACTCTTCGATCGAGTTTGTACACCGGTTTCGACCGTGATAATCGATGTAACAGGTGAAGCGAGGCGGAAAGCAAACGTCTGGAATTTCCAGGACTCTTTACGGGAGTCGACCAATTATAAATCGCCAGGAGAAATTACGTTCCGGGAATTGAAAGTTAATCTCCGAAAACCGGTTCGAAACGAAATAAAGTGAGATTCATCGTGGCCAAGTTCCGGCCGCAATTTATCGGCGGCTCTACTCCGGCGCGATGTTTATTAGAAAAATATATTACTTCGCGAGCAATGTTTTTCGGACGCGGTGAAGAATGTTGCTTCTCCGCTGCACTCCTGCACCGGAAGATATTGCATTTACCGCTCTCCGGTGCTAAGTGCAGTCTGGTGAAATACTATCGAGAGCGACACCAAAACAATTCGAATGAAATAAAATACAAATACTGTGACGGTTCCATTGTGAAAAGAGATGTAGAAAATGTTTCGGAAAAATTTAGTCCCACTATTACGAAACACTCTGATTCAGAGCTCGCTGAAAAGTCTAACATGATACGGGTTAAACTAATTTGTTCCTAACTATTTTCTTATGATAATTTACCAGCATATTCGTGATATTTTCCTGATTGAAACGAGTACAAACACGATACAGTTCCTGTTATATTCACTTTTTTTATTAATTTAATTATTATTAAATTTTATCTAATTAATTTGAACTTTCGTAATTTTGAGGAAAATTTCATCACAGAAAGCTTGAAACTTCTACTTTCGACACCTTGAAATTTTATATTCTTTGATTATAATCCAGTTCGGATAATCGAGGTTCTACATAACCTATCAATTGAATAAACAAATGTGCTCTGAATTATATCGTGTTGGTATTCATTTTAACCAGCAGAATGTCACAAATATATTGATAACAGTTTCATGCACAAATAATCAAAAAACTAAAATCTTATTTTTACTTCTGTTTAAAAAGATGTTTATTCATACCTAACACTGGTGTCTGAACCTTAAACTCTCCTAAAAAGTGGTTCTTCAAGGACCAAAGTGTAGACCTCAAATCAGATTCGACTTTTCGTTCGATTATTTAGGTTGTGTATCTGTCCGACACGGCACTGTTTATTTCTCCGGTGTTTTTGCTGCGAACTCTTTCACTCGAATCAATATCGGAGATCCAGATTCCGTCCTTAAGGCGGAGAGGCTCGAAGATAATAGGATTGCCGGCACACTTCCGTGAGCTTAGCATCCTCCGACCCCGAAGAATTTCCTCTCGAATCCAGCCTGATCGTATTAATACAAATGCGCAAGTTGGCGCTCGAGAGATCGCATCGGGACCTACGGAAAAGGTGCATCGGAGGATAAACGCGCCTGAGCCCAAGGAAATTGCATTCCCCGCATCAATCTCTGTCGTGGATGCTCGCCCCTCAGTTGCGAGGGCCCGCAGATCTTGCGGAATTTTTCAATATACCTATGTTGCTACTATTGTTTCACATAATTACCAGGTTGCACGGACTCCTCGGTCCCTTGCTGATTCTGGCCGATCGATTCAAGTTCGCTATCGAGATCTCGCAAGCTGTTTCCAGATCGCACATCATCCTGGGTTTTTTAGTGTCCTAACACGTGGAACAGAGGATAGTAGGTGGGGTTTAAGTCATCAATTTGTTGACTTTCAATTTGTTTATAAATCACAGGCTCTTGAAGTGTACATTCTCATGTTTTGACGAATCACCCCAATCAATGTGGAGCTTTTTCCAAATAATATGTATTTTACAAAAAATGAACGATTTATCACGTTCAGCAGATGAAGTTAGGTGGGGTTTAAGTCATCAATTTGTTTCTAAAATACGAGCTTTTGAATTGTTCAATTTTGCACATTCATACGAATGGATGTGCTTACAGACGAGGCAGGACTTTTGAATTTTTATCTCGAAAACTATTGGATGGATCGAGTTGATCCTTTTTTCATATTGATTTAGAAAGTTTAAACTTGTAAAGAAATATTTGTTGAATAAATTTAAGATTAAGAAAAGTTCTAAGTCTAGCGACAGTAAGTTTTGCAGGTTTGAAATCGAGAAAGAGAGACAGAAAGGTTGACACGGATCGCCAATATGGCGGCAAACAGGGCCAGTTCAATATCGGTGAACGCATACACATGTAGCACGCACGTACCGCGTACGTGCACGGAACCTAGACACAGTTGCTCTTATTGTAATGTGTCCCGGCGATTATTGAGAAGTGTGAGAAGCTTGCAGCGTGGCTCTGGGGGTTGGGCAGAGGGGAAAGAGAAGTTATTGGCTGTGTGTCTTCTTAACGCCATCCAATATCAAAGTTAATATTGCCGGCAACAACTCCTTGAGCTGCGGACCAGACCCGCGTGATTAGGCCAGCTTCGATCGAGTTCCTCGGAGAAGGATAAAAGTTCCTGGTGTGGTCGAACCTTGATCTCGCTCCGAGTATCCCGGACCTGGCTTTCAACCCTAAACCTCCGCCTTCAAGTTTTCTTTTCCTTTGAAAAATCAGCTTTCACCGAAATAGAAAATATTTATTTGAGCTCCCGCGTTTCTCAATTTTTGTTTATCTTCCTTAAAAGAGAGGTTACATGAATTTTTATCTCGGAAACTGTTTGTTCGGTTGAGTTGATATTTTTTTTATTGTTGCAATCAGAATTGTTGGTTTCATTGCATACATATATTTTTAAAAAAATTTAAAAAGTAATTTTTCGCTAAACAAATTCTGAACAACAGTAACTATTTTTATGATTACAATGAAGGAAGAATCATTTCAATCGGACGACCTGTTTCTATTTCTGTAGATATTCAATGAAACATGTTTTTCATCCCCTAACTTCCACCCCCTCGATGTGAACTCAAAATAAGAAAACTCTTGAGCTCGAATGTTCTAATTCTGCTCTACGTCCAATGATTCTGTAGATATTCAACGAAACATGTTTTTCATCCCTTAACTTCCACCCCTCGATGTGAACTGTAAAATAAGAAAACTCGTTTGAAATATTTCCTCGAGCTCCGTGTTACAATTCAGAGAGCTCGTTCTGAATCGACGCTAACTATCGTTACTCCTGTCTCCGCGAGAACGAGGATTTTCGCATCTATGGGGCTGCGGTTCTAATGAAACACCATAAGCACGTAACAGAACTATGTAGGACCTTATGCCACGACTTACGCCGGGCACGTGCTCACGGCTTACCATTACGATCGCGGCTTAAGACGTGTCTAAGCCAAACTCGGCGGGCGTTTATCAAGAAACAGTCCTCGCAACAGCTTGTTCCTAATAATCTCCCTAATTTATCAGCTGCGCAGCCCCGGGATTTGAGGTTTCGACTGCTGGGCCGGCCGATAAATCGCTCGGAACTACTTTCACTCGGCGTGGCTAGACAATTTATGTCGTTCCGCGGGATTTATTTTGCCTGCGACTCGGAGTAATGCGAAAACTTCGAGCGGGCACTGTTAAAAAATGTCCGCAGTTCCGCCCCGGGATTGGTTTCCCGCCAAAACTTTCCCTGGCCACGAAGATTTACTAAACTGCCGGACAAATTCTCGTTCGATTACAAGATCAACGAGGATCCGGCTACGTGCGAGCTTTTCTGAGACTATTAGCACACTGAGCTTTTTTGTTTCTCCGGCTCTCGGGAGAAGGTGCAACCATAATTATGTCGTTTAGGGCCCGCGAACGCTGCAAATTCGAATGAACCTGTCAAGGGAACGTCTTCCATAGAAGACAAAGAAAAAAAAATATAAAAACTTTTTAAAAACCACGCTTATATTAAATGCACCAAAAAAGGAAAAAATAATATTTTTAGATAAAAATTTTAAGATAAAAATATTATTTTCTCCTATTTTAATGCATTCTAATATAAGCGTGGTTTTTAAAAAGTTTATATATATATTTCTACTTTTATAAATGTCCATTATTGAGCTATATGCCCATTACATTTTTTGTTCAGTAGATCATAAGCTTCTTCTTTTTGCAATTTTTGGTTATTTTTTCTTCTTTTTGTTTCTATATATAATAAAGCTTTACATTAGTCATATGTACGACATTAATTAACAAACTCATCCTATAAGATATCAATTTTTTAACTTTTAATTTGTTTATGTACCACAGGCCCTTAAAGTGCACATTCTTATGCTTTCACGAATCACCCCAATCAATGTGGAGCTTTTTAAAGTAATAGGTATTTCACAAAAAAATGAACGATTGTATCACGTGAAGCAGATTAAATTAGGTGGGGTTTAAGTCATCAATTTGTTCACTTTCATTTTAAATTACCTTCCCAATGAGCTAGAGACTTGACACTTTCCACATAGCTCAGAACTGGATGACAATACAATATTACAAAAAAATTGTAAAAAAACTGCGTTTGGATTTATACACTATATTTAAATATTCCCCCTCTGTCTTTCGTCGCTAGATTTGTTCAGCCTACTTTTCCGCGGTGTTTAAGCGAGTTGTGGGCCAGTTAGAGGGAGCGTCTCGTAAGTAGGTTGTAAGGCAGGAAAATGTCTCGGTGGCGAGTTGTTATCGCTATCAGGGCCACATAGTTCTCTGGGAAGAGCATTCGAGTGATCGTCGCAGCCTCTGCTGAGGCCAGCGAGCGACGTCTGCCGGTGATTCATCACGAGACACTCCGCCGTGTTTAGATAAAGTCTTCTCCCAGGGTTCCCCGGGTTCCTCGTCCGCCATTTCTCCTTCAGACGGCCCCGCCTCTATCTTTCTCTTGTCAAGCTTCTCCCGCGGCTTTACATTATCAAGGCACACCCACGCGAGATTCTTCAAGAGGGACAAGCGGAATCCTCACGAGCATTCGATGAGCTGACAGCGCGCCCCGGGAAACGAGCACACCTAACCCCGAACGCTTAACGAGAGTTCTTTCGCTGCCTTCTGTCCGACCAGACTCCGCAGATCAGTCTCGATTAGCTTCGGGAATTTTGATTGGCCAGTGGTACTCGTGATAACACTTCAACGATGACCCACTAAATCCCTGAAAAATTTCACAATTATTTACTACGGGCTACGCCATTTTCAAAAATGTATGTAGCTAAAATTCATAGAAATAAAATAAAAGATCACAGATTTATTTTTTTAGTACATTACTGAATTGCAGATTTCACGCGTTCATTCAATTTAAGAACATTCGTATGTTATTTTCAATTTATTAACATTGTTGAAGATAGAAAGAAATTTTTCCGCGATAAATGCGTATATGAAATTTCATAAAGTGAATTTCTAAAATTTGGAACATTTCTGTATATTCATCAAATATGGATAACCTACCATATTTCGTAATGAAAGCTGAAGGCAGTTTAAACTAGGCAATATTAAAAACTGAATCGCTCTAATCGAGGTTCCGAATAGTTTTGCAATTCGTTTCTGTACGAGCCAATCTGCCATTACAAGCAGTCCATATTCCAATATTAAAATTAATTTCATCGTCGTAAGTCAATTCATTAAAGCTCCGACAATTATTTTTATTCCGAAAAAGCATTTTATTTTTATATACTTATTCTGGGAATAAATACAAAAAATCCACCACTCGAAGAATTTTTATTCATTAATGATTCTGCAAAAATTTAACAATAATTTACTAGAGTAATGATTTCGATTCAATTCCACCACTCGCAGAATTTTTATTCATCAATTATTGAGCAAATATTTGACAATAATTTACTATGGCAACGATTTCGATTCAATTCCACCACTCGCAGAATTTTTATTCATCAATTATTGAGCATTCGTGACAGCACGAATCCATCTTTCGGGCTATATCTATTCTTTATCAGTTCCTCGATCGTTTTTTCGAGGCGTTAATCGGAGTATATGCGCAAGGAATGCGTATCATGCATACACACGGCGGAAGTTATGTATTTACCTTATTAGAAGTTTTCGTTGAAATTGAAAAAGTTTTCGTTGCAGCGGCGTAGACAGAGAAAACGCCCTAGCTATCCGCTAAGTTTAAATTGGTTGCACCTTCAGCACCTCAGTGTGTTCTCTCTCTCCCTCACCCACACACACTATCTCTCTTTCCCTCTATATTATCACGCGGTGAGTCGATAGTCTCAAATGAAACGTGCAAGAAGATAAGACCCATGCTAGCAACAATAAGGGCGCAAATGAAGACGGAAAAGAAAGTTTATTCTCGCGGGGAACAATGGATTTCAAGATTTTCAAGGAGCCTGTACCTCTCTCTTTCTCTCTGTTTCTCTCTCTATCTTCCTGTCCCTTTCTCCCACTCTTTCGCCTCCCATTTAAACCTTCTTGATTCAGAGAGCCTCGAATTCAAATTCATTTCCTCAATCTGTCCTAATTGCGTTCAGTTTCGCGACTCCCGTAAATTCATTCAATTGCCGCCCAATTTTTGCACTTTTGCAATTAAATGTCTTCAGCGTGATTCCGGGAAATTCTAGAAATATTATCATTGGCAGTCCGACACTAAAGATTATTAGAGCTGATAATTTGTTCGGAATTAATAGGCTTGTCACGATTGCTTTCAATTAAGTTCATATTAAAAATTAAAATTGTATTAAAAACATTTTTGTGTTTCATGAAATTGGCTGTGAAAATGAATTTCGTATTTTACAATTTTCTGTTGAAGACATTCTGTCTGAAGACAAAATTACAAATAATGCTAATGTACTCGGAAAACCACAAAATACATGTGGAACATTATTGACATTTCTTAAAAATTATTAATAAATTCTTTCAAATCATTATCGTATTGAATTAATATTACTTAAAATTTAAAACATCTATAGAATTTTTGAAGTAACTATGACGATTTCCTATATGTTGCAATATATGTTCCATAATAATTTCGATGACAATATTGAAAATTGACCTTATTTGCTTATTATAAAACTTCTATTTCAAAAAAGATTAATTTCACTAAAGTACAAAAATCCTTGAAAAAATCAAATTGTAATATTGCTTAAAAAATTATTGTTATTATTAAAAATTATTATTAATATTGATTCAATGAAATTTTCAGCTAGTAAAGAACTGACGTAAGCCATCGTAATAAATTCTATTTATATGAGAAATAGTATATTGTTTCAACGTCCATTGAAAATATTTCTATCACTTGGTAAATTCAGTTAAAAACAACTTGTATTCAAAAACATTTGAAAAAGGTTATTGTGCCTTGAGGGGTGTAGCGTTTCACTGGATAAAATGGTTTCTCGTCGTTGCCAGCAACGTCTAGATCGAAATATGTACAGAGTGGATCGCCGTTTCCGAAATTAGGCGTTTAATCCATGGAATAATTGGTCGATCGATGGCCGAATAACGAAGGCATATTCTATCTCTGGGGTTTGTTGTCGGTCAATTTGATCAACTGCACCGGAATGAACAAAACGCCTCGCCTTTGACGGAGGCACTGAAAATTGAAACGGTACCACTTAATGACTTATTCATTCGGCTTACCTCGCCGGCCCTGTATCTCTTTTCACGGGCGAGCAGGTATACAAAGGAGAACGGGCGGCTGCACTGAAATAATGAGAATCTACGGAGGAAAGGTGGAGGTTAATTAGTTACAGGAGGTTTCCATTTTAATCCCGTCTGACCCAATCTTTTGACCCCGTGATCGTTTATGGGTGACCCGGATTAATCATTTCCTTCATTTTTCACCCCTGCGCTAATATCGAATCAGCCCGATGGAAAATCGAATTCTGCCGAGGAAATTTTTCGTGATCGATTATGATTTTCGGGAAACTGTCATTCGCGTCTGATGGTCCGCGAATTTAGCTGGCACTATAGTGGCGTAAATTAGGGGATTATGATGCAGTTTCAATGTTTCACTGGAATTTCGTTGGAAACTTTCGAATCCATCACTTTTCACGTCGATATCGAGCATGTTGGTGGAAATTAATTATTGTGTGGTGCTGAGGAGACGAAATTGGGAGACCTTAAGTCATCAGTTTACTGATTCGGAGATTGTTCAGAAAATAATAGAATTAGAGAAGTGTTCGAAGTCTTCAATGTTTACTGATCAACATTTTTTAAATTTCTCCTGTAGCCATCGCTTTATCCGAACAATTAAAAATATTGTAAAGAAAGAAAATTTTTGTTTCTTTCTTTTAATTGCAATTTTATACCAATAAATATTTACCTTAATTTAACGAGTTATATGCCATTTTGAATCTTGTTTTACGCTCTATTTAATTATGCTTTTGATATTTGATTTTATTCAAATTTTTATTAAATTATCTGGCTTTTATTTCAGGATGTCAAAACGTCGAAGTTTCGTGCTGCTAAAAAATAAAAAAGCCAAATAATGCAATAAAAATTTTAATGGAATTAAATATCAAAAGCATGATTAATTAGAGCGTAAAACAAGCTTTAAAAAGAAATATATAAAAAAACTTTTTAAAAATCCTTTCTAAATCTTTTTTAAAATCCTTTCTTTTCCTCTACTATTAAAAATTTTTAATAGCAAACGTGGTCTCGAACCAAATGATTTAAATCCGAATCGAAACGTATGGGACTAGGAAAAATTATTTTATACTTTTTAGTCCGTTATTAAAAACGTGGTATCTTCAAAATTTTATTTTTATATAAATAATTATTCGAAGTCGATTAAAAATTAATTGAACGAGTTAAATTACGATCAGCTGACATTTGGTCAGCCCGAAACGCGAGAAGAGGGGGCATGTTTAAAGCGACAGGTGTGCCCAGGGGTTGTCGAAGGCTCGTCACGGAGGGATGGGAGTCGCGTCCGATAGCAAAGGCGAGTATAGGAGATCCACGACGACGTCTCGTAGTAATTAGGCTGGCTAATCACCCCGGGGCATGTTATCTTAATGGCCGGCGTTATGCTGTGACATCACAACTACCCCTGTCTGCCGGTAGTTTAATTGCTCCGATAGGTTCGTATGCCACTGCTCCGCTGTTGAATATCAGGCCGATGTCGATGGGCTTCCTACAATGGGTCGCCGGTACGCTCTTCCGGTTCAGTATCAACCGTGAAAATGTCCTTACGTGCACGTCCTTGCCGGCAACACCGAAACTGCCTCGCCACTGCAACCCAAACTCCCATCTGTATGCTGGAACTCCACAAAACTCGAATCGCTTCGGTCGAAATAGAAATAAAGTCATGTTGGTACTGGATGCTCTGCTTTATTTTACAGTGAGTCAATTTGGTCGAGGTATTATGTACGATTGAATCATTTTTATTAGCTTCTAGATATATCTAGGGTCTATAAGAATTTTTCAAGTAGACATTCGTAGAAATTGCAAATATTCTAGTTAACACGAATTTTATTTATTAGACGGATGTTGGTCGTTTTGTTGAGAACAAAAAATTGTATGACGTGCAATTTGGAAAATTAAAACGTCATTGTATACAATGTGGAAAATTAAAACCTCAATTTATTCAATGTGGAAAATTAAAACCTCAATGTATTCAATGTGGAAAATTAAAACCTCAATGTATTCAATGTGGAAAATTAAAACCTCAATTTATTCAATGTGGAAAATTAAAACCT
This sequence comes from Lasioglossum zephyrum, assembly GCA_028455615.1. Lineage (NCBI taxonomy): Eukaryota > Metazoa > Arthropoda > Insecta > Hymenoptera > Halictidae > Lasioglossum > Lasioglossum zephyrum. Next base: position 4,973,615 of record CM052325.1, on the reverse strand, counting down.
CAATGTATTCAATGTGCTGAATATATAAACTGGATAATTCGAATACAAACTAGTCAAAGTATGCAAGTGGCTCAAACAATTTACAAAATTAATAAAGGAAGAATGAATATATGTCGTTTCTAATTCTGCCAATAGCTACAAACGAATGTCATGCTGCAGAAAATATACAGAGCCCACTGACGTAATTAATTCGCCCTACCACCCCACACTCAATTTGCCTCAAGAACCAGTATGTCCAGCTGTAAAAAAGGCGCTGCCATTAAAAAAGAAACCGTATCGATTTCGAAGTAAGCGTTCAACAAATCGTTACTCCAAGAAAGTCCTTACTGCAGCTCGGTAACGATCATCCTCGCTGTCCCGCGGGCTAAAGAACCGTCCCCGAACTTGCCTCCGCAATAATTTCCGCAAAAAAAGCTCGGAACTTCAGCTATTCCGCTTTCCATTAAGCAGTTACTCTTCGAGAAGTTCGCCCCGGCGACTTTTTCAGCCGAGTCGAAGTAACTTTCCGGGGTGGTGGAGGAGTACGGAGACACGTGGCACTTCTTAACGAAATTTTCGGCAGTTAAAAACCGGCTGGTTCCGCGGGCCAGCGGGTATCATCGTTATTAGAACAGTCGCTGAGGGATGTCGGCTGAGTTACGGGGCAATTATGCCGCGGGGTAATACTCGTCCGTCAAGTCGGGAATGGTCCAAGTTCCCTCGAACCCCTTACCACCGATCGCGTGAACTATCGAGTCGGTTTTATATGGCCGGTATCTCGCATTTAGGATGGCCGTTCACCATAAACGACGGAACTCTCGGTTTCAATCGACCCTGGAATCGATCTGGAACCTATTCTCCACCCTCGAATCGATCTGGAACCTGTTATCCGCTCTGGAATGGTCCATCATTTTTCTCTCGCGAAAATAGTACTCGTTGAAAACGAGTTTTCTTCGCTCTTTCCGGCCAGTCCTTAATAGAACTTGAGAATTTATATAAATTCAATTAGGGTTTATAACGTTGTCATATCAGGTTCTCATGATCCTACAGCAGACCTCCTTGCTGATTACAACAGCAAAATGATGAATTAAAATAATCTCCCCTAATATTATATGCACCATGATATACAATCATTATTTTCGCAGCAATTAAAATCATTTTTGCAGCTTGTAAATCATCCCAGGTATACGCGCAACAAAATCACCCCAATCCTGCAAAGAATTTCCAAGAAACAAAATTCCTAACTTGTTCATCAGTGCACATTTCAATAATATACAATCATTATTTTCGAAGCAATTTAGAACTATTTCATAGAGAAAATCATTGCTTGGAAATCATCCCAGATATACGTACAAGAGATCACCCCAATCCTGCAAAGAATTTGCAAGATAGAAAATTCCCAACTTTAACATCAGTGCACATTTTAATAAATATACAATCATTATTTTTCCAGCAATGGAGAATTATTTAATAGAGAAAATCATCCCAGATATACGTGCAAGAGATCACCCCAATCCTGCAAAGAATTTCCAAGATACAAAATTCCTAACACTTGTGCATCAGTGCAAATTTCAATAATATACAATCATTATTTTTGCAGCAATTGAAACTATTTAATAGAGAAAATCATTCCAGATATACATGCAAGAGATCACCCCAATCCTGCAAAGAATTTCCAACATACAAAATTCCTGGTTCATCGACTTGTTCATCAGTGCACATTTCAATGTGACTTGTAAACGAATGGAAAATCAGCAAAATGGTAATACAAACCACCCTTAATTTCCGGTGGTTTGCAGCTAGTCTTCTCGGTTTTACAGCGAGCGCAATACCCATGCGACGAAGACCCAAAGGTGAGTGGTGTTGGTGAGGGTCGGATATCAGAAAATGGTGGAAGCTGGTCGTTCCGCTTTGGGCCGGGTCCAACGGGTCGCGTCGTCGGGTCGTCGGAGTCCTCCCTGCAGATCTTAGCGCGGCGTCTTCGGTCGTTTCTCCTCTCGGTTTGTACGGGCTTTCCAGGGCGCAGCGTCACGTAGCAAGATACTTTGCAGACGGACAGAAAGGGGACGGGGCGCGGGTGGAATTAGCCGACTAGCGACGGTACTTTCGTCGTGATCTCGATGGGGTGGAAACGACTCCTGGAGGAGGGACAACGATAGCGCTCTTGATATGTCCTGGCGGTAGTCAGGTGCCACGTACGTGACGTTTCTTTCTCGCAGTTACCACCACCGAGAGACGCAAGACCCGTCCTCGATGAAACTTTCTTTTTCTTTCTCTCTCTCTTTCCTGTTTTCATTCTTCCCTTAACGTCCGGCGCTCCGGCCCCTTCATTTCCACGGGATCCGACACGGTTCCTCATCCCCGGTCGACCTATCGATCAACCCTGACGTCTATGCACCTGCACTTGCGATGCACTTAACCTTTCTTGTCCCTGTTCGACTTTATTTTGTTAGGAACTCGCTCAAGGGGCAGGATGCTGATCGAGGGAACCTTTCGAATGATGTGTTTCCGCGAGTTTCAGAGATATTGCCGGGAAATTCTCCGAGCATGTGGTTTAATGCAGTCGTTTCTGAAAGTGGTACAAATCCATTTGTTTATTAATTGTGAAATAAATTCTTTTTATATCTACATACAGCTATCATCGACAAATTCTTCTTGTTACACAAATGGACTCGTAACAATTTGGAAAATAAGGTCTCGTGTGTGGAATATATTGAAATTATAATGACTCCACGTATGATCATTGTATTCTGTATAATTCAAAGACATATACATAAAGGATATGGTTACGATGATTGTAATTCTTTCATCTCCATTATTTAATTTATAAATGACTCCCAAAAGTGAATTTGCTACATCCATCACCATGGTGCATTTCAAAATGCAATTTTAATTCTCTTTTAATTGCAATTTCTCCAATTTCGAACGCATCTCGATGAAACTTTGATTACATTTATTTCAATGTATTCTCTGAGCCCATGCTTATTATAATCAAAATTCTTGCACCTCCTTTATTTAATTCTGAAACTACCCCAAAATAGAAGCTGCTACGTCTGTCGCCATGATGCATTTCACAATGCAATAATTTCTTCAATTTCAAACGCATTTCGATGAAACTTTGAGTACATTTATTTCAATGTATGCAGTATTTCCTGAGAAAATGCTTATTATAATGAAAATTCTTGCACCTCCTTCATTTAATTCTTAAACCACCCCAAAATAGAAGCTACTACGTCCATGATCATGATGCATTTCACAATGCAATAATTTCTTTAATTTTGAAAACACCTCAATGAAACTTTGTGTACATATACTTCAATGTATGCAATACTTTCTGACATCATACTTATTATAATAACAATTCTTGCACCACCTTCATTTAATTCTGAAACCACCCCAAAATAGAACCTACTACTTCCATCAGCATTCTGCATTGCAAACTGCAGTAATTTCCTCAATATCGAACATATCTCTCTAAATCTTCGAGCACGTACACTTCAAAGTGCATAGATTCCTCTCGTGCTCGGTCAGACTGAAATGATACATTTAATTCCCCGATTAAATAATGATATATTCCACTTTAAGCTCAGTATTTATTAACGTTGTAACAATCCGCCATTGGCGGAAACTCCCAGAGTAAATGTGCAAACGAACAAAAAAGAACAGTATTTTGTGCGAAGACTCGCATGGTCCGGTCGAAACACGATGGAAAACAGAACGGCGGAGCCGATCCGTTGACCCAGTTACACCGGTGAGCGTGCTCTGATCGATTCCGTTGTCGTGTCGTATGTTTTCCGAAAATTCTAGGATTACTCGGGCTCGGGTGACGCAACGCATTAGAGAAGACAATTCGGCGACCATTTCAATCCATTTATCCGACCGTTGGGTCGCCAACGGTTCCAGCTTTGAACTTAATACATCGATCTCGTCCCAGCAGATTACTTTTATCGAGTGTGCCCATTGAAAGCATTTTTCGGTGGAGAGGAAGAGAGAGAGGATTGGGAGAAAACCCGGTGCATTGGTGTCGCTTCAACCGTGACTTTTCCCGACGATCCGCTCGGAAAATTGGAAGCGTGGCACACGAAGTTTATGAATTGTTTTGTAACGTATGAATAACGGTCGGGAAAAAGTGTATCGATAAAATGAATAACACCCTTGTTTCCTTTATGGCGAGCCCCCGACAATCGAGCCACGGGTACTGGGAAAGTATCATTTCGTTCGCTATTGCGTCGGGGAAAAACCGATTGCGTTTGTTTGTTAAGGTACGACCGGTACCCGCGGGTCGCCCGAGCCTCCATTATCGGAACAATCGATCACGATTAAAAGGAAACACGCTCGCCCAAACCGTCGATTAACGCCGAAACATTTCGTTCGGCTGTCTGCCGGATTAACGAACCTTCGGTCGGCTCTACTTTTTAAATGAAGTTGAATATATACTTAACCATTCCTAATTAAAAATCTACTTTGTCACGGAATTGGATGGAATCTTTCAGATCTTTGAGTTTATGTTTAATTGATTTAGTTAAATTATTTTCGATTGAAAAGTTCTAATGATTAGCCATTCTACTATGTTGTTCGCCAAGTAATTTCGTTTTTTGTTTAGAGCTGGAGTTGTGTTACAAATTTTTATTAATATTCTTGTTTATTTTGAATCGCAAAAGTGTAGTGCTTTATAAGCTCTCCAAATATTTTTCCACCTTTTTCTTTTTTTTTATTACCGCCAGAGATGATGTACTTTTGGATTATTTGTTCCACTCTTTTCAATATTTTTCATGCAGTGTAAATTTCATTTCGAATGCCGTCGTGAAAAATCAACTTACTTTTTTCTAATAAAAAACAGAAATTCCACGAGTATGGGATTTTAAGTTCTTCTGAAATATTGCAAAAGAATATAGAACAAGACGTTATAAAAATTCTAAATAGTGAGAAAAAGAATTAGCGTTTTCCCTTTGGGTAAACGAAATGACTTTGAGAACGACTTAATAGATTAAAATAGTTTATAATAGTAATAATATATAATAATGCAAGTGTAGCTACGAAAAAAGGGACATAGATCATGTCTTGTGGCAATGCTATTTATTCGATGCACATAGAACTAGAGTAACTCACAATTTATGCAGGATGGAGTTCTTTCTTTCCCTCAAAGTCGACATGTTCTTTGCCTGACCTAACATCCGGGCGTGTTCGCATATATTTTTAATTTCCTGAAAGAATGTTACTTGCGTATACAACCAGATATGTTAAACAACTACGTTCAGCTGTATAAACCCCATTTAAAGATCTCGGCAAGCTTAAATAAAAAATAAAAGATTAAAAGAAAAAAGGAATCAAAAGAAGACTACTTACACATGTCTATCACAATTGTATTAATTTCAACTTTAACAGCATTTACAAATTACAAGTTTAACAAAATTTTAATTTTAACAGCATTGTATTAAATCCTAATTGCCAGTAAAATGGTGCCACTATGAGAAAAGAATTTGCAAGGTGGGTCTAAGAATTGTTATTTGCCTGACACTATCAAAGGCACCGAGTTATAATTAATTGCAGCATCATCTTAACCGGGCGCTTTTATTTATATTCCATCTATTCAATGTTTGAGCGAGATACTTTTTACGGTAGCCATCAAATCATTAAGAATCGGGCAGAAATTTATCAGCTAGCGGACGTTTATAGGGTCGTAACACAAACGAACCGTTCCGGATCGAAGGTATTCGAAGCAGGGTATTCAAATACGGTTGGAGGAGCGTCGATCAGGTTGCTGCTCCTCGAAATGGAGTGCCGTCGGCTAACATTTATCTTCGGAGTCGGATGGTTAGCGCAAAAATTAGCTTTTCGCCCGAGCGGCACAAGAAAACGGTACCAAGGATGTTGGATCTGCATAATTTCGAAGGAGTTTCGCGTCGAATGAACGGAGTGGCGAGTGAGCGTGGGTTGGTTACGAGAGAGAAAGAGAGAGAGAGGATGAAGAAAAGGAAGAAAATGGCCGAGTCGTACGAAGAGCCTGGAACGAAGACGGAGAAGGGTAACGAGATACGACGAGGAGAAGGACAGGTGAGAAAGAGGACGAAGACGAGAAACTGGAAGAAAAGCAGGGACAAAATGGCCGACCGGAGGGTGGGGGAGTCTAATCCACATTCATCAGGCTTATAAAACACCGGCAGAAGCTTCGCGAGGTAGATGCCCTAGGCGTCCTCGACCACCACGTACTCGAAACCGGTACCCGAGAATAAACCCTGTCGCTGAACTCCGACGCTAACATGATTATAGGTGAGGCCGAGTCGCGAGAACGGAAGACAGACCTTTACATTTTCATTGGTAGACCTGTTCGAGGAGGAACAACGGCGATAACGAACTTTATTTGGGACGGAGAGATATAATCAACGCCACCATTGCTGATGGAGAGGATTCCTTGCAATATTTGTCATGCGTTTGTTAATCACGAGGAAGAGCAACATTCATAACTCAGACGGAACAGGAATCATTTCGTTTTGACTGACAATTCTCCAGATAAAAGTTTTGAAGGTTGTATTTTGTAAAGAAATTCGAAATTGGGGAAATTATGAAACAATAATAAATATTTAAAGTAAACGTGTACATCTTTTCATATAAGAAATTATTGGTCAAAGCTCTATATTTTTTAAACAAACTCGAATTAGACAAAATGATGACTTAAACTCATTTTAATTTTGTGTTTTCTACATTATGCAAGAATCAATTTGTGATAAAAATGCATTCTTGATGGTTGCATTGCGAGTTGAAAAAATATTGAGATTCAAAGTTCTATAATTTTTAAACAAATTCCAATTAGATAACGTGATGACTTAAACTCATTTTAATTTTGTGTTTTCTATATTATGCAAAAATCAATTTGTAATAAAAATATGTTCTTAATGGTTGCACTACAAGTTGAAAAATTATGGAGATTCAAAGTTCTATAATTTTTAAACAAACTCGAATAAAACAAAGTGATGGCTGAAATTCCTCCTGATTCAGACTGTTACAACAAAAACGAAGAATAAAGAAATGTGAAGAAAGTCGCATGATTTAGAAAGATGATATTCAAATGTTTTGAATTTTCCGAAACTGAAGGTGGAAAAATGCGCACGGTCCAGTGGGGGCGGCATTAATCAGTCGCAATTGATTTTCCCAATACAAGAGTGCGGTGGTTCCGTTGTTAATATTTGAATATGATAATACCGTGATGAAGTATTCAAATCCCGAAACACTTTCATCGCCCGGGGCCTTGGAATCCGCGGGAGAACTCGCTACATTTGCAACTTCTTAGGGCGAGCGAGACGCATCCTCGCCATCTCGGAAATTACATCCAGCTGCATCTTAATGCACGAATGATATTCAAGCTTGAAAAACTTTTGTATTATACCGAAATAACAACGGCCGACTTACTTCGCGATTACTCCCGCCTTTTTTCCCCTAGCTTCCGCGTGAGTACTTCCGAGGGAGAAATTGCAATCATCAAGTGCACCATTGCGTTCTTAATTCTTCCTCGAATCCATGGCATGCTTTCATCAATTTTAAAGGAAACATACAACTTTAATTTTTGTAGGAATGTAATAAAAAATGATTTTATAGATACTTTGAAAAACTTTAGAAATATTCTCGAAACATAGATTGACTTTTTCATAAAAATTCTATAAAATAAAAATGCCAAAATTGGCCTAGGATATTATTTTCTTATATAATTCTGTTTCGAGGAATCATCAGTGCACCATTGTGTTCTTAATTCTTCCTCGAATCCATGGCATGCTTTCATCAATTTTAAAGGAAACATACAACTTTAATTCTTGTAGGACTGTAATAAAAAATGATTTTATAGATACTTTGAAAAACTTTAGAAATATTCTCGAAACATAGATTGACTTTTTCATGAAAATTCCATAAAATAAAAATGCCAAAATTGGCCTAGGATATTATTTTCTTATATAATTCTGTTTCGAGGATTTAAAAAATGTCTAAAAAATTTGAGAAGACAGCTAAAATACAGTAAAAATTTTCCCGAGAAGGCCCATACCAAAAGGTTTATCATTTTCATGGCAAAAAAATCTCAAAGTTACCATGCAACATTTCCAGACTTCGCACTGTAATTTCCGAACTGACACAATTTGTCATTGGTAGAATGGGAACGACAGGCAGATAGTGCATGAATATAAAATGGAAGGCACGATAAATGACCTTGCTCGAGGAGGACAACGTTAGGTCAACCGCAGCGTGTCCGAACGCATAGCTCGAACAGTCATAGTGTAACATGTTTGGCGTAACGTCTAGTGCAATCTAACCAAATTAGCCGTCAACAGACCGTCGGATAATCATTCAGTGCAGCGTAACAATTAACGTCGAAAGCATGACTCGTATCATAGTTCAATGGAAGCTATCGGTCACGAGATGTCAGTGCTGCGAGTCGAAACAGCATGAAAATTAATTAGCAAGACGAGTCAGAGGAAAGCTTCTCGTCAGCATTCACTCTTTAGTCATTGTTCGATCTTGTTCGACAGCTGATCCATCTTCTAAGCAAATAGATCTACCAGAAACAGATCTTACTACCAAAAAAGATCAGAGCTTCCAGTTACATTCCTATCCTTATACCAAAGAGCGCCATTTTAAATCCCGAGGAAGTTGGCGAGTGCATAGAATTGCATATAAGGTGCATATGAATATTTTTCTGCAAGAACTCATAAATAATAAAAGAGGTTACGTACCTCCACTGGATTCTGAAATAAAATTCGACTCTCGGTTTAAATACTATTTTAAGATATTAGTAAATCCCCAGAGAAATGCATTCTATTTTTATATTCCTACATTTTTAAAACATTTTATCAATGCACGAAGAAGTGCATTAATAAATGCACTCTACGTTCCAACAAATTAATGATACCATTCATAATAGTGATTTCATTTTCTTTACTGGTCTCAGACATCCAATTTTGCTCTCATTTGAAATATTATGATAATGTTTGTAAGTGCATAAAGAATTGCATAAGAGTGCAACCTATTCATAACGACTTTATGAGTTTTAAAACATTGATGATGGCATTAAGGAATACAATTCTAGTTTGAAGCATTTTTCAGGATTGCACAAGAAATGCATTAAATATTGCAATTCTAGATTGCACAAGAAATACGTTAAATAATGCAATCGATTTATTTTGCACTATTCTGCATGCTTTAAAAAATGAATAGTATTGCCAACAATGTGACAGTGGTTCAACTGTTAGTGTCGTAATTCGGAAATCATTATTTTCGTTTTAAATATTTCTGAAGTTTTTTTGTGAGTGCATAGGGACTTTTATAAATGCATTCAAAAATTAATAAAAATGTTGATAACAGTGATGGAGGAAAGTAGAGTTCACACGACCTTGAATGATCTTGTAGAGCTGCGATACTTAATTTTTGGAATATCTTTGCATCCAAGTAGAACGTTTTATAAATTTTGCTAATATGATGCATCTCTTTCGATGCACCATCCTCTATGTAGAACGCATAAGCCAACCGAGTTGCTAATGCTCCTAAGGCTGCGCCTAATACGCGCTATATTATCACCCTGCCAGAGATAAGTCAGCATTAATTATTGACGATAACGCGGTAAACTAACTCCCTACGGCGGCATTAATTATGCTAATCATTATGCTAATGATTATACGGCCAGCTCTTAGCCACTTCATGCATGTATGCATGAATCACTGACAAGTAATTATACTTAATTGTTCGATCGCGCAATCGCTTCCACGAACGACCCCCGGTAAAAACCAAACAACCACGAAATTCTCTGCACCTTGCTAGCCTAACTGCTGTACACTTAGGTTAACGCGGCGTTATGCAGTCTCGCAACCATCTATTCCACGAGAAAGAAATTCTGAAAACATGCAATTACTCAGACAATTAAGAAGATTTAAGGGTGTTTAAGATGGCTCGTAACGAGCCGTAAACGAAACCCTGTAGCTGCAAATAGCAAACTTGATAACCGTAAAAATTGTTGAAGAATTTATGAACATTAACAACCTTGCAAATTTTTAATGATCGTTACGAAGTGCATTTTCATTTCCGGAACTGTTTGCCCGATTAAGTTGGTTCTTTTTCTATTATAGGAGCTTTCTTTTTAATTGAAAAAATCATTGTCAAATATCGAAAATTATAAATAATATGAACATGTATTTTTCTTCGAATTTGTCGAAATTGTTCTGAGTATATCTCAATTGAGGGAATTTTATTTATTTTTTATTTTATTTTATTATATATTTTATTCTATTTTTTGACTTGTTATTTTATCGATTATTTTTTTTATCACTGTGTCAATTTGGCATCGAGAGACATATTCAATTCATGAAATGGGGGACGAATGATACTTAACACGGAATAATTAAAATCATTCCCAAGACAGTTGTTTCCCAGAAAAATGTAAGGTGCAGTTCCCGGTGCATTTTTGTCGCAGGCTGGGCAAGACTATCGGGTAATTAGCGAGCGGGACGATATCCTGGTCGTTCGTTTCGCTCTGCAAGCCTTGTCTAATCTTTCTAGGAGCTAACGAGGAGCCCCGGTATCCGGTCGGATGAAAAATGCTCCTTGAAACACGGGGGAGTGGGCGACACCGGCAGATGCCGGTCGGAACGACTCTCGAGAGCCAGGAGACAGATGTCAAGCCGTTACGTGAGGTCCCGCTAACTACGTAATTACATCATTCCCGCTCGCTGGACCACTGTCTCCCTTTTACCATCCCGGGCAACCGGGCCATCCCCGAAATTACCAAATATTCACCGTTGGAAACGCTGACACGCTTTTCCAGCGTGAGACACGTCTTTTTCAGGTGTCTCACGCGCGGTCGCGTTGCTCTAACTCGCGGAATCATTCAGTTTTCACTAAATTCAAAAACACAACGCGTCACTCGACGCACTTTGCGTGGCAGCTGGTTACCCCATTCGAAAATGTTTGTTTAAATTCATTTCTTGACCAGAGAAATTTCAATTCACCTCTTCAAATTCAGTTCTTGCATTGGGAGCTGATTATCCTCGTTTAATTTTAGTATCTAAAGTATTATAAAATTGCTTTCTTGATTGTAAAACATTTTTACATCGGTTGGTCTTGATTAGGTTCTGATCTCCACTGATTTTTTAGGAAATTGGCCTAGAATGTTATCTTGTAATAAATCATCTTTTTCTCTGAGGATGTTCTTAATTGCTCATGAGAAGTTCAATGCTGATTTTTAAACAGTTTAAACATTTTTGACGGCAGCCAACACGCAATCAGAATTTTCCTGAAAAATCCCACTAGTCTAGTAGCACAAAAATATTAGACAGATATTTTTTTCATATATTGAAAAAATATTTCTCAAGTCACATTTTTTCATATGAGAAAAGTATTGGATCTGAATATTGTACACATGTACAAGAATAAAGATTATCTGTATATCAGGAAAAAATATTCTATTTCTGATATTAAATAAAAATCTGTTTCATAATGAGAAAGAAACATTTTTTTCATAATATTATCTGTATATTAGGAAAAAAATATTCTACTTCTAATATGAAATAAAGATTCATTTCCTCGTAACACGAAATAGATATTTCTTGCATATTTAAAAAGAAATATTCGTTACTTAGTATAAAATAAATATTCTATGTATATTTGAATATTAAAAAAAGATTGAATCTCTCTTTAACATTATACGAACGCGTATACAATATTTTGTGCTATTAAGGGAACATTGGGTATTTCGTACCTAAGATTTACCCTTGTTGTTTAATCACGCGAATAGTTTCCAGTAATGATCTTTCTCGCAAATTGTATTCTTTGTGAAGAGAGAAGATGTTTGACCCGTGCAGCTAAGAACCACGGTAGCCCTCAGTGATGCTGAATAGCAAACGCGGCGAGGGACATCGAAACGAGCCATCAGCGTATCTTCGCCGGTAGTTGGCCGACTGTAAACGGTGTTAGTCGAAAGTAGCAAGCGTCCAGGTCAGCGGCGTGGGTAACATCAACATTAGGTAGCTGTGTAAACAATTCCCGGGCGTCTAACGATCCGTCCTTAGCTGCGGCGGGGCGACTTCGTTTCAAGACTGTCGGGTTCCGCGTTACGTTTGACCTGGTTTCCTCTAGTTTCGAGTTAATTGCGTTTACGTGTAGCCGTGTGCGGGGCTGGGTGTCCTCGGTTTTTACGTGTCGACGGGTACGTCTTAATGCCACCCCTTCCGCCATTCCTCGGATGCGAAACGCGGATTCAATGACTTCGGATTAATCGCGACGCCGACAGCCAGAAAACAACGGACACGGCCGAGGAACAACCGGCGTCCTTCAGAGACAGCTCGAGACACGGAATTGCTTTCCCACGTGTACTCATTTAGTCCGGGCCACGGCGATTTATCTTACGCCGAGCAGCTGCTACCCCCATCCCCTCTATCTTTCTCTCTTTCCGCGTTTCGCCCTCCGCTCCACCATGTTGTTTGCATTCTTGCAGGAACGTTTTGCGGATCTATGAACGTTTCTTGCGATAGAAGCGTCGTCTCCCAGGATTTATATTGAATCTCCATGTCTCCAGCCTGTTTGATTTGCGGAGCTGTGTCGCAGGAGGCTGCAACGCTGCGGATGGGAAATTATGGTTATGGTATTGTCTTGATATGGGTGGAGGAGATTGTGCATATTTCTGAAAACCATCCCACGTATTCGTAAGGTACACCTCCCTGGGACTGTACTAATTTGTTAACAAAATTTTTTTATTTTTCATTGTTTATTCACGAAATGCTTATTAATGTACTTGTGACATTTTTCTGATTAAAACGAGTACCCACATGACACAGTTACGACCGCTTTTGCTTGCTCAGTTGATGGATTAAGTAGAACCTCAATTATCCGAACTGACTAAATTCTGTGTTACATAGTTCAATAATATTTTGAGCTTGAACATGAAACCAGAACATTCCCCGACTCTTTTCCGAATCTAAAAACGAATCTAAGAACGAATCTAAAAACGTTGTCGGCCAAAGTAGTTGTCGATTAAATCTGGTGTCGGTGAAATTTATGGCAGTAATTTCGATGGAACCCATATAATTTTAAATTCGTTGTCGGTCAAATTTGTTGTCGGTGAAAACCATGTTGGAAAATTTATGTCGGTGATTTCCATGGGACCCAAACTATACTATAACAAACGTGCAAACAAAAACAAGTATAAATAAGGGTGCAAAAGAATGACCAAACATGGAATGAATACTTCTAAGGATAAAATTTGAAAAAATTATCTACACAAAGGAACCTTAGAAAAACTTGATTATGCGGTCAAAAATCGAATTGTCGATTGGAGTCTCGCAAAAAAAAATCGATAAATCCACTGCAGAAACGTTTATACAAGTTATCCGAAAACATCTCTACATTCGAACAGTGACTCTTCACAGTTGAAAAATAAATAACAAATATCAATGGAAAATATAACACGATGAATGTTTAAACGATTTCGGAGAACGTAGATCAATGTTTCGCATGGCCATGTGTTTTCGTTGCACCGCTTTACCTTTCGTTTAATTAGTTACTGTCCGGCCGTTTCAATTAACGGAATACAAATTTCGTGTTCGAGCGGAGTTATTTGGAGATTTCCGAGTGGATTGAGAGATCGATATCGACACTTTCAGCCAGCCAGCATAGTGAGGAGAGAAGCATTTTCCATATTCACCTTTCCGGGTCGCACGATTGATATTCCTGAAGTTACCGTCGACGTTCGCCCGACTCGAATCAGCCGGTCTCCTGACGTCGATATTTCTGTTTTAGTGAAACTTCTGAGGCATTAATATTCATTGTGATCCCGTCCCGACCTTAAACCGTAAACATCCCCTAAGAAAATTGCTCGTGATGGCTCCTTTGATGAACGCCGCGCAGTCTTCGGCGTTAATATCCATTAGAACGAGACTGCCAAGCGCGATCATCGATCAATTCTCGCGATGGATCGCGATTATCAAGTCACAGAAATTTCGAATAATACCGTGCACCGTCAACTTTCTCAATGAGCTCGCTATACTGCCCATTTGCAGAGTTAGCTTAAAAATGTGCAGTAAAGTCGCGTTATTTGTCAGCGATCGCCTACCCAGAACTTGTCAAGTGCCTACCCCCTCCACTGAAACAGTATCGGTTTATATCGGTGTGAACCACTACTAATCCAATCACAAAACTTCTTTATTTTCCATTATTTTTTTAATGGGACTTTCACTAACCTATTTGTAGAATGTCTCTGATTAAAATGACACTAAACACTATGTAATTTCAACTGTATTTAATGGTTTCATTGACGATGAACGTTTCGGGCGCAAGGAAGGACAGCTTCTTTTCTACGTTCGGTTTCCTTTGTACTTTGAGAATTTTTTAAGACGCAACGAGGAAATTAATCATTGTAGAAAACAAAAAAAAATATTTAGACAAGTAGCAATTTTCATTCATCAAGAATTCTAGAGTTAGATCCTGAAAATAAATTATTTGTGAAAGTCTGTTATTTGAAGAATTATTTTTCATACGAAAACTTACCTGAAACATAGAAGTCAGATTCTTAGAATTTTATATATTTTTTAGAAATCTTCGCAGACATTTTGTTGTGACAAAATTAGAATTCAGCTTGTTACGAGGGATTAAACTCATCCCTGAAAAAAACACATGTTATACGAACTAATATTTTATATTGCTTTTTGCGATTTTTTCGCAGTTGTACTACAAATGAATTGCAGGCTGTAACTCTCGATAATTTTAAGCGAATTTCATTACCGGCGGTGGTGCCTCTGGTGCAGACAATTCTATTGAATTTATTTCTTGTTTTTCCTACTTCAACGGCAGAAAATATAGGGGATTTACAGTCGATGGTAGTAATTGGTTGAAACGACGATTGAAATTGCCTGGCAGCGTATTGCTTGCTTAATTGGAACTGGGGAGCGCGTATTAGGTTCCTCCATCCGAATTCTCCTTCTTTTAACCACGTACTTTACCACATAATAAACAAAACTATAAAAATTGCTGACTAAACGTTTACATGAAATCGTTCGCCGAAAATCATATTTCTCTCGTCGTTCTTAAAATCTGGAAAATTCATTCAAGTGTGTAAAATTGAAGGGAGAATGGCGCGAAGTATAAAACAATGATTTTAGCATAATATTCGAACTATGGAAAATAATTTTACCGAGGAATATGAACTAGTTATAGTACTACGTTAAATCTTTACCGATTTGTAGAATAATTCGTGTTGTGCCAGGATCGCTTTCAGATTAAACTGCTTCATGCAGAATTCACATATCGGTTCGGATACTCGAGGTTCTATTTAATCTATCAATTAAACGAGCAAATGTGCTCCTAACTGTATCGTGGTGGTACTCATTTTAATCAGAAAAATGTCACAAATATACTGATAAAAGTTTCATATGGAATTAATTAATAAAAAAAAAATTTGTGAATGATTTATTGTCTTTCTGGTATGGAATCTTTCCTTGTATTCTTCAAATGTCTA
>CM052325.1:4946366-4958055 GCA_028455615.1 Lasioglossum zephyrum | reverse complement strand
TGTTACGGTCATGGTTGCTCCAAGCAAGTGTGCGAATACGGCCAGCTAATTACATATTGATGATCCGTAATGATATCGTGAGGGTTTCTGGTTCCCGACGGAATCCGAGGAAGATTTTTATGGCAATTTCGAGGTATCGAATGGTCGTAACTCACAGTGCCCGGGAAGAGAAACGATAATCGCGACGTCGTAAATCCCGCGAACCTCATTTCCCAGGCACTTATATCTGTCACCTAATACATTTCTCCTGGGCCATTAACGTGGCTCGTGCGATTCTTCGCGTATATTATCTCGTGACAATGTATCTGCGAACGTTCTCCTTCGGGGCTGCATGTCAGTCCCAAAAATGATCGCTCCACGCCCTCGAAACACTATGCTTTTAACCATAATTTACCACTGTCATCTACGAGCAAACAAACGTTCGGCCAGCCAATTTTCTTTCTTGTTAAAACCAAATGAAAACATAAAGGATCCTGAATATTTTCACCCGGTACTATGAAATCTACGTAAATGTTGTTTTTTTTTTTTATATTATTTTTATATTATATTTATATAATTATAAATTATATTATAAATGTTGTTTGGCTGGAAAAATTCTGTAGACAGTTTAGAATACAATAGCATATATTTTATTAAAGTTATGCTGGTTTGAGTTCGTTTAAACAACTTTTTCCATCCAGCGAAATACCACTTTCCGTAAGTTTTTAGCTTTCGGAATATTTTTTAACGCGGGTACTTTTCAAGCAGTGCAAATATTTTCTGCCCAGTAAAATTCCATAGAGCCTCTCGAATGCACTGATATTTATTTAACAATGTTGCAAATATTTAAGTGCGGTTGAAGAGGATTTTCAGGCAACATAGTCATTTATCAATTTTATCGAACTAGTTTTCGAATTAGGTCGAAACTGTAAAAGTTACATAACCAATTTTTACTAGTTTAAACAATTTATTAGTTTAAACAATTCACGCAACCTACAAAGCACGAACAATCAAACTTTTAACTTTATGATTTTTTATGTTTGTAATTATAAAAGCCACACTTTTTGTTTCGTAATTTTTTTTTATTATAAATATCAAACATCAAATATAAATATTTCTCTTCTTCTTTTTGCTTTATTTATTTCATAACTATGAAAGCTGAACAAATATTATTTGTATACAAAGATTGTACAAACTCTCCACAGCGTAACGATACATGTATATTTCAATAACATTCAAAACATTTGAGCATGCGTAAACAATTTTTACTGAGTTCAACGCACTATGGAGGGCCGGTTTTATTAAATTTCCGTTCGCGGTGTTTTAATTATTACTTGACCTTTTATTTGGATTTTGATATTGATTTTATCCATTTTATTCAATTGGTCTTTGTTTTCCTTTTGGTAATTTAAAACTCGGGGGAATGGCGTTCACACGCACACAGTTGATAATAAATAATTCAATTGTTATTCTATTAGTCAGCTCATTAAGTGTGCTTTGCGTTCTCGCGTCGCAGCTTTCTTTCTCGCTCGGGCAATGAAAGTGTTGCAAAATTTAATTAGCAGCTAACAGGTTTTGTTCCCTTTTTCTTTCCGTTGTGCATACAGCTCGACTACACCGGTATTAGCTCCCTTCCATTTGCGCGTATTAGTGCCCTTAATTCTTCAGCACAAAATTCTTGATTAAATCACCGACGAAAGTCGAACTTGCGTGCAATTAGTCGTACATCTTGCTATAACAACAATGCTAATATTCCGACAAACTTTAACATTATTTCTGCTTTGATAACCAGTCGATTTCTATAGATTTTATTATATTTACAAACATTTAATTCTGAAAATAAGGTCAAAGTATCAGATACTATAATTTATAATATAATTAATATTTAGAGACACCGTGAACGCGTCAATTTTGTTGAACATTTTTCAATTTATATTATTATGCAATTTCCAATATCCAAAACTTAAATTTGTAGTACTCTTTTAATAATGATTATTAATATTAAAGAATGATTTTTCATTCTCAGTACTTCTTAAATTTTCAATTTTTTCCTGAATTTTTAACATTTCATTTGAATTTTCAATTTTCTCCTGAACTCTCAACATTACATTTGAATTTCCAATCCATACTTGTATTTCCAGTCTCATATCGAACCATCAATATTTAGCAGGATATTAAATTTTTGCTTGCATATTTTCGCGCGCATCGTTGCATTTTCCCGCGCTTTTTATTCTGTAGCGAACCAATCAAGAACGGGATAAAATAAATTTCAATAACACAATAACAACTAATAAATTTATTAATTCACGTTACTGCAGTCCATATGTATAATACAATAATATAATAAATACATTGTTTTTAGTAATCATTGTTAAAGGGGCAGGATTTTAAACGACAAATATATCGTTGCTGTTTGAAATATACAAATCATTTTACTTGTTATAAATTAATTTCAATATTTGTATAATCATTCATTAAACCAGTAAATACAGTTGATATTACATCGTGTTTAGCGTCATTTCAATCAGAAAAATGCCAGAAATAAATTGGTGAAAGTCCCATAAAAAAATAATGAAAATAAAGAAATTTTGTAATTGGATTAGGAGTGGTTCACACCGATACACCCTTTTTTTGTTTAAGAACGATAAGAGAATCCTCTTACAGACACCCTCTCCTCCGTGAACGAATTAATGCGAATTATATATTCATTTGTTTATATATATTTGTTATAAATTTGTTATATTTGTATATACATTTGTTTGAATTATATATTCAAACACCCATTTCTAGTGAAGGAACAGAAGAAATGGAGAACGCCTGAAAATCGAACAATGACGAAACAATGGATCGACCATGGTGGTTCAGGTTTCTAATGCTACCGGTTCGAGACATTCCCAAACCGTCCACGTGCGACGCGTCCATTTCACGCTCCATTTATGCAAACGCAGCGCAGCGCGGCTCGACTCGACTCGGCTCGGCTCGACGACGACGGTGACCCAGAACGATCGCGCGGAATTACGTGATGCTGCATAATTCAATATGATTTAATACGTCAATGTAAATTTGAAAAGACCCTCGGAAAACCGGCCGATGATATAGCCGGCTTACGTGCTTACACATGCAACAGCGGACAAGCATTTTCGAGCGTCAAATCGGATTCCGCCGTCGCCCGGCTCGGCGTTCTCGTTTATATCCGTTGCATCTCATGGTGTCGCCATTTCCACTCTCTCCCCCTCCCTCTCTTCCTCTCGCCCGAAATTTTCGCTTTTTTAACCCAGACATTTTCGAACAACCCATTAAAACCGTGCTGTTGTAAATCGAGTATGCAAACTCTCCAAACAGAGCGTGCACCAAGCTGCTCCTGGTTGAAATTATTGATCCGTGGATCTATTTATCGATAGATATGTGGATGTGTGGATCTATGGGCCTTTAGGTCCTGAGATATAGGTCCTTAAAGGAATTATTAATGAATAAAAAATATATAAAAAAAACTTTCCAAAAACCACGCTTATACTAGAATGCACTAAAAAGGAGCAAATAATATTTTTATTATTGTATATTATTAATGCAGTCAGCATTGTAGTTCATCTTTTAGTGGCCCAGTGAAACACATTTCGAAGCAGAAACTGCATTCAGGGCTGAATAAGTGAGTTCTAATTAAATTAATTTCTACTTCTTCGTTTTCTCTTGTTCACTACTTCATCACGGCTCGACTCCAACACTACGCTCATTTTTCTGTAGAAAAATAACTAAACTGTCCACGTAATGAGAACTAAAATTGTTGAATTTATTTGTCCTGTTAAACAGTGGATTTCGTGAGGTCTCGATATCATTTTTCGAATTTTGCATATTGTGGTATAATGTATCGCGCGATTCTGTTGCTACTGATTTTGGTTTGCTAATTTTTCAGGCTGGTTATTTGGATTGCAATGATAATTTGCATATGTATTTTTTAACTAGAGTTCGTTACACCGTTATTTAGCTAATTCTCGCGGTGTTTCGTACACGTTCATTAATGTGACTAATGAATTTTCATGACCGAACCGCGTGCCGGTGATCAGTATATTGTACAATGTGTTATTGTCACATAATTACATTATTATACGTTCTATAATAAAACAATGGTTCTGTTCTTGCGGGCGATTCCGTTCAAAATTTATCAACATAATTTTGTCTCTTTCAGTGCAGGCGTTGCCTCCGATTAATTATTGCACAGTGCATTTCTAGTGAGTTAATTCGTTCTGCAAGACATTATTGTTTAGTTTATCTATACGATTTTCTATTTTTTTTAAATCAATTATTAATTTGAACAATTTTTACCAAAATTTAGTCGTACAGTTTCTTGTTTTTCATTCTTAATTATGTCTTGCTATAAGCTATTGTCTAACTGCATTTTTAATTTAATTTTATTCGAAGCAAAGAGAAAATTCATTTTATTAATTATGAATCGCAACAAATTTTACGCACCTCTAGCCACAATGCACTGCAGTTCTGAATAAATTTCGAAAATTCTTCTTCAATATTCATCTATATAATTTGCAATATTTCGTAATTTATGCATAATTAAATTCATTATCTTGTATAAATCAATTTCCAAATTCTCATCGTTTATGCATAATTCATATCGCCTGTAAGTTGCTTTTTATAAAAACTCTTTATCTAAACTGACAAAATTAAGGGTAGAAAAAAATGTCGAAGAAAGAAATCCTGTCGAAGAAGTACAACATTTTTGGGACACCATATTTTATTATAAATAAAATCAATTTAAAAATTTGACATTGAACCAATAAACAAGAAACCGAGCTAATAAAAACGTGGTAAAAATGGCTAAAAATCTGGATAGACTTATTGTAAGAGCACCATAAAATATTAAACTGTGGTGCACCGTAGAGTGACAACCATAGATTATTAAGAATTACGACGCAATGGATCCGGGATAAGTGGAAGGCGAACTAGGGTGCAGAAAGCGAAAGTAAAAAAAAAGAGAGCAGGGTCAGGGAACGGCGGGAATAGCGATCGGACGATCGAGCGAGGGACAAAGAGACAAAAGGAGCAGGCCGATGACGGTTAGGGCTCTGTTTCGGTCTGGTTGGTGGAAACGGTAACGTCGCTCGGACGCCCGACAATGGCTTATTGTTCGCCGGCAGGTATACCTGCTCGAGCGTCTCCGCTAATATACACAGAGCCGTGTCGACTGCGTGCCACTGTCCAAAGCCAGAGGCAGATCACTCGCTGGCCACTGAGCCGGACTTCTCGCCGTGAGAGTCCTAATTAGCATGTTACACCGTTAATCTTGAGGAACCAGGGCTGGACAGTAAGACGCTGACACAATGCAGCGCCCCGGGGCCACTGACAACAAGGCAATTACTCGTTCCAGCCTGTCGAATTCCCTTTCGCTCCCTGTCGATCCTCATTGTCCCTCCTCATGCATTTACAACAGCACTTACCACACCGCGAAACAATAGCGTCATCAAAAAAATTCAATTTAATAACCGTGCAATTTCATCTCACTGAATTAATTATTAGGTGGTGGTATAATAAAATGGATAAAATCTTTCGAGTAAAAGTTGCATGGTTTTAAAGGCACATAATTCAGGTTCCTTGGTTATTCGAGTTCAAAGAGATATTGTTATTGTTAATTATTAGGGGGTGATATGATAAAATGGATAAAATGTTTCGAGTAAAAGTTGCATGGTTTTAAAGGCACATAATTCAGGTTCCTTGGTTATTCGAGTTCAAAGAGATATTGTTATTGTTAATTATTAGAGGGTGGTATAATAAAATGGATAAAATGTTTCGAGTAAAAGTTGCATGGTTTTAAAGGCACATAATTCAGGAAGATTAGGTTCCTTGGTTATTCAAGTTCAAAGAGATATTGTCATTGTTAATTATTAGGGGGTGGTATAATAAAATGGATAAAATGTTTCGAGTAAAAGTTGCATGGTTTTAAAGGCACATAATTCAGGAAGATTAGGTTCCTTGGTTATTCAAGTTCAAAGAGATATTGTTATTGTTAATTATTACGGGGTGGTCTAATAAAATGGATAAAATGTTTCGAGTAAAAGTTGCATGGTTTTAAAGTCACATAATTCAAGAAGACTAGGTTCCTTGGTTATTCAAGTTCAAAGAGATATTGTTATTGTTAATTATTACGGGGTGGTATAATAAAATGGATAAAATGTTTCGAGTAAAAGTTGCATGATTTTAAATGCACATAATTTAGAAAGATTAGGTTCCTTGGTTATTGAAGTTCAAAGAGATATTGTTGTTGTTAATTATTAGGGGGTGGGTGTGACTATAACGAAAATGGTCTGGCAAGGGGTTAAGAGAAAAATGTTGCAATACTTTTCTACAGAGAACATCAGAACGCACCAACCAGTGCTTGAAAAACTTCTCGTTACAAAATTTTCTCAACCACCTACGTTTCACACTCCACCCCCATAACAAACAACCCTTACCAAATCATAGTGTCGTGCAACTTTCGTGGGAAATGTTTTCCTCTAGCGCGCCAACAGTTCCGTGCCTATAAAACAACAATCGTTAAGCTGAGCACTTGGGTCCGAGGGACGCCATTTTGCGAGGGTTAACGGGCTGGGACTGTGTGCGTTGGGGACTGACGAAGACATTATGGACCCAGCAACGTAATTTGCATGTAGATGCAACGGTCTTATCGCGGGTAATACGGTCGGCATCGTCGAAGGAGCGAGCTCCAGTGTTTTAATCCCTGCTGAGCTTGTCCGTAAGTCGTATACGGCGGTGGTTCTGCGGGGGTGGCATAACTCTTCATTCGCGAGGTTAGCCGGTATAACTGTAACTTACTTCCTCCAACTTTATCACGTGTGCGCCACTGTTTGCCTATATACAACTCAGACGTCCCGGCATCCGTACTCTCGCCCACCCCCGCGCACGGACCGTTCCGTTCCACCGAATTTCTCCACCCCCGTCTCCTAAGAGGGGTTGGGAGAGGGACGATAGCGACGCCGGCGGTTCGCAACTCTACTTGTTTGAATAATTACTCACTCGGTGCAGGAGTCGCTTGGACCGGTGCTCCGCAAAAAATAAGATAAATAGAAGAGAACCAGGCCGGGGGTGGCAGGGGGTGCACCGGCCCGCGATTATCGCGGCGCTCTTTAAAGGGAACCGCCCGTGAGACATCGTGGAAAATGTGCGTCGACTTTAGATCGTGGTATGTTTAGGAATTTCTAAGAGACTCGACGTTCCAACATAGTGGCCGTGGTTTTTGCTATTTTTTACACATGCATTGATTATGCATTTTATGCAGTGCACCCCAAATCACGGGGAGTTTAAGTCATCGTTTCGCCAATTTTAAAATTGTTCAGGGTTTATACCTTTATACCTTGTATGCGATTAATGCACACGTATCGAATCGATTTTGTTGAAAATTCACTATTATACCGGGTGGGGCATTTAAACAGGAACACCTAAATATCTCGGTTATTATTAGTCGTACAAAAAATCTCTATAGAATAAAGTTGTACTGTTTCAAGGGGCGAATTTGATGATGGTAAATTTTTTTCTCAAGGTCATTTCTTTTACAAGATTTCAAGGTCGTCGACATTCTTTAAAAATGGAATCATATATTTTTTTGTCGATATTATTATAGAGAATAAAATGACAAATTCAACAACCTATCATAATGTATGATTTGGCTTTTATTTTAATTTTTTTTATTTTATTTACTTATGTCGCAGAAAATAGAAAACGAATTTTGAATATTATGAATATTATAAATGTTATATATGTTTCTTATTTTCGTTCATCCCTTCAGCGACGTCATTTCACCGTCAATATTCACTGATTTTCCTAAAAAAAATTTGGAGGACAACGTCCACGCGTTCCGGAGAAATGTTGTCTCCTCGCAATGTACCGGGTGTCCTTGTAAAAATGGGCGGGGCTGACTCGTCGGGAATCAATTTGCAGGGGGCGCAGATTCCCGGGGATGATAAATAACGGCCGTGTCGAGCGAAACGTAACCATCGCTCAGCGATAATGCCGTTCCGCGTAAGTAGGATGTAACGATTGCATAAAAGGCTCGGCTCCCGATATGAAAGCGCGATGATGCGCAGAATTCGCGTTACGACGATCTATCATTGCGCCGCTTCTGAATGCCCTGTATCTGTACAACGCTCATATAAAAACAACATCAATCTTCAATATGCTGGTGCATTGATACCGCGGCCTCGAGAAATGCATACTGCATTACCATTCTGAAACAGTACATCCTTCCTTTTTCTCCCGTGGAATAAAAAAAAAACATTGAATCCTTTGAAAATTTAGCTTCTCGGTTGCCAGAACGTCGCTCAATTTTTCAGTATTTAATTCAGTTATCTAGATCCTTTGACGCGGTCTTTCATGGGACAGCGTGGTCTGCTATAGAAGCTTTACGCTTTAGTTTATGTGGAACAGTGATTAATGGTCGCCATTTCGAAATTTACGAGTTGAAAAAATTATTATCTATTAGTTGGTAGGTTAACAAACTTCATAGAAAAGATATAATAAGTCCGGATATAATAATTCACAAAGATGTCCTTGCTTATCCATGCGTATTTTTTACACGGACACGATGTAGCGATTACTGTGACCGCCATTTTGAAATGTACGAGTTGAAAAAATTATTATCTATTAGTTGGAAGGTTAACAAATTTTATACAGAAGATCGCACGTTCGTATCCGTTTTCTGTCCGAATATAAAAATTCACAAAGTTGTCCTTGGTATCAATGCGTATTTTTTACCCGGACGCGAAGTAGTAATTACTGTGATCGCAATTTTGAAATTTACGAGTTGAAAAAATTATTATCTATTAGTTCAAAGGTTAACAAATTTTATACAGAAGATCCCACGTTCGTATCTAGTGTCCTTATCAGATATAAAAATTCACAAAGTTGCCCTTACTCGATAGAAGTAGGTTCACAAAGTAGAGATAACTGCATCCCTCATTTTGAAATTTTCTATTTGAAAAATATATTATTTACTTGCAAAAAGGAAATAGGAAATTTCCTTCTAGAATTCCTCCAAGACGCGAATAAATTTGCTAATTTTCATGATTAAAAATCGTTAATTAAGTTAGAACCCGAGCTGTTCGAATAAAAAACAAGTTGGAAGTTTCGCAACTCCTTTTTTCCGTCGCGTCGAGGTCCTTTGATCCTCGAGCGGGCCGCGCGCGTTATCGAATCGATCGATCTTCCCGCTCCCCCTTTAAGGTCCCGCGCGACTGGAAGCGACGAGGGAACAACCGGAAGCCGGGAAACGATATTCCCAAGGACCCTGGCTGACAAATTCATTCCATCTCGCGGGAGACGCGACATCACCGTTCATTTATATCGCCGCGCTCGAAAGATACGTCGCCGGATATCGGGGCTCCGCGTGAAAAACTGCCGATGGATGTGTCTTTCCATCCCCCCCACCCCAGCCCCCACCAAACTTCTTCTCAAGCCTCCCTTTTCCCACCGCAGTTTCTTCCATTTCAGACAGAAACGGCACTTTCGACGTCTGGCATATTAATGCTTTATGCTAATGCATTATCTGCTGGCATTTGTCACGTTTTTTCTTTGCTAGAACCGATCGTTCCTTTTACAGGATTATCTTAGACATTATTACATCGTGTATTCTGTCTTTCTACTCACTTGAGAAATTATCTTTTGTTTCTTATAGCTCCTTTAATTTTTATTTAATTCTTTCTGATTTTTATTTAATTTATTTAATTTTTATTTAATTCTTTCAGCGAATTATTTTATTGTATTTTCTATTTTCTTATTTCTTCGTGGAATTATCTTGTCGTGCTACCTATAGCTCTAAAATTTATTTTATTGTCTTCTCTGTTTTCTTATCAGTTTCTGGCTATTAATGGCATTTAAAACTGAATGCATCTTCTAGGAAATGATTTTAGAAATTATTTTTCTGCACGTTCTATAATTTCAGTTGTTTCAGGAATTATTCTAGACATTGATCCATTGTGTATAATATTCTGAATTTTCCAAAATGAATTCACCATCGTGAATCTACTATTGTATTGGATACAATTGGAACAATATTGTTCCAATTAAGTGTTCAAATATATTTTGGATTTAAATCTGAAAATTTCAAAATGTGTTGGTTGGTTCCTGTACGATTTTTACCATTTCCAGAAGCACTTGTGTTTTTTTTAGATCGTGTTTAAAGAATGAGTTTGTAATTTGTAGAATATTGTTCCCCATTCGATTCGAAGCGCGCAAAAACAGTTTCCAGTCATCCGTTACCGTCGCGCCATCAATCATCGCAACTTCGAATCGACTTTTTCATGCCTCCAGCAAATTCCTTCGAGCAATTCCCCGGCTCACCCTCGAGCCGCGATAAAAAACTGTCGCTCGAGTCACCCACGCGTTTCGTCGAGTCACACGATGCACTTCAATTCGAGACATCGACCCTAAATTTCTTTAAAATCGTCCTGTAATCATAAAAAATCAATCTTCAAAATTTTAACCACGTTGCTCAACCATTAGAAAGTAAAAAATATAAATAACACTTTCTAATGGCACCTTCAACAGCAATTTTCATTGTGAACTAACAAGTCACTTAATAATTTAATAGTTTCATTGAAGATTGCAATGTGAAGGAACATTTCTATCCTTTCTTTTGGTACAGCACGATTGAGCCGTTTAGTTTTAAAGTGGGCCATGTCCATTTTCGAGAAAAATCAAGCTAGCAATTTTAATAGTTACATTTCTACGTTATCTTTTCATCCTGAAGCAAATTGTAATTAATATATTTAAAATCACAAAGATTTTTTTGTAATTTTAGTTTAGCCATGTATCGTACCATATTTTTCAAAATTTTGCAATAATCACCGGTCGGTAATGTGTTAATTCAACGAAATTGTGCTGTACCAATAAGAAAGGATAGAAATGTTCCTTCACATTGCAATTTTGAATGAAACTATTAAATTATTAAGTGACTTGTTAGTTCACAATGAAAATTGCTGTTGCTGTTGAAGGTTGCATTATTATAAGTATGCATATTTTTCAAAATGATGCACTAATCACCGGTCGGTAATGTGTTAATTCAAGGAAATATTTCTTCGGGATTTTCTAAAAATCGACGTTATGGGCCGAAAAGGCGACTAATTTTCTATGGTTTCTGGTTGCCAGAGGAGCCGGCTCACTTATCGGGATGAATTCCCTCGTTCTCCGCTCCCTTCGGCCCTCGAACCCGAACCCGGGAACACGCCTCGGCTCGCGAGCTGTGCGAGGGTGGATCCGCGGGAATGAAAAGTAATTGCGCGAAATGGAGAGCCGGCCGTTATGAGATCGCCGGCCGCGCTCGATCCTCCGAACTTTGCCAAATTGAATCGATCGTATTATCGAAACTCGTGTTTAACTTCTACGCCACGGATGAACCGGCACAATTCCTTTTAATGAGCGGCGAACGCACGGGGTTGGCCAATTCCGCGGCGAGAACCGGCGATTTTTCGGGAATTCCTGTCCGCGCTAATTAAAAACTTCTATTCTTCCCGGCAATTCGTAATACCGGACTTCACAAAAGACCGGAGATATTTTCGGAACTGTGTAGTTGAATCGAACGGTGAACAATTCGATGTAACTGTTCTTTTCTCGTATGTGAATCTAGGTCGCGATATTAACCGTTAGAACTCAAGTGGTGATTCAGAGTTATCAATAAAAATGTAGATTATTAAACCTTTGCACTCTGTATTAT
>CM052325.1:4910441-4946266 GCA_028455615.1 Lasioglossum zephyrum | reverse complement strand
AGCACCTTAAAAAGTTAGTAGAACAAGTAAATTTATAATCGTTTTAGGAAGTTTTCTTTGATGTTGGTACAGTTTGGGAAATAATTTTGCTCGGTTGATATTAATTGGTTTAGGCGGAGTCTGGAGGGGGATGATGGTTTGTCGGAGACATCCGGGCAGCTAATTACAAAACAAAGGAGCAAGTGCTATGGATTAGCTCGTTAGCAGAACGCTTGCTTCGTAATACAATTAATTCGTCCCGTGGCAACGCCTATTGCGTGTACCTTGTCGAGCCGGCTGCACAGAGACGATCGTCTTGCAAAGGCCGCCATTATCTGATATCGAAGAACCGATTTAGTGTATATCGTATGGATTAAAGACTCTAGCCAGTTAACTCAATTAAAATATCCACTCGATCCAAAAGTGCTGCTAGATTATACAGTTTTATGATTTAAAGCTTGATACATGCAATTTCAGCAATTAATAGAAAAATAAAAGGTAATTATTGCGAAAAGGTCTGCGTACTCCGATTTTGATGAAATTTAAATATGCTATCCAGCAACACATTTTGAACAACTTTTTCCTTTTTCAATATAGGGGATCGCTTTTAGTTTTCGAGATATTTATAAAAAACTATTGCTAATGTTGTATTGAATTTTCCGTATTCGTAAGGCCGCTCCGGTAATACATAGTAATACATATGTAAGTTAATCTTTCAATTTGAAAGACTACTTCTGGTTTCTGTCATCCCCACAACGTGTTTACAAAAATAAGTATACAGAGCGTGCTAGAATACGGAAAATTCAATACAGTATTAGCAATAGTTTTTTGCAAATATCTCCAAAATTAAAAGCGACACCCCGATATTGGAAAAGGAAAAAGTTGTTCAAAATGTCGAAATCTATAACATATTTAAATTTCATCAAAATCGGAGTACGCAGACCTTTTCGCAATAATTACCAAATAAAAATTGTATCTATTCTATCGAAACTTCTTGGATTTATTACACACACATTCAGCCAGGAGTTGCATCTAAAATTCCTTGTTATATGAACTCTCTTCTTGTTATTAATATTATTATATTTTCCAAGTTATTACCTTATTAATTAACAAAAAATAACTTCAACCTTTATATATTTATTAGAGGATACAATTAAAAATATATACAAATACAAATAAAAATATATACAATACAATATAAAAAGATATATACACAAATATATACATCTAAATATATGCAGAAGTTATTTCGAGTAAAAATACCGATTCAGTCGAAAGCCACGGTATTTCGTCGGCGTATTTAAACAATAACGAATTCCGATTAGAAATGGAGTTGATTCAGTTAATTAGAATCGGCAGGCACGTCGAAGCAAATAGAATCAGCATTCTTCGAGGCAGTTGTTCGCGAAGAGCACGGCGGATCGCGAGTTCCTGGCGGGCACAGATCAACTATTTCACGACGAAAGTACCGCGCGCCGCGCCGGTTCGGAGCGGTGGTTAACGGATAGGAAAGAGAGACCGAGGCGAGCACGGCTATCCGTGTGTAAAGAATTCCCGCCGTCGATGCCACAAACTTTCGCTATAAACCACCAATTCCACCTCGGGCACGAGCTCGTATATTTGCAACGTTCGCAACGAGCAAACTTGCGCTTGTAGTTGGCCAGCGCAGACACTGCGATTATTTCACGCACGATCCATAGTCGTCGTCGTTTACTTGCATCTTGAGCATGTACACGTGTGGTTGTCGCGTGTCCTCTTTTCCCGTGTGGTAGTCTTTTGTATTTTTTTTATCCCACAGCTTTTTTCGTTTTCGAGCTCTTCAGCGAAAAAGTTACTTTCATCGTGCTGGCTCGTTTAATGCTTTCTTTTTTTTTTATATCAGGAGCGTTGATTAAATTTAAACAAACAGCCGGACGCGCGAATTACAGCCTGGACTTTTGCAGAATATTTTTTTAGAGATGTCAACTATGCGATTTCGAAGCAAAAATATTCTTTTTCTGCCTGGTTTTTTTTAGATATATGTGTTGATAGATTTTTTTTATTATTTTTGGAATATTTTTTATATTAAGGTTATTAGTTGGGAATGTAATTTATAATGTATCACAAAAACATATTTTTTATGCAATGTGTGTCTCGTTTGTTAATTGTGTTGAACGTATTGTTTAAATTAAAATCAATTATTAGAATATATTTTCAAAAATAACGATTCAATGATTTCAGAAGACAAAACTAGTTGAAAATGTTAGTGTCTCATTGAATTTTTTCAATATTGAAGTTACAGTTATTCTCCATTTATGAAATATGACTGTTACCATTTTTATATTATTTATTCCCTGGAAACACTTTTTCCCGATTACTTGTTTATATAACTAATTAAATTTAAGTAACTAAGAACGTTTAATCTCAGAATTTTGTTTGAGCATTTTCGGCAAGGTATCCGAATACTAAGCAACCGAAAAAAAGTGAAGGAAAAATGGCGTAGAACAAACGCTGGCAGAAGCGGTTCGGAGACAAAGAAAAATAAATTCGTCGTCTGCAGTCACACCAGCGAGCAAATAAGTTATGACAACAGCCGCCGAGTGACGACGGGGGTTGGCGAGGGGAGGGGGTTGCGAACGTAAACGTCCCTATATCATCAAAGGACGCCGGTCGCGTCTCCACCCACGCTTTTCTCCGTCGGCTCCTCCTGAATTCTGCTATCGTCTGAGAACCATCCTCCCGGAGCCAAGCGCGCAGTCCGTTTTAACCACGGATGCGCGAGTCGCGCGTCGACTTTCGCGGAAATTCGCAAAGTGTCCGCATAAATCGCTGCAACTGGGTCGCGAAAACAGCCTCGTTACTTTGTCGTTCCGCTGGAAACGCGACGCCGTGCCCGCTTTAACCTTCGCGAGGATCCGCCCGCATAATTCTCGGTTGCGCCACCAGTTCTGCACGGTTTCGAAAAAATGCGAATACCCCTTCGAACTATTCTACTAATTCCGGAACGGCTCGCTGGAGGATCTGGAACAAATAACGGGGTACGGCGAAGAGCGAAGTTGACTGCATTGTTTGGAAATAATAATTAGTTCGATTGACTCGAACACGCGTTAAGACCAAAATGAAACGATATTTGTTACTGTACTAAAATTATGAAACGATTTTTAATTTAATAAAAAATGTTTTAGGAATTGTACACATACAATGACACGTTCATAGTTAACAGGTGACTACAATATATGTCATACAATAATAATGAATTATTATTAATTCGAGTAGTGTAGCCATTTATAGTACTGTGTCTACAGTAAGTAGAATAGTCCGGCAATGGTCAGACAGTAGTACATTGCTGCGAGCTGGCACTACTAAAATTATGAAGTGATTTATTATTTAATAAAAAATGTTCTAGGTGTTGTAAATTCAATATTCATAATGTGAAATTTTCTGTTTTTCCAAGTTTATTTATTTTTAACGCTGCCACACGAGTGTGAAAAGCCTATCACTTATTGCGTTCGGGGTGCATTGGTACTACATTAATAAAATGAATAATAAAGCACAACATTCAGCACAATAAAACGTTCATAGTTAACAGGCTACTATAATATATGCCACACAATAATAATAAATTTATGCTACTGGTCCACAGTAAGTAGAAAAGTCAAGCATTGGTCAGACAGTACTACATCGCTTCAAGCCTACGCTACTAAAATTATGAAGTGATTTATTATTTAATAAAAAATGTTCTACGTGTTATAAATTCAATATTTATCATGTGACATTTTCAGTTTCCAGGTTTATTAATTTTTAACGCTGCCACACACAATAAAACGTTCATAGTTAACAGGCAACTACACAATATATGCCACACAATAATAATAAATTATTAATTCGGGTGGTTTTAGCATTTAGTAAGTGATACATCGAAGTGTACACGCGTGAAAGAAGTTCCAAGGAAAAATTGTGCAGCAAATCCTAGTCAGGCCCGTCCCTGCGACAGAGACACACAAGTGGCCCCATAAAATCGTGTATTAGCAGGTGGAAACATATCCGCAGCACAGCGCGTTTCCCAGCGCCGGTAAGATTTGTGCATCGCCGGCTAAGAATTGCCATTCAGGCCATTTTGGAATGAATTGTCGAGGACATTACGCCGGGAATTGTCGGCGTAACCGGTGGAAGGCGTTCCTCAAAATTATGGCCGCATCCTGCGGTATACGGTCCGTGTAGCCTGCCGTGTGAAGAGTTCAAATAAATTTCGCCGGCTTAGGCGAAATCCTGCCGAAGAAAGTAATTCGTGTACGGCTACGATCCGGCTCGTTTCTCCACGAAATGCCCGGTCCCACTAATACTTTCTCTGAAATCACTATTATAAGCTGATAGAGCAATCTGCGCGCTCAAAAATAGTGTATAGTACACTTGTGTGCAAAAGAAAGAATCACCTAATTATCTATATAAGAAAGTCTATATAATTATCTATATAAGAAAGTATATATAATTATCTATATAAGAAAGTCTATATAATTATATATATCTAAAAAATCTATATAATTATCTCTATAAGAAAGTCTATATAATTACCTATATCTAAAATCTATATAATTATCTATATAAGAAAGTTTTTTTTTTTTAGAAGAGTGATTGATCATTGGAGAAGCTCGATGCCTAGTATTTTACAAAGAAATTCGACCTCGTGAAATTGCTAACATAAACTACCCCTAATTTCGCATACTCCACCCGATGTACCGTCCATTTTGTGGAAAATCTTCGCGCATCACGAAAAACAACGGCTCTTCCCATCAATCCCGAGTTTTGTTTTCCCAGCGTTTCCACTCGGCCGTCGCTTTTTAAACTCGGAGCATTAAAAACATCGTTATCCCCTCCCCGGGAGTGTGGGTGGGGAGGTGGAACGGTCGGTAGAGAATGTAATTAAGTGCAGTCCAAGATTTAGTGCTTCTGGGAAGCGGGCTCACCTCCTCTCGAGAAGACTCGAGTGTCCTTTTAAGGGTCGGGTTATGAATTTAGCGAAGCACGCGCGATGATAGGAATTATTCGGCGAACTTCCGCCGCCTAACTTTCATTTTCCCGCCGACGAAAATTTATCAGCGTGGGTGGGGCAGGCCGACCACCCACCGCTAGGACCCGTAGTTGCCTCGTTAGCGATGTCTGTCAGAACTTGCCGACGGTTTTAACTGACGTTCGAAGCTGATGTTAACCGCTCGCCGCTCCAATTTGCAGAAACAAACGACCCGGCTGGGCTGTTCAACTTCTCCACGGTTTTTCTTTCAGCTGAACATTGTATTCGCTGCCCCGGCCGTTGTTATCGCTGATAAACATTCCACTGCGTCTGTTACGCGAAATTTCCATAGTTCGAAAAATTTTATGTAAAAAATATTTAACTGCCTCGAGCAAAATCATCGAAGTAAATACAATTTAGTCATGCTAAAAGTAGAAGTTTCAAGCTTTAAAATGAGACCAGGTAGAACATTTTACGACCATTTTCCACAAAGTTATGATTATTCAAAGACCACTATTTTTCACGGAGCACAAAATGCATCAATTATCTATTGCATGTGCCCCACATTTTTCATTTTAAATCTTAATGTGTACTGACTATCTGTACGAGGTTAGGAATCTGTATGGGACTAGGAAACATTATTTTACACTTTTCAGTACGTTTTTAAAAATTTATTTTTATTTAAATAATTATTTTCTGCTTTTTAGTCTTGTGTTAACACTTGTATCACTCTTTATTAATATTTTATATACTCACTAAGCTTTCTGTAAATTTCACTTGGTAAACAAGGCGATGATGTACTACCATGTACTGAGCTCCGTCGGGGCGAAGTTGGTCCGCGGAGTGGGGACGAGTTGCGCACGCACAGTAAAGCAGAGAGCGTTGTCGCGCGGAGTGGGGATCGCTGAACTCGATGACGTAGTTTCGCGGGGGGATGAAAAGGTAAATATTTAATTGTTATTTTCTCCGAAACGGATAGACTTTTAAAAAAAAATTTTTATTCAATTTCAAGTCTCTAGCTCATTAGAAAGTTAGTTTAAAATCAATTGCAAAATTTGTCACAGTGGTAAAAAGAATAGAAAGAATTTAAAATATAGAATTTATTTCTAATAAATTCTTAGACACACTGTATAAATGACTGTACATCAGTTAGGTAGTTCATAGAAATGTATATGATATCATGATTGTGTCTGCCGCGTGCTTGATAAATTACGAAACTTGAATATTAAATTACAAATTGCCGGCAACCAACCTCGAGCAATTTTGTTCGTCCGGATTTAGCAAAACGGAGGAAGCGTGGTGAGGAATTTTTAGTTGGAGGTTCGAGGATCGTAAAGTTCACGGGAACTTGCAGAAATTTCGCAGTGCTCCGACGAAAATAGTCGAATTAGTTTCATGGCCGAAGGGAGTAGTCGCTCGGACAGCGTATAGTTGCGCAGTTAATTCGCCGGAAAATTCTGAAGACAATACGGGTTTAATTCGCTCATTTGCATTTAGTAGTTTTCCGGGAAGTTATGTTTCACTCTCTTTTACGGCCCCGACGTGCTCGCTACGAATTCGGCTGCCGAGAATCGTTTGCGAGAAACTGTGACACTGTCGAATACTTGTCAACGATTCTTGTTGCTCCGCAAACTTTTCACGGTTCAAATTCGACAATGTTTCCACGGTTTAAAATTGGGAATAGCGAGGTAGAAAAATTCGGAAAGAATATTCACTGTGCCGAAGCCATTGAAATTTAGTGAATTTGTTCGTACATGTATTTCGAGAATATACTATAGTGAACGTTTTAATAATAGATATTCATTCGGTCGAAAGTGTTTTTGATTTTGTACAATAAAATAATAATTAGACTGTGTATCTTTATGCATTTATGAAAAAATAGTAAAAGATTTCAAAAATTCAAGAATGTTGTAAATTCGCTTTTAATGTAACAAAAACTCGTTAAGGGATGAAATCAATGTTTCTGTTATTTCTGCTTCCCACAATTCATGCAGAAAATTTTTATTTTGGCCACCTATGTATTTATCAATGTTCGAAGAATTCACAATAATTTTTTCAGTTAATACAGAGTCATCTTTAATTTTATAAAAAGAGACATGCTAGAGCTATCATAATGAAAAATCAGTCGATTTGTTTCGTCCATGTTCATAAACCAAACAGTAATTTGTTTAATCAAAATTATCTATTCGATTGAAAGTTACAGCATCGTAATATAAAATATTACAAGTAGATAAAATATTGCGAAAACGTCAGGAATGAAATATTTAAAATGACATTTTCGCGATGATACTGTATAGGCTTGCCAACTCTGTTTGACCAATATTTTCTCGTCGACAGGCTCTTGCGAGCCATAACAGGGGAATAAAATCTTCGAGAAGAAGGCTGCTATCGTTCAGCGTATAATAAATGCCCGATCAGAACGTAAGAAATATGAGCGCAGAATCTGACATCCGAGTATCCATGGAGTTACAAATTTATTGCAACAGTGATGAAATTTCTCGTTGCGAAGGTTCCGTAACGTATGCTCGCCTGTCAGACATACTTATGGCTGCTCATCTTTCTCTGTTAACTCCTAAATGAAATCGATAATACCGTGTGCATTCACCGCGGCCACCGAGGACAAGCTGCGTGTGCATTTTCGCAAGATGCACCCAAAATCTATATAATTTCAATACAATTTCACAGTTTCACGTTTTTAATCGTTCTTCTACAAAAACTTTAGAGATTCGGATTAGGAAATTTTACAGGATTGTTCGCACACGTCTGTACTATATTTCCGAATTTATTTACATTTTTACAATAATTATTTAAGCTTGAAAATTACTTTCGAATGTTTTTTCAGAATATCTGACGATCCTTCGGTGTAATTACTATAGTTTTGATGACAGCGATGTATAAAAAATTATGTAGGTTTGTCAAATGTTTATAAACATGCTATAAAAATTTCTCTAAAATACAATATGTAGTTCAATGCAAAAAAAAAATAGAAACAATTCACACGATTCGTAAAAAATCAGGAATGTAACTCAAATATGTACAAATTTTAGCAGCTTCGTTTTCACCAAGATCCATTATTTAGTTTAGCGAGAAGAAATTCCGGAACCGACCATTGAACTGTCGACAACGCTTTTACACACCGAAAATAATTCACTGCAATATTGTAGCAAGCGTGGCAACGCTACAACGTTATTAAACCGTTTGCAACAAACTGTTCAACGGTACCTATCTCCGGTTTTACTCCTCTCATTCTCGGCTCAGTTTCTTTCAGCAATTCCGAAGCTAAAGGACGAACCCTGAGCCGGCACAATTATCTTCGTACTTCGCAATCGCGTTGCAGAAGCAACTTCATAAAAGCCGGCAGATGTTGTCACTGCCTCGAAGCCGGCTCTCCGGAGGTGTATTGAAATTTACTTTCTCGCGAAACTTGTTTCTGTTCCGCGAGGCGCGCGAGCCCAGCGAGTGCATCGAACGCTTTCCCGAA
This sequence comes from Lasioglossum zephyrum, assembly GCA_028455615.1. NCBI lineage: Eukaryota > Metazoa > Arthropoda > Insecta > Hymenoptera > Halictidae > Lasioglossum > Lasioglossum zephyrum. Next base: position 4,937,819 of record CM052325.1, on the reverse strand, counting down.
AATAAACGCCGTGAAAACTAGGCTGCGAAAATCCACTCTCAACATCAACTGCGCCCAAATGCAACTACGATGCAGCAAGGTGATCCCAATTCTTTTTCCTCGATTTACATTTTCCCACCAATTTTCAAATAAATCGACAGTGTTATGTACCATTGTTTTCTGTTTTTCTTTTTGCATTTTGGCAAGCCTCCCGAAATCAACAATATCAGAGTTGGTCGACAAGGTTGCACAGCTGCAAATGGTAAATTTTTTTGTTTAACAATGGCTCTTGTTGCAGTTCCCAAGTTGCACTTGGACCCAAGCTACGCCAAAGCCATCAGACCATATAAAAAAATAAATTATTAATAAAAATTTAATTTGAAATAAATTGACAGTTCCATGTACGATTTTTCGTTTGCATTTTGGCAAGTGCATGAAAGTCGGCGCTGTCAGAGGTCGTTGATAGGGCCACGCTGTTGGCGATGGTTCTCGTCTCAGTTCCCAAAGTGCACTTCGAGTCGAGACACTTCGGTTTAAAGTTGCGATCGTTGTTTTCGTAGACAAGGGAACGGAAAGGTGAGTTTTGATCGATCTATTGATCCCGCAACGGGGAATAAGGATCCTCCGAGGGTGTGGCGGGTGACTGGAAGGGCACGGCGACGGTTTTCGAATTTCTTAGCGATTTATGACCGGCTCAGCACGTCGCTGACTTCCCGGCGTTCCCGGAAAACTGGCATGTGTTACAACTTTCGAAGTCACGATAAACTTGCGACTCGTAGATTCGTCCCGTGTCAGACTCCACTCGTATTTCTTACGGCGAGATTGGATATTTGTTATACTCGGAACGATAACGGGTCCTTCTACTCGAGACTCCTTGTGATTCACGGTTTCTTTGTCCCTTTATTCGCCCTTAAGATCTCTACGAATCGTTAAAAAATGACTCACTTTCAAAGTCTACCAGGATGGTACGCATTCGACATTTTGTTGTTGCGGAAACTAAGTAACGCATTTTGTTGAAATTTTTATGGTGGACATGTATGAGGTACCTCCGTAATTTCTTGTTCCTCGATATGGTTCAAACTATAGTAATCGTAACATGTCGATTTTAATGAAACGTTAGTATGATCTAGAACTCAAAAAAATATTTAACACGTATTTTTTTATAGCGGCTGAGATTCATGTTGAGGGGGTGAAAATAGCTTCCACCCCAGGAAAAATTATTTTATACTTTTTAGTCCGTTTTTAAAAAACGTGGTATTTTTTAAAAATTTATTTTTATTTACATAATTATTTTCTGCTTTTTAGTCATGTGTATGTGAAATGTTTCAATGGATTTTTACAATTTTTACCAGGTTATGAAATTGATAACAGAGACATGTACTAAAAACGAGGTGATAAGACAATTTGCAGTGTCGAACTAGAAACTTAACCCAATTTTCCACCCGTTCCATAACTCCCGAATTTCAACGATAAATTACAACGTTCGATGCACCGACGCAGATGAAATTGTCTTGGGATGACGTAAGGTATAGGTACATCGGAGAGTCCTAGAAAAATAGAAGATGGTCAGAACGGTCAGATGGGAAGTCGCCTCATGAAAACGCCATTAGGGTATCTCGATCGGACGTTGATGACTTAAACGAATCACGCGGACTGCAGAAGTCTCCGGCGGATAAACGTAACCATTGTAGTGGCTATGTACAAGCCGGTAAATGAGAACAGGGAGCAGAGCCCCGGCTATATTGGCTTTGTGAAGAATCGCTCTCCAATGAAAGCGTTAACGAACCACGTCGTTCCTTCTCGTTCAGCTCAACTGCTCCATTTTCCGATGGTTTTCCCGTCCTCCCTTTAATCCTCCGCCCACGCTGAACCGGCCAGAATTTCTCTCTCTCTCTCTCTCTCTTTCTCATTTCTTCCTCTCTCGGATCTCTCTCTTTTCTTTCTCTTTTTTTTTTGCTCCCCCGGCCACTATCCCTTCCGGGACCCATTTTATTTCCTGCATGTGAAGGAACAGCTAACACGCGTATCTCTAACCGAACCGCGCATTAATCGAATTCGGACGAAATTAAGGGCGTCGTTAATAAACCATTCAGCTCAGGAATTACTGCGTTTTTCATCCCCTCTACCCGACGGACCGATGGAAGGAGATTGTTTCCGACTGTCCGCGATCGTTAGCTCGCTATACTCGGAGTTATTCGCGACGATTCTTCAAGTGCGCGCCGTTGTTAATTGTTTCTTTTTTATTACGAGTGATACTCTATTGTTCTTTTGATAATTTTCTTTTTTCAAGTAAACCAAATGACGAGGAATTTTTACCGCATATCGGTATCGTCAAAACTGTAGTAGGCATGTCGTAAAAATGATGAAGTAAACGTTTACAACCTATCTACTTAAAATTTAAATGATGACTGTAATTTCGTGAGCAACAGTCTGAAAAAATTCAGGAATACAGCCCCGATAGGAATAAATAATCGTGTATCCATTGCCGCCTCGCAATCCGATATTGTACCCGTTGCGCATCCCCTCGGGCTGCACTCTCGCGATGTCAGGAGTTTCGTCATGAAGACGAAACACCCGGCAGCAACACCTGGCTGCATCAACGCGAGTGATTCTTGTATCGCGATTCCGACGATTGCACAGAAACGCTGACGTGGAATAACACGGTGTACCGGGTGTCCTCGAAGTAATCGAATAAATCGGAGAATTGCACGTAAAAGAATAAATCGAAATTATTTGAGCTTTTTTTCGAAGGATGTCGATGCTATTTCAAACAAGTACTACATGCTGCAGAGTATGTAACTCATCACTTTGATGATTTTTAGTGTGTTCGGAAACTACAGTCTTAATCAATTTTAGTAGCCAAGTATGAATGTGTCTGACCATTGCTAGACTTATCTACTGTAGGATTGGTATGGATATTCACTGTCTATTTTAAGCTGATCTTAAAACATTAAGAAAAATCTGGCAATATTCCCAGACGTCTACTAAATAAGCTTTGGTTCCTTCCGCTATCTTCTACACTGCCGTCGCAATAAATTATTAAATAGTACGGAGTACGTTCCACTTCGCGAAACTTTATAATCTCTGAGGACATGCAAATTTAATAATGCGTGCCGTCATAAAATATTTTTAGCGAAACTCAAATAATGCACGAGACAACCCACCCTAAAGACACTTGAGTCATCTCTTCCTTTTTCTTATTCACTGTTTGATTTAACTTTCCCTGTATATTGTATATACAGTTATATAGTAAACTAAGAATGTGTTTTCTTACTATGTTTAATTACGCTTATTTTGTCTGAAAATGTTATTTCAATTTTTTAAAATATTTTTCCTTTGAATAAAACACAAAAACTGACCCTCCTTCAGGTTTTTTCATCCCAATTAGAAAAATCATGCTGTGAAGGGTTAACTTTTTTTTAATATGGCAATGTTTCTCGAGCTTTGCTCTGCAAAATTAGTTTTGATTCTTGTCGCAGTCTTCAAAATTATCATCGTTATAAATTTTCAAAGATCGAAACCGCCATGTAATTGTAGCCTCAAAATCGCGCCCTGATTCAGCATAATTCGGCAGATAGAGGCCGATTTCTGAAGGTTGTCTTCGCGACTGTACATTTGCGTTGGTAATCCGTCAACGGTGTGTACGTTTGCGTTGTCAGTGCTGGTACCAGCATATTTAGACCTTTGATTAAGACTCGGCATGCTCATCAATCCGCAGTTTCGAACTCCGATACAATCGCACCGGTTATCAACTGTTAATACTCGAGATAAGTGGGTCCGAAATCAAACGTAGAATTTCTCTGTCCGCCTAATGCGTTTTAATTAGTTTCATTGCCCCTTGCACGGTTCGCAAAGGTATTTGCGGTGGTAGCGACATTTAGTGTTTGTTAATACACATACCTACTATATAATATAATTATTTGTTTTATTTCAAAAGAACTTTCGTACATTTATACGCATTACTAATAAAATTACGATACTGGACACTTTATCGTCCCCAGAAGCCTATTATAGGATTTTCAATAATTCAGCCGTTTATTTTGAAAATGGCCCAAAATCTGTCACATTCATCGCGCAATGCAATTTTACCTATCCATACCAATCCTACAGTAAGTAGATAAGTCCAGTAATGGTCAGACACATCCATACTTGGCTACTAAAATTGATTAAAACTGTGTTCCTAAACGCAGTCGAAATAATTAAACTGATGACTTAAAACCTTTCTCTTTTTTTTTCTTTATAAGTACTTATGTAAAAAGGGCTGCTGCCCGTCTATAATAAATAATAATAATAAATTCTTTCATAAATGCATAAAGGTCCGCAGTTGACTAATAAATATATAAATATTGTCTCAATGCTACTTCCATCTCGAATTACAAAAAAACATTACAGCAGGATCGTCTTAATATTTGCACCATGTTATAACAGGCTCGGCAGTGCTAATTAAAAATCGCTGCGAGAACATTTCTGTGGTCGTGTAACAGCTTGGTGCAGCCGCAGGAACGTCTCGGAAGGCTGGGAGGAGTTGTGATATCGGCAGGAATCGGCGAATGGATGTGATTGATCGACCGGCTGGTGGAAATCTCTGCGCATCGACCGGGAATCGGTCGGAGTTCGAGTGGGGTCACGTACAAGCGTAGAAAGCGGGTCTACAATGGCCGTAAAAAGTTTTTAACCAGACACACCATGCCGTTTCCGTTTCTTTAACGAAGAACATTCGAAAGTTTAGGGCCGGCTTTATCTGTTCTGGAGTTGAACGTTCCGGGCATTGCAGGAAGAACGAGCCGACACAGTCCGACTCCGGAGTCACTCCCGAATGGCAATCATGGTTTATCGAGCGCGTATTTCGAACGGGAATTTTAAGTAATCGCCGCGGGCGATTGGATTCGCCGGCACTCTGTCTAATTTAATTAACGCTTCACGCTCGAATTTGCTTTGTTACCTTAATGGCGGGCAGAACTTCCACCCTACTCGCCGACGAGAAGCTAAGTTCGGCATTCTCCGGTTCTCGGAGCTTCGAAATTAACGTGGAATGTCGATTATTATGGTTATCGCCGGGAATTGTGTTATTCTTCTGAGAAAAACGCTTTTCAGAAGTGTGTTCGATTGTTCCCTCCATTTTTCAATTCTACCGTTCCCCGGAAACGAATATGCCGACGCTTCCGACACGGTCACGTGACTCGGATTCGTCTCTGTCGTGCATGTGTCGCAATGTCACGTGACCTATTTGGTATTGACAGAGAGAGGGTAACTGTATTCCCCTCGATTTCCTCTGACTAACGATACTGGTTATACATATAGTGTCTCGAGCATTTGCCACAGATGGTGCTTGCAGGTTTATCCATCGGCAGTCGCGGCACAAGCGAGGTATAGCATGGACTGATCATCTAATATAATTCTCTGTACTTCGCCTGTGACTCGCAGTCCACAGTATCGCAATATTGCAACAGAAGTTCCTCTTATAAGTGTTTAGAATATAAGTCACGTACATGTAAAATGCACACAGTTTATCTATCAATTTACAGTGAATATACAAAGACACATTCAATTTTTCCCGCACGTCTGACACTTGGTTGAGCAGTACTACTGAATTCTGAATACCTCCTTCGATATCATATTCTCGTAACACAATAGTCAATTTTCGAGGTTTCCGAAAATTTTTCACCGTCTGGCTTGACGTTGAGTTGCATCACTGAATTTTCGAGAAATTTTAGGCTGTCCGATTTGTCGTTGAGCAGTACTACTGAATTTTGAATACCTCCTTCGATATCATATTCTCCTAACAGAATAGTCAATTTTCGAGGTTCCCGAAAATTTTTCACCGTCTGGCTTCACGTTGAGTTGCATCACTGAATGTGGGAATGGGGGACCAATGTTGCCACATGTATTTTGGCTACGGCGATTGTCGAGAGCTACGGGCCACGCCTCTCGAGGCGCATTATACCATGGTAGTGACGAGGCACGCCCCCTATGGTTATCCAGTGGGAGTGGCGATAGTCCATTCACCGAATTCGGATTTGTGGAAAAGTCAAAATAGGTAGCCTTCTGTTAGGACTGTACCCCGGCATCAGAGATTAATTTGTTTTGAATTGGTCTACCGTGATCGTGTCTATATCTTAGCTTCGTTGGAATCGGGAGCGGGAAGCCACGCCCACACAAAACAGTTTGTACAAGTGAATGCCAAGAGAGAATGTCGTTTATAATTCGTAAGAAATAGTATTGAAGCCCGCCCCTCAGAGTACTGTCAACAGAAAAAAAAAACGAAGCCACGCCCACTGAGAATATTTTGCACAATAAATACACCGATGCAACATATGTAATACATTTTATGAATACTTTATGAATACAATAGGGAAATCACTCTTTTCATTGGACTCTAAAGAGAAGGGCCTACGAAATTATTTAAATATCAAAGACACTATTAATATTCCAAACTCGAAATGGAAACCGAGTGAAAAGGTAAATAATTCGAACGGTGTATGAAGCTCGTCAAAATTTATTCGTCTATCAAAGGGGAACAATAAAATGCTTTTTCATTGTTCTTGAATATAAAATAAACTACCTCTGTGCACGCATGCATGCACAGGGCTCGCTGACATGGACGGCAATGGGAACAAACGTGTGCCATTATTATTCGGGGAAGTTCAGGAACGTTTCAGAATTGGCCCATTTCGAGAGAGCTTTTCGTCGACGCGAAACCTATCCCCTCCCCTCCCGTGGAAAAGCTGCATAACGCCGTATCTGCGTTATCGGGTACGGGAAGCCGATAAGCGGGCGACTATCAAAATTTATCGGCAGGTTATTTTTATCTATTTAAACGCCACGGAGCTGGCCTCTCCGGCGCGCGCGGCATAATATCAGTCGGTCCGATATTTCAAGCGGCGTCGTAAAGCAAACCGTGAATGCACTCTTGCATCTCGGGTCTTACCTTCTGAATAGTCGGACATCATTGTGCGCTGCTTATAATGCGGGTCTTTGTCGAGTGTTTCCCATTGTCCACCTCGCGGCCGCCATTTATTCTTGTCCTTCGCCCTTAACGGGTTAATCTCTTCGACGGCTACAAACCATTGTCTACTTTTATTAAACCTGCGACCATATTCTCAAACTATATCACGCTTTCGGTCATCGAAAATATCACGTTTGACGTCAGAGCTCTGTATCGACTGCTCCAACATTCGTGGCACCACCTTTAGGCAATTCTACATGAAAAACTGCCACCATTACATACAATAAATTTTTCCCGTAGGACGCTTCATCTTCTAACAAAAACGGTTTCAAAATTCGGGAAGCGCCATTCACTGTTTTATCATCAGAAGAATCAAGTAGAAATAGTGGACTATGGTCAGACACAGTGTCTGATGAATAGTGGCAGTTTCTACTGAGACCTAGAGTAGAAACAGTTAGCCATGGGTCAGACCTATTGTGGGTTTCGAGAACGTTGTTCCGATTTTGGAACTACTTTTTTTTAAATGGAGCATCGTACGGGAAAATTTAATTTTACATTATCGGTTTAGTTTTCACGTAGAATCTTCTAAAAGTAGTATCACGTATTTTATTTTTCAAATGGGCTATCCTAATTTTGAAACCATTTTTGCTAGAAAATGGAGCGCTGTACCGAAAAAGTTTACTCTACGTTTTCGGCGCAGCTTTTCACGGAGAATCTGCCTACGAAGTTTAAACTAACTTCGTTAAGCCATTTTCGTTTGGCGAAGGAATTGATCGATACGGCCACGTGTTATTCTGAGTGGCGAGGCTATTTTAAAACGGTTTCGAAGATAAGTGTTTTCTTTTATTAGAAAGTAAAATAGGCGGATAGAATCGGACACGGTTCAGGTAGATTCGATCCGGTTTCGCGTTTTTCTTTGTCCGAGTGGACGGCGCGGTGTCGAGTGCCTTCTTTCATCCCACGAATGTTGTTGAGCCCTGATGGAAAACAAGGGAATCGATTATTCCTTCGTATAGCTTGATGTGTTCGTACGTGTGTGTCCTGTGTTCCAAAATTTTCATACGCTGTTATTATTTTAAATCGAGTAATTGTTTATACACAAAGTAGGTAGGTTTAAACAATTTCTCTGGAATGGTTCCTAGGTGGATAATTGTTATAATTTTAACGATGACGATATATAAAAAAATTATAGTGGTAGCTCTAACACGTATAAATATGTGACGTAAATTTTATTAAGATACGTTTTCTCGTTTAAAAAAAAAAATTGCAAAATGTATATCTTTGTACTGAATGATTTTTGTATAATTTGCAAATTTTTTATGGAGAAAGATTTATTAGCAAAGGATTGGATTATGTTTACGCATTTTTATACATGACTTTTATGGAAATTGAGATAAATCGTGAAGGAGGCATCAGTATGCATAAATATGCCACAGAAGTTTCATCCGGATATCTTGTTTAGTTTAGTTAAAGAAATGAATGGTCGAAGTGTAACTTTCCAGGCAAGTTTCATCACATTGTTTAGTTTAAGGAAATTCGCAGAACGGCTTCGTATTAATTAAAATTTGAAAGTCAAATAAAATGAAGACGAATGATATTACAAGGTTCGAGATTCGTGGTTTTTCCGAGTGGCGCGAAGGAGTAGAAGAAGCCTCTGGTGTTTTGCGGAATGCGTCTTCCAGGGATGCAACTGGCGGGCAGCCTGCGCGCACGCATACGTTTGCAAATTTTATCCGTGTAATTGAGGTTTATGGTTAGTTTAGCAGCCAGGTCGGCCACCGTGGGATTTCCTGAACGTGCGAGAGCCCGCGTTCCCGCTAATTTGAAATTGTGCGCGCGTTCTCGTTGCGAATATAATTTGCCCGGCATCGATACTGGTTTCGCCACGCTCTCGCCGCTGAAATATGCGCCGCGAGCGTTCCCGAAATTAATAAATCGAGTTTGGAGATTCCGGCCAGGTGCTCGTCAACTTCGGAAAAGTCTCCCGGCCGATTTTCTCCGACGAATCTTCGTCAATCGTTTCTCGAAACCTTCAGCATTCTTCGCCGAAATGAAATTCGAATTTATTTCGCGTTCACTTACATTTTATAATTCGTTAAGTATATTAATTCAATATTAACGATAAAACCCTATACCATCGGTCACACGACCGGCTCCAGATTTTTTATTCCACTATTATTAATATTATAAAGAAATTTTTTTTATAAAGATACTAATTTTTTTTGCTGGACGAATAATTTTGAGAAACACGACTGAATAAAAAAGATATTGAATTTTTAAAAACGTAAATAAAATTATAAATTTTATATGTAAAAACATACTGTTCTTCATGGCATTCTGGTGTCTTGTTTTATATGGCTCATCCAGTACATATACTATATTAATTCGATATTAACTCAATCTAAATTCAGTATACGAATTCGTTACCGAGTCTCTCCGTTTCTCTCACGATCTGAACGCTCAAACAGACTCAATAAAATCAGACGAAATAAAATATTTTATTTGATGCAGTAAGTGTTGAAACTAAAATAATTTATTTGAGGCAGTAATTTTAAAAAATAGTATTTTATTTTAAGAATATTGAAGATATTTGGACTTTGTCTTCGTTTTCAATTTTAAATACTATTGCTGAAAATAACTTTCATTTAAATAACAAATAAATAATATAACTATTAATATACTATTTTCTTTAAGCAAAATAAAGTCTAAAATATTAAATAGTATTTGAAATATTTGTTTCACCAAATAATGTCCACCTCTGCATTACACAGAAGCTTCGGCCTAAAACCAGCGTCGAAATTCCAAGATCCGGTGAGTTCGGCGCTCATGTTGGTGATCGCGGGTCCAACGTATCTGATCAGGTCAATATTAACAGGACTGACGAAGCTGTAGGTGGCGCGCGCGGTACTTCCGGGCGCCGTTAATGAGCCGGGTATAATTTAAAAGTTCCGAATGAGACGGTGACAATGAACGGGGGGCCCCGACTATCCGTCATAAATGAAAACTTTCAACGTTGAAACAGTGAATGCCGGTAATTTGCCCGGCAGAAAAGACTCTCGAGGCCGCCGCACGGCGAAACTTCTGTCGCGCCTCTCCCACCCCCGTGGTGCTTTGTTATCGTCGCTCGTTCCACGCACGCACGTATTTCTCCTGCTGGAAAAATCGCGAGACTCGTTGCCGGGCGAATTTTCGAGGTAATTCGCCGAAAACATTTCAGTTCGGGTATTATTCCACGATGTGTATGAGAGAGAGAGAGAGAAAGAGAGAAGGGGGTGCGTGCGAAAATGCATTTAAACAATTAGACGGACCACGGAAGAGAAAGAAGAAATCGCTTAAAATTTACCGTTCGGCTTCCGCAACGCGGAAAATTCGCTCTGCGGATCTGCGGGCAACGTATGTATTATTAAGCAGGCGACTTTTTTCGTGTTTCGACAGCATTGTAGTTACGTCATGGCCCTTGGGAGACCGTGCTCCCGGTACCGGTTACGCGGTTGAAATTGCTGTTTTTACGGTGTAGAGCTGTTTCTTTGACTCCCAACGAAATGAAAACTCGACCGTAACTTCGCAAGGGTTTTTCTTGATGAGCGCTTAAGATAGTCAAAATGAAACGAAAGGCTGCCGGCAAATGCGTGTTCCCACCATCCGGTATAATTTTTTTGAAATTTTAACTTGCCAGTCGAGCTTTGAAAATCCTTCTTTTCGTATATGATGGGGAGAAAATTTTAATTCTACGATCGATTTTAATAATTTTTTTTCTACTTAACTACACAATGTATCCTACTGAAATTATTATATTTAATATTATTGAAATTTATATTGAATTTTCATATAAAAAATGTTTATACTCCCGAAGAATAGCACACGCGTGCAATTACGAATAACTGGGTTACCATGGGTTCGTCGACACCTTTTTTTTTGGCCGACACTATGTTTTCATCGACAGTCCGCGTTTTGTGACAGGTATAATATGAGTTCATTCGTTTCCACTATCTGATAGCTATATACAAGAAATATGAAAAATATATAGCACTGCCGAAGCAAAAAAGAAAAGATCGTTTAAAAGAAAAACGTATTAGAAAAAAAAAATACTAGAGAGCCGAGAAATGTTCAATGATATGGATCTTTTAAAGGCTTTAGCACAAAATATATCGCTTTAATTTCATTACTTAATATTTGTGTAATTATTGTACAATTTTGTTATGTTTTATAATCTATATATCTATGTTCGTAGCAATCGTTCTGTTTATTTAAATTTGGTATATGTATTTACACAATTATGTATGAAATTAAATGAAATATTATGATTCTTATTCATTCGTGTGTACCTATTAATAAAATTTATTTATTTGAAGAAATGCTTTGTACTTCTGTTTATTATTTATTATACTAAATATTATACTAAATGCGCCTAGAACATAACAGTGCTAATTACAATTATTCAACATTAACGAATACATATAGATATATATACATATAGAATACATATAGAATACATATAGTGTCGATGGAAATATAGTGGCGGTCAAATCATTTGTTAACCAAAGTTACTGTCGGTCAAATCGTGTCGGCGAAAACAGTGTCGACAAAATCCATGGTAACCCGAGTAACTTGGTTTCACAAGACTGAACAAAGTGGCAGTGCACAGTGACAGTGTTTGTTAAAAACATCGTTCGGAATTAATTCAGCCGGAAGGAAACAGGACACCGACTGATCCTTTTATGCAACTACCACACCGTGTTCTATACACAGAATTTTTCTCGGTTAAATTCTGCGAAAATGACGTTACACAAGAGTCTCCTGAGCCCGCATCAGTAGAACGTTCGCTTCCTCGTGGAGATAAAAGCGAGCTAGTGAAAAATCGATAATTATTTTACGATAATGAACGCGCTAATGCCCTGACAAAGCTATTCGAAAGCCTGTGGAGGCTCCCGTTGAAGCAGCAGACATGGCGGAATAAGAGAACAGCATCGCTCCAGTTTTGTTAGCCGGTTGTTTTGCTCGTGTCGGTTCAAAGAGAAACAAAGAACGATTGTATAATGCTAATACCAACTTGAAGAGACACGTACATTGGGAATCATAAGTGATTTCCCAGGGGATGTTTCATCGTTCCTCGCATTCCGATTCTTGTCGGTGGAACGAAGACGGAGAAGGGAAAAGACGACGTGGCTCGTCGACCGAGTGCCGTCGGGTATGGGAGGGGGAGGTAGCACGGACCGGAAGAACCAGAGGAAAATATGTCCTAGTTGTAGATAGGCGAGGAAAAATAGCTGAGACATCAGAGGCTCGCAGAACGATGTCGTTGCCCCATGGGAAGATGAATGTACGAACCTCGATGCTGAAAGACGAGACGCGAAAACTTTGTTTGAGCACAGACATGTTACTTGACTCAGGAACGCAACCAGAGCACCGTGTATTTCCTTTCAGCTCGTGATACTGTGTACACCAACGCCACAAGTTACTTTTCTAACGATACGCGCCGCAAATTTATGGCGACTTTCTATTTACGATTTTTGAAGCGCGTGCGCGCGACCGTGCTGGTTCAAGTAACGACGCTGTGAACTTCCGCTTCGTTCAGACTTACGAAGCCGGAGAAAATCGTGTTTGTACTACACGATGGCGGTAAGTATTGTGCGAAAGGAGGAGCTTGTGTTACATTTCGTTATGCTAAAATCAATTCTGGTAGGGCTCGTTTAATTTCTCTGAAATTCATTTCTGTATAAGACGATGGTAATGTATATACATTATTGGTAAGACACATGGATTTAAGGAAAATTTGGAACGTCGTACATGGTAGTAGTCATTGTTGTGTAAAAGGAAAATTTTTTACATTGCTCTATTTCCACAAAATTAATTCTAAAACAGTCACTTTGTTGTTGCTGTTTCTGCATAAAACACTGGTGAGGGGCATTTATTATATCATTCTCTATTGTCATTATGGCGACACATATGGACCTAAGAAAAATTAAGTATGTACTACATGGTAGTTGTTAACGTTGTGCAAAAGGAAAAAATTTTACTACGATCTGTTTCTTGAATATTAATTATAGAAAAGACCATTTCATTGTTTCTAAATTGATTTCTGCATAAAACGCTGGTAAAGTGGCAGTTATACAATTCTCTATTGTCATCACGGTTTTTAGATTTGGGCCTAACAAAAATTTGGTGTATATTACATGACAGGAGTCATCATTGTGTAAAAGGAAAAATTTTTACATTGCTCTATTTCCACAAAATTAATTCTAAAAGAGTTACTTCATTGTTCCTGTTTCTGCATAAAACACTGGTGAGGGGCTCTCATTATATCATTCTCTACAGTCATCACGGTGAGAGATTTGGGCCTAACAAAAATTTGGTGTACATTAAGAATTAATTCGCAAATATCAATTAAATAAATATATCTCTAAAACTTCTACTTTTCCGTTAATATAACCTACAGGAGAACTCAAATACCTAAATGACGCTGTTCGACAGTGCAATCACAGCTCAGAGTATCAATAGAATAATTCATGTAGCTGTAGTACGATCCTCTCGGCTATTCTGTTTAAATCCCTTTAAAAATCCGCCTGGAAATATTTTCAAGTCTCCGTTTGTGGTTTACGCGCGTCGAATATACGCGACGACAAGAATGCCGGCATCTAAATATCAGTTAGAAACGTGATATCGCTTTAAAGTATTCATAAAGAAGCACAACCAGAGCGGAACTTATGGCATCGAGGTTCTGTCCAATCTTCAGCTAACGCGGTCCGCGTGAAATTCCATGAATTTCGAATGCCCCCGCCATGATAGCATCCCGAAGTACGTGTTCGCGGATACGTTTCGCGTATCACACGTTGTCAGCCTGCATATAAATACTATGAAATTTCCTTTCCATCTTGCGACATTAAAATCGAATTTCGCCGGCGGAGCAGCCACATAGTCCAAAGAAATTGTTTGACGAACCTTTCACGTTAAAACAAACTCAGACTGTCCGCCACTTCTCTGTAATTAGTAACAAATTCGTGCTCAATTGTTGCACACATTTATTTTCGTTAGCTCCCAAATTGTTGTTTACAAAATAGTCGAAAATATAATATGTTCAATTTCAATCCTTTCCTGTTATAACAATTTGGAGATATTGTTGAATGATGAAGAAATTTTTGTGAACAAGTATAATTGTAAAAGATTGCGTGGTTTTGTAAAAAAAATCCCAAAGTCAGTGTAAGCTAGAATCATTGAGAAACGTTTTCTTAAGGCTGTGGGTAATTGTTTATCACATGCAAACTTTCATTTTTTTTCTCGGTAGAAAAATTTCGAGGTATTATTAAATGTTAATGAAATTTTTATAAATGAGTCTGATAATAAAAGGTTTCCTGGTTTAATGGTAAAACAGACTTTTGAAGTCAGTCTAAAATTTCAAACATTGTGCTGGTACACTTCCTTGGAAAGTATGGTCGTAAAATTAAGGTATAAATGGTTTCAGAGGGAGCTATTTGCCAGCGAAACGTTCTGCATTAAATATAAGAATCCAATTCGAGAAATATTAACAGCAATTTAAGTTAAGTTAGAAATCTCTATTCCAAAGTTAAGAATATACATCTCCCGTTGCCTCAAAGATACCTTCGTATACGTGCAGTTTATTAATGCATATCACAAAATGGGAAAACTTCAACCTGCGAAAACTGGAAGTGACCTTTTTCTACCAACTACATAATTTATTGGCGCATCAGAAAATTTTCTAGAAGCGACGGAGATACTCTTTTCACCGGGAATGCAGGCGCTACTTGTTTAACTTTCAAACGCAACGAAATTTTTCTCTCGAAATCGTAGAAACGCTTTCGCATGGAAAATTTAACTTAATTGCACCTTGTACTCTCGAGCAATTACTCTAGACTGGCGGAGCTTCAAATAAGCCAACGACGAATTTATTCGATTAATTTTGAGTTGTGTTCTTTACGCATGCATCTCTCACTCGGCTAAATCGTAGTGAAAATTAATGACGCCTTTCTCTGGCAATTAGTTCTGGAAAAATGGCATGAGGAACAACCTCTTACTTTTACATCATATTGACTGTTACTTTGTAGTGTGCAAACTTATGTTGACCAACCATAATGACAGAATTATATAACTGCCACTTTACCAGTGTTTTATGCAGAAATCAATTTAGAAACGCTGAAATGGTCTTTCTTATAATTAATTTTCAAGAAACAGATCGTAGTAAAATTTTTTCCATTTGCACAACGTTAACAACTACCATGTAGTACACACCTAATTTTTCTTAAGACCATATGTCTCACCATAATGAGAATTGTATAGATGTCCTTTACCAGATTTTATGCAGAAATCAATTTAGAAACAATGAAATGGTTTTTTCTATAATTAATTTTCAAGAAATAGATCGTAGTAAAATTTTTTTCTTTGCACATTGTTAAAAGCTACCATGTGCTACATACACCAATTTTCATAGCTGCCTAACTCTCACCCAAACAAATCTGTCCCCAAAATTCTAAACTGCTACAGCCCCGACCCCAAAAATTCTCCCGAAGATGCACTCTCCCAAATGCTCGTGTTCATTAACAATTTAGCTTCTAGGAACCTTACGACCCAAGACTTAGAATTCCGATCGCGTCTCCGACAGTACAACTAGCACTCGCAACGATCAACGATCGCTGATAGCTCTTGGCGCAGCGAGCCTCGATTCCCCGAGGGAAATCCCGTTTCCTCGATCGCGAAGGCGCCCTCCTCCCCGGCGATCTCTCGAGGATCTACCCGAAAGATCCATCGAGCTCTGTGACGCGGCCGCGTCAACGATATCGCCGCCGGATAAACGTCGATTATCGTGTTTTAATTAAACCTTTATTATCCGCCGACGAAAACTTGTTATTGGGTAATTATTCCGCCGCCAGGTAAGACTACTTAGCCAGGCACTCGTTGTGGTGCGCCGGAGTGGGCACTTAAACCTCGGTGTGGTTCGGCTGGAGAAGCCACCCGTTGTCAAAGAAACCGCCCTCCGCACCCCCTAGACGCCAACCCCCTTTCATCCCCCTTTTCCCAACGCCGTCTCATTCCACGTTGCTTTCGGACGCCTGCTTACCATCGTCAAACTTTAAATTGCCAGAGCGTATTCGGTGGTGTTAATATTGTCCTGGGGGACTTGATCCGGGCTCCTGGACCCCATAGACACCCTACACTACCTTCTGTAAACCTCCGGTTTTCTGGGACCATGGGCTCCATGGGGAAATGATTTTTGAGAGAGCTACTGGGCAGCCAGGTCTGGGATTCAAATGATCTAGCTAAATAAACAGAATTCTGTTAGGTGGATCTTATTAAAGCTGAAGAAGGAAGTGCTCGTGTACTTTCTCTGAAATTAATTTCTGTATAAGACGGAATATTGTTATTGTAATTGTGGTTGAATGGAAGAAAAGTTTTAAGGATTTGTAACCCGAAGGGAATTCAAATAAAGTATATATATAAATATTTCTGTAAAGACAATGGTAATCAAGAAAAATTCGGAATGTCGTACGTGGTAGTAGTCATCGTTGTGTAAAAGGAAACATTTTTACTTTGCTCTATTTCCAAAAACTTAATTCTAGATGGGTCTTATTAAAGCTGAAGAAGGAAGTGCTAGTCTAATTTCTCTGAAATTAATTTCTGTATAAGACGCAATATTCTTATTGTAATTGTGGTTGAATGGAGGAAAAGTTTTAAGGATTTGTAACCCTAAGGGAATTCAAATAAAGTATATATATATAAATATTTCTGTAAAGACGATGGTAGTGTTTATACATTATTGGTAAGACATATGGATCCAAGAAAAATTGAGAATGTCGTACATGGTTGTAATCATTGTTTTGTAAATGGAAACATTTCTACTTTGCTCTATTTCCACAAAATTAATTCTAGATGGGTCTTATTAAAGCTGACCATTTGTTCAGAAACTATAATTAATGAATATTTGCACTCTATTATTTCCTGACTAAATGTTTAAATTTTTTTTAATTAATCTCGCAACTTCTTACAGCCATAGAGAATTTGGCTCCTGTTTACAGGATGTTATCCTTGGGATACGTATATCGCGTACCAGTTTCTTCCAACATGAAGAACCTACTCCAATCGAATGGCGCAGAGTCGGGCCACTTTTGATCTCATAAACCGTTCATCTGGGTCCCGTTTTTTAACGATTCCAAACCGCTGTGCAGGTTCAATTGGAGCATGGGTTCGCGCTCGCCCGGCGAGAGAGCCGTTCGTCCGCGTCATTGCAGTCGGTATAATGCGCGATTCCGCGGCTGTTTGCGCGTCGCGTGTAAACCGGTCGACCGTGCTGATTTATTATTCGTAGGAAATTTATTATTTGCACCTAGCGCCGTGGACCCCGCGTGTACCTTTCGCCCCCCGCACACGCACACAAAGCCCTGCTTTGGAGCTTGCTGGCACGGAGAGAGATCGGACAAAGGGAAAATCTGTCGCGCGATAAATTCCGGAAATCAATTCGATTTGGTAGACGACGAGAGAGGCGCGGCGCGCGCGATGCAACCATCGCGTCGCATCGCTTGCAACGATGCGCGGGATGCAACGGGTCGGGGGTACACACTCTAATATAATGGGAACCGAGGAACGGCGATAAATAATAATTATTGCAACCGAGCTAATGCGGGACGCGGCATCGGGCAACCGCACGAAAATATAGCCGCCGTTGAGTGATAATTGCATTTCGGTGCCGGTGTTTCTGCAATTTCCGTTACACCCTACCCCCTCCTCATCCTCCTCCGAATAGGAGGAGGAGGGTTGAGAAGGGGGTGAGGAGGCATTGTTCTTCCGGCGACCCATGCAACGCCAACGGCCCCTGCAACGCCGCAACAACGCCCACCTGCAATTACCGCGATTAGACGGCTCCTGTTCTTACCAGGCGCGATGCAACGGGTATTAAGCCGATGGTGTGGAAGCTCCATAGTGCAGAGACCAGGATACTAGGGTAACTGTACCGACTACTGCGATATCGTGCAACGATCGTACTTTATTTGAATAACATTCCTAATTCATCACGAAATTGGTGGCCCTCAAAATCTAATACAATATAAGATAATATTAAGTCCAATCAAACACGGGTCGATCATCGATTTGGTCGATGCGATCCCAGTCTAAATAAAGTAATAATATTTTAAATAGTAAATAATAAATAATCATATTTATTTTAATGTATGTGTACAATTTTGTAAATAAAATATTTTATTAGAGGCAGCAATTTTTGAAAATAGTATTCTATTTGAAGAATATTGAAAATATATGTGGAATTTGTCTTTATAAATAAAAATATTTTATTTTGTGTGGTTCGCATTGTTAAAATAGAAATATTATATAGTCATATAATATTTGATCAAAGATAAAGAATTTATCAAAGATTTATTAGTGGCCTTAAAAAATTGTAATACTACTATATCCAGCTGAGTGTGTCATTAAAAATAAATTTGATTTCTCTGCTTCTTCTTTTTGGCATATAGTTGATGTCAGTTTACTTTTGCTCTTCTTTTTGCTAGTCTTTTTTTCGCTGTCCAGCGCGGATTTTAAAGGGATATTTAAAGAGCAGTGATTACATCGTCCTCATTAATCACCTGGACTTAGCAAAATCTTAGTTAAAAGATGAACCGGGTGATATTAGCTGAATCTATCAAGATTGTACGTTCATTTATCAAGATCTGCAAGCTAGCCTAATTCGCACTGGCAGTTTATCAATTACTATCTCGCTCCAAACGTAAAATTCTTCTTTTAAGCAGCACGCACAGTGGATCGAAAAAATATTTGATCGCTAAATTGCCCATTCTCGAATAATCGTCAATATTTGAACTGTGATAATATCGTTGAAAAAATACTATAGATATACCTGGACTCATTTTATTTATTTCGTTATCTAAGGCATTTTTGCATGATACAGGGAAATTAAAAATACTTCTACATTTTCTAGATGCAATAAAAATTCAAAAGTAAAATCAGTTAAACACAGATATATGCATTTATTACAATGATTCATTATAGACAATTATAATAAGTCGTAGTAGACACTCGGTCCTCTATTTATTATGGTACTTCATCTGCAGTACTCTCCACTTGAAGATACACTTCTCGAGAAATAGAAACAGTTAAATACTGACAAAGAAAATCATTACAATGGGTAATTATAGTCAACTAATTGGCCTTCTTAGCGTCGCCAATTAGAACCACCTCGACCCTCTATTTAGTATAGCATTCTTTCTCAAACACAACAATGTCCCTTTGTTCCCCCCTTCAAGACAAGGCCCACTACTCAAACAATAAAAAGATAAAAAGGATTAAATATGGAAAAAGGCTATTATTACATAATGTAAGTCGTAATAATGAGTAATGTAAATCGTTGCTCAAAATAGAAAATTCAGAAATTGAAGCAAATTGATTCCTTCTGATTGGAATATGTTTGTTTAGCGGCTCTAATGAAGCTTTGGACGTTTGTTAAAATCGCTGTTCCCGCAGCCGGAGATCAGCAACGGCAACAAAAAACGTTGACCGAGATGTTTACTTACTATTCTTGCATTATGATCCTTGAGAAATATTCATGCCATTTCCGGCACTCGTGATCGTCGAGTGGCTCAAAAATGAGATACTTCAGCCACAACGAACTGCGCCTTCCGTGTTCTGCTCGCATCTACTCGAGACACTAACCGAAAATTTGACCGAAAATCTACTGGGTGAAAATGCACAATCAGGATTCGGAATTCACTATTTATTTTGAAAAGGTTTAAATAAGATTTATCTTGGTATATTATATATTTTATAGGTACACTGAATTATGTATAACAAACTCAATTTCGAATTTTCCTAAAAATCCATGAATATTGTTGAAACACAGACAAAACTGTGCAAACATATCTAACCATGAAAGCCCTTGTAATTTATAGTTAAACAATGTTAAAGTCACTTGCATATTTAAAAAATTTCAATTTTTAAGCTGTTCTTTTCTCAAATCTCACCAATCCACTCCCCACTTAATTTTCCATAGCTTATCCAATATTTTATATTAATTATTTCAAACTATTTTATTATTTATTTAGAATTTTATAATTCTATTCCACCAATTGTTCGAAATTCCTCTAACTGCAATTTTAGACTTTACCTTAAAAAGGAAAAAAATGTCACTAAAAAAAAAAAAAACTATACTTACCCCCTTCCCATAAAAAATTCTCCAAACCGTCCCAATTACCGTCACAAAGCAAAAACCCTCGAAAAATCTAAACTAAATTTTTTAAAAATCGCTGCAATTCAGAGACGCTTTATTTACACAATCGGACGCACTCCATAGATCCCTTGGTACTCAATGGTCCATCGGTTATCAATATTCCCCATTAATATCGTTTCTATTGCACATTCCACGAGGTACAGAGCGGAGCAGTGCGTTACTGTGTCCGGTCAAGATATCATAGCGAGCATAAAAATATTTCTCTCGCTAGTTTATCGAGGAAAACGCGTTTGCGGGGGTGGTAGGATCGGACTCGCTTTATAGGGTGGCCGTCATCGAGACGCGGGACTTTCTGTTGTCGGGGCGGAGACTTGAGACAAATCGTTGTCATTCTGCGCCCCGTGCTATGATTTCGCGACGGCCGCCATCGACGACGACTGGACGTCGTTCCCGGAACGATCAAGCATCAATTTTTTCTCGGGGAAAACTGTTTCCGGCCGGCGTATCGCGCTTTAAAGCCTTCCATCGTTTCGGGATATTGCCGCGGTTATTGTCTGAATAAATTGAGAGACCTTCCGCGTGTCACCTTCGACCTGAATCCACAGGCTGACCCGTCCAGAGAATCAACATAAATTGCATTCAACAATAACATTTATAACGCCCTTTTCATCTTCAAATTTCTTTGGTATAAACTGATCCTACAACTTTCTCATGCACAAAATATACAGTGAGTATAAAAAATATTCGTACGCCCTTTTTACAATTATACCAAAGGTCCAAACTTTTTGTAATCAACTAGAGGAATTTGTTTAGGAAATGATATGCAAAAGATACTTCTCCAAAAATTATAAATTTACAGCAAAGTTACATGCAAAAATAAAAAAGGCATTTTTTTAAATTTTTATCCGGGAAATGAAAATTTAAAATATATGTATCCATACACTCTACAACATTTTACACAATTTTCAAACGAGAAAGGAATTTTGAATAAAAAAATGGAGTTAAAATTAAATTATTAAAATATTTCAACTAATTGAGAATTATTGAAATTTTTTTAACAATTTTTTCCACGATGATACAGGAGTTTACAGATTGGCAATTTTTCAATAAACAATAGTGTATACCTTGTTTTGATTTATTGATAATAAAGGTTAATATATTAATATATTAATCGGATATCATACTTCTACAATGAAATTTTTAAATTCAGGGGTAGTAAATTGGGGCGGTTGCCATTTCAGAATTTTGCATTTAAAATGTACATATGTATACATTCTTTATACTGAAGCATCAAATAATTTTATGCAACAAATTGTACATTGATATTAATTAACCTTCCACGTTAAAAAATTTGGAAAGAACCAGGAGGAGAACCAGGTGGCCATTTTGTAGATTTGTAGTTAAAAAATATTTTTTGCAAACGAACGAATAGCATGAAATTGTATATTGATATTAATTTCCCTTCCACGTATAAAAAATCCTGAAAATTGGAAGATCGATGCGGTAGTTAATAAACAAAAATTAGAGTCGGAATTGGTGAATTAAAGCAAGTGAAAAACGAAATGGTTATCGAATTTTCTATGCAAATGCATGCAGTACGTAAACAAGCGTCCGTTGATTATGTATGCGCGCAGCGTAGAGCAATAATTGTGAGTAGGAATTAATAATTAATTCACCAACATCCGGACAACAATGACATAACGTTCGACTGAGTTTAGAGTGCGATCGAATTGCTATCCCGTTAACGAACGCGATTTATGATTATGCGACGCGATGTTTTTAATAATTGATTGGGCAAGTGCTACGAAATGCTTAACGAATCCTAATTAATTAATTTTTCAAATGTCGTCCGGTTCCGCCGTTCGGGTATTTCCAACGCGTATTGCTTTCTGAAAATGTTAGTGGTACATAACGCTGACAAGCTTACTTCAATTTTGTATAATATTAAATACGCTTGAAAAAATATACAAAAAATAATTGTACTTAAAGTATAATTAACATTCTTTACCTAATTTGTATTTTCTCTGATAGACTTGTCTCTTAAAAATAAAATTAGGGTTGTTTGTGATATATTCAAATATCATTGAGAAATGGATACGTGAAATGGTTTAAATTTTATATGTCGAACAAATATCAATTACACAATTTATAAAGTGCCCTATTATTGTTCTCCATTTGTTACCTCTTCGATACATGTATCATTTAAAAAATAACGTTAGGCGTGTAAAAAAAAGTTGCAACCTCATTTCAATTAAGTACATTATTCATCACCTCCGCTTAAGACATAATTGTTAACTTAATTTTACAAATTATTATTGCAAATTATTTTGTCAAAAGTGTAATGTCTTGGAAACATTCAACCTCTTCCCAAACATTTTCCCTAAATTATTTGTTCCAATGGCACAGAGTAGATGGTCTTCTTCCTTAAAAATTTCGCAAACTCGAAGTTTGAAGAATGCTGTTTAAGTTGAAAATGTTTCCTCGTGACTGAAACCAACGCGGAATCGAGGAATGAAGTTCCCTTTTCAAGAACCATTTCATCGAATCGTTTATAACTTTTAATTGGGGACACTCCGGAAAGTTCATTGTCGCGAGAGCATTTCATCTAATTTGCATATTGGCGAGCTGAAAAGTTCACGAACGAGCACACACAATGTCCATGGCATAGAAATTTTGAACATACATTTCAAGGTTCCGGGAACAAGTTTCAAGTATTTACGGCGCGAGTAATAACTTTTGAAGCAATCTGACTAATTGATCGTTGCATGAAAGCTAGACGATACAGAACTATTCCGGTCTAGCTACCGAGAATCGATGTGCACGTGAGAGTTTCAAGCTCGCGGAAATCGAGTTCCACGTGACGTCACCGCCCCGTCATCACGTTATAATAGTGCAAGCACTTGTTATTAAGCATAATACATATCCTAGCGATGAATTTAGACAGAATTGCATTCCCCTCTCCATAAACTGCTATGTTCCAAATGAAAATATACATCAATCATATTTTCTACAAAAAATATATATCATAATATATAAAATATAATAATATATAAAAATGTATATCATCATATTTTGGTCAAAATTAGCCTCTTCCAAATAATCACATATATAATAATACAATATTGAAATTATAAAGATGTTTTCCATTAGAAATGATTACATAAATATTTTGTACAAAAAATATATATCATAATATATAAAATATAATAATATATAAAAATGTATATCATCATATTTTGGTCAAAATTATCCTCTTCCAAATAATTATATATAATACAGTATTGAAATTATAAAAATATTCTCCATTAGAAATGATTACATAAACTGATTTATTCAAGCACATATTTTTATCAAAATTGTGAGAAATCCAAATAATTTCAGTCTTGCAATTTTTACAAAACAATGTATAATCAATTACCTTTTCTACTCGGTACGATTAGTATCAAAGAAATTTTACAGTGCAGGCTGCTGAAATTACATGAAAAAGATCAAATTTCTCTTGACAGTTTGTTACATATAATTTTTCATTTGTTTTTTCATTATTTGCGAATTCTTGTAACTTCGTTACAAGTAAAGCGCAGGGGTGAGAAACGTCAATCATCCCAGGCGCCATTCTGGAAGTTTCATTGAAAAAAATTATACCCCTGTAGGAACAGGGTTGACGAATGTCGTAGAAAAAAGCTTGCGTCGCATATCTCTTTCGATTTTTCCTAAAAAAAAAATCCTAAATAAACTCGTTTCCCCGAACAAAACCACCCCTAAACTTTAAAAATTCATGTCGCAGCGTAGAAGCACGTTAATCCCCCATAATTTCGACGTAGCGGAAGCCCAGAAAAAAGTGCATCGAAGTCGCTATCGATGAACGTCAAACGATTTGACAAAAGTGTCAGATAATTTGACAAACAGGAAAACCTGCAAAAATTTGCGAAACGTTCCAATAAATCCATTTAAAACTACATACGAGTGGAATAACGTGCGACTGCCATATTCTACTTGAAAACAGTTACTAACCTCCGTAGCTAAAAAATAAACTGTCACAAAAACCTTCACATCGTAACATCTCATTCAATTCCCCGTACAAAAAGAATTCCCAATTGCAAGTTTCTTTCCCGAAACGGAACCAAACCACTCCTAAATTTCAAAAATTCATATCTCAGCGTAGGAGCACGATAACCCCTTGTTATTTCGACGCAACGGAGGTCCAGAAAAAGAGTATCAAGCTCACTATCGATACATGTCAAATAACCTGACGTATCAAACAGGAGAGCCTAGAAAAATCGCGAAAATCCCAGGAAATCCGTTTGAAACCATTCGTACGAATAAAATAAGATGAACGAATATTAGAATTATTTTAAAAAATTTACTGCTTCTCACCTGAAGAATCAACAAACTTCCCACATGAAACCTAACATTGATAACTCTTTCGAAACAATCCCCTGAGGCACCTTGATAAGCTAACAAACCCCTATACCCTAAAAATTCATCTCTCGGAATAGAACCATAATAATCGATTGCTATTTCGACGCGATGGGAGTCGAGAATCAGGGCATCAAGCTCCGTATCGATGGATTGAAATATCGGTCGGTGAAATCGCAAAGAAAACCAAGATTTGAATAGAACAGCTCGGTGAGTGTGCATAAATGTTATCGAAAAGTTGGCCTAAATACCCGGGCGGCGCTTTAATAGTTTCGACCGCGGGAAGTTGATCCTTCTAGAAACACATTGTGGAGGAGGGGGTTGTGCCCGGGATCGATCGTTGCACGGCGGAAAGAGAATCACGCAATCCGTGAGAGCAAAACGATGCTGGCAGGATGATCCCGCGGAATCAGAACGAAAACGAGGATCGCCGGTGGAACGGGTCTCTGCAGCAGTTCGTTGAACCCTGGTTGGCCGGATGCCTAACCACCGTGATGGGCGTCGATTTCACCGACGAGACTGCCAGTAGCCCGGTCATTTCGGCTGCAATTACCATGATTCCACGGACAAAGGAAAAAGAAGCCCGCAGACTCTGCCATTGACATCTGTTTGTAAACGAGGAAAAGAACTGCAGTTAAGACGCTCGGACGTTTACGGCTCTACCTCCGCCCGATTTTTATACTGTCCACCACACGTCGCACAGCGGTCCTGCTGGCCGACCTAAAAGTTCAGTCAGATTTTAGCACCATTCGGAAGTTTAAGGGGCAAATTCCTTTCTGGTAAAAAAATCCATCTTTTTTTACAGATACTTGTAGTTTAACTTTGTGGGAATGTCTCTGTAAAATTCTAAGCTAAAAGGCAGAAGATTTTCAATGTTATGGACTTTTGGAACAAGGTACAGTATTTTGCTGAGGGACATTTATACTAGGGACAGTATTCTTTGACTTTTGCCGAACGTAGAGAGAATGTAAACATAGCTAATTCAAATTTCCAACTTCTTTATTTTTCAATATTTTTTTATGAGACTTATTGACCATATTTGTGAAATTTTTCTAATTAAAAACATACCAAACATGGTATAATTCCGATGATATTTACTTTTGTAATAGACAATTCAAGTTCCGGGCGCGAGGAAGGATAGCGTATGGGAAACTCTCTTTTTAATTGTCTATTACACGAGTAAATATCATCGGAATTATATCATATTTGGTATGATTTTTATTAGAAAAATTCCACAAATATGATCATGGAAATCCCATTAAAAAATAATGGAAAATAGAGAAGTTGCATAGTATCATATTTTTCGGCACACCCCGCAATAGTGGGGATAGATCTGGGTCATTGTGTTATTGGAATCGTAGTTTTCCAACAGCCAAGTTCAAAATTACTTGCAGTGACATTAGCACAATTTGCATAACATGTTTAAATTTTATAAGAATCGGAATTCGGGTTCGTATTAGTCCCCTCCCCCTCACCATACACCCTTATCAAATACCCTTTCACTACCGACTCTATACAAGATCGTAGACAAAAAACCAAGTTTGTCCTTACCTCGGCAAAATCTTGGGTTCGTTTTAGGAAACAGTATACACAAACATTTCACGATAAATTCAACCAGCAATAATTTCATCGAAAAAAATGATACAAAAATTTGTGGCACTCGCGTCAAAGATCAAAGTGCGCGCTTTAGTCCAACGAACCGTAACGAACTTTTCCCAACCAACGCGCCACTTCCGAAAACTCGATCTCGCGTCACTCCACAGTACTCTACACACAAAACTGTCCACAAAAATGTCCTTTCGGCTAGTCCCGGTGTGTTACCGAGCGAAGCCCGCTGGGGCACTGGCATATATAACCGAAAACACTCAGCGAAATCGGCCGTGTAAATATTTGTCATCGAATTAACCTCCAATTCCCGGAACTATTCTCGCATAAACGGATTTCCCTTGAAATCGTTCGATAAACACCGGTTGCCCCCACTCCTCGGGCGCATCTGAACGCCTTGATTACTCATTCTGCTTCAACGTCGAGGCAGAAGTTGCCGATACCGTCCTCCCTCCTCCTTTGCATTTGGTGCTCGTGCTGTCAGCCGCTTTCGATAGAAATTTAAATGAAAACGTCCTTCGCGACCCCCTCCGATACATATCGCCGATAACCCGGGCAGGACGAGTCGAAAGAACAGGGAAAAAAGAGTGTGCTCGAAGGAAACGATAAGCGCGCAAATATTGGCGTTCCCGGAATGGCAAGCTAACAGCCACCTCGGATACCAACGAGTCCTCAAGAGTGCTTTTAATTCTGTGTACAGCCAGCCACCGCCAGTTAGAAAATCGCTGTTCACATCGACCGGCACCGATATACACGCGCAGTTCTTGCCATAATTGGCACCTCGGGCTACCGAATTAACAGATTATCGCAGGATGCTCTCCGCAGATTATGCTGAATCCCCTGTGCTACATAAAAAAGATATACCAAGGACCTTCTGTGTATTTTTTAGATATTTTAGTGATACATGTGACACGTGAGTTTCAACATTTTTTAAATATTTTCGCATGGACATCAATTGATGAAACAATTTTATATACATCCTATAGATTGTCTTGAACAATGTAAATAATTGACACAAATTTTAAATCTTGCGAACAAACTTAATTTTATTTTTAAAGTAGTAGATGTATCAGAGAAAGATTATTTTCCAAGACACGTAGTTTCAATATTTTTTAAATATTTTTTGATGGACATTAATTGATGAAACAATTTTATATACATTCTATAGATTGTCTTGAATAATGTAAATAATTGACACAAATTTTAAATGTTGCTAACAAGCTTAATTTTATTTTTAAAGTAGTAGATGTAT
>CM052325.1:4890938-4910341 GCA_028455615.1 Lasioglossum zephyrum | reverse complement strand
GATATACCAAGGACCTTCTGTGTATTTTTTAGATATTTTAGTGATACATGTGACACGTGAGTTTCAACATTTTTTAAATATTTTCGCATGGACATCAATTGATGAAACAATTTTATATACATTCTATAGATTGTCTTGAACAATATGTAAATAATTGACACAAATTTTAAATCTTGCTAACAAGCTTAATTTTATTTTTAAAGTAGTAGATGTATCAGAGAAAGATTATTTTCCAAGACACGTAGTTTCAATATTTTTTAAATATTTTTGGATGGACATCAATCGCTGAAACAATTTTATATACATTCTATAGAGTGTCTTGTACAATGTCAATAATTGACACAAATTTTAAATCTTGCTAACTAGCTTAATTTTATTTTTAAAGTAGTAAATGTATTAGAGAGAGATCGTTTTCGGTCCTGTATGTAATATAAAACTGGAGAAAAAGCAACTTTGGTATATGGAAAGTAGAATTTTTTAAATTAAGGTGAGGGGTAGATTGGTATTCGATTGCAGCCGCGTGGATGAATTCGCCTTATTGTTAGCTCGAAGTCTTCATTCATACGCAGAAAATAGCTCGGCAGATAAAAGGAATCCCTCTACCCCCGCATCAATCGTTAATAATTTGATGAATGTAATTTTAATCGGTGACGCAGGGTGCGCTTTCACGCTGATTGCATCGCGTGCAGCCCCGACACGGCGCAGAATTGAAAAACGATTAAAACGAACGCTGCAAGTCGCAAAGGAAAACACGTTTGACGGGCTTCCCTAACAAACGCCGTTCTACCTGACAATACGGGTCCCTCCGCTGAAAAAGAAACGCTTTTTAACTCGACTGTTTTGTAACGCCCACCCCCCTGTTCCATTGTTATCGATAGAAAACTAGGATGCCGACAAAGCCGTGTATTTAAGAAAATTATAAATCCAGAAAGATAGTTGTTACACATTCTATTATACACCCACACAATTTTAACAAAATTCCTCCATTTGGAAGTTTATGAAAACTTTTATTAAAGTTCTACCCTTTCATTCCGAGGGAAGTTTGTTGATTTGTTTAACATCCCTAGACTTTTTATTGTTGTCTGAAACTTTCTCCCGGGATAATTGCAATATTGAACAAACAAATTTGTAAAGTTTGAATAATATACCTTCATTAATGATATTGCTAAAAGTTTTATTAAATTCAAACATGGTTTACAATTTTTAATAGTTGGAATTTCACGTTCTATAATGTTTCCACAACATCACTCCACTGATAAGATTATTAAAAAATTGTATGCACAATTGTCTTACTTTTACATGTAACCTGTACTCTGTACTTTAATAATCTTTTTCAAATTCTTCTAGTTTCAATTTTTGTGTGAAACTTTTTTATAAAATAGTTCCAGCATTGCACTACATATCTATAAATTTTCAACAAAATCCATTCACTGATAAGATTATTAAAAAATTGTATGCACAATTGTCCTACGCTTATATGAAACCTCTACTTTAATGATTTTTTTCACATTCTTCTAGTTTCAATTTTTATGTGAAACTTTTTCATAAAATAGTTACAGCATTGCACTATACTCCCATAAATTTTTAACAAAATCCCTCGACTGATAAAAGCTGTACAAAAATCTCGAATTCATCGAAGAATTCAGTTGCACCTATCGATCCCTCACGATTGTTATCAGCGAATCATGGCCCGTTGAAACAATGAGCAGTGAAAAGGGGGAAAATAGGAGAGCAGAGAGGGGCTTAGACTGCATTCTGTAGTATTCTTTCGATGCCCCGGTGGCGCGGTTAAAACTTTATCAGGAGATAAATTGATACGCGGGGCGCCGTTCTCACGTTCTCCGTCGTTCCGCGTAATTTCCATTCCTCGCGACTGCTACCGGTGCGGCGCGGCGGTTCCCTATTTTCCGAGCGTCTACTCCCACACCGGAGCGGTATCGCACTTAATTCTATTTCGCACACTCTAAACCCACCTAGCCGTCTCGCGAAAACCCGTTCCGGGCTCGTTATCGCGGCGCGATTTTACTCGCCCGCGGAATTACATCGCGCGCGCACGCTGCAAGGCATCAGAAGACGCGAATCTTCTTTCACGATCACGTTCTCGGGGTCCGCGAACGAGCTTCAGCTCGTTTCCCGTGTCGCCCTTTTCAAACGCAGCCGTGTGCACCTGCTAGAGACCTCACCGAGAGCGAAAGAGAGAGGGAGACAGAGAGACAGAGCAGAGGGAAAAGCTTTCCCCGATGAAACGATCTCTCGAAGTAACTACACTCTGCGGATTAGCCGTTCGACAACCCTTTTCGCCGTCACGGCCCCGTCCTTTTTCGAATTAGCTTTTTGATTTATACTACCCCGTTTCCCATTTACATGCAGATTGATGTAATTGCGACCGACGCTTACCTGCAGCTGTGCAATTTCTGGCTTCTTCCAAATCCCCGTTGTTACCCCCTCCCTCGATTTTTTCTTTTGGTTTTGTTCGACGGTTTTTGGATCGTTACTTCCGCGGAAAATTTACGACCGGGACTCTGCTGTATTTTCGAAGCTCGTTGCTTCGACCAGCGTGAGTTGCATCTTTTAACAAATTACCTATTTTGGATTTTTTATTTTACTATTATTGAAACTGTAAAGGTATTTTTCATTGGAATTTATTTATATTATGAATATAATATGATTTTATTAATTAATATAAATTAATATAAATAAAAATCAAATGCTGTTCGTTGGTAATCATATCACTTGAGGCTGGACCAATTTGGCTAATTTTTTTTTTAATGTTCGTAACAGTCCGAATAAGGTTTTAGGGAAATTGAAAAAGTTGTCCAGAAAAATGGAAAATTCTGAAAAAAATAAAAGTGTTTTCTAATCATATTTCAATGCAACAAAAAGAACGAATGTCACAGCTTTTAATCAATGTTTCAATAGGAATTTACAGCATTATAGAAATAAAGCATTTCTTTGTTTAAACATTTGCAGTAGCTTTTCAAAAATTCACAAAACGATCACAAACAAATTAATAGTTTGGACAAGACAACTTCTGTCGGATCAGCTAGTTAAATATATTTTTTTGGCTCGAATATAGGTTGTAGTAAAAATCGCACAAAATATAAATAAATCTAATCTTGTTATTTTTATAATATTATACACACATTATTTATTTTTGATGGTCGGTAAGTCTGAGTTAAGCTAACTATTAACTGAGGTTCTGTAGCTGATGCCAGGAATGGCCATGATTTTTTTTCTCAGTAATTTATTGTTTATGTGTGTGGCTCTGAAAGGACAGTATATTATGTCCTTTTCAGGAAAAATCTAACAGCGATCCACTTCGATAAATTTTGAAGTTATAATTAAAGTAATAATTTTCTAAAGTTATAATTTTTTACCACCTCGCAAGGGTTATTAGCAACTGGTAGTTAATTTGTTTACAAATGTTTTCGTATTACATATAGAAGGAGAAATGTTTTTCTTCTCGAAAATTGCAAATTTAAACATCACTGGAAAATTATTGTATTATATTTTGGCTTATTGTAAACTGTGAAAGCTGTGTAAATCGCCATATTTATATTTTCGCAGTATGTGTTTCGTCGAGTTTTTATGTATTTTCCATGTTATCGATTTTTCGCCACTGGAATTCTCATTAAAAAATAAAGCTGGAAAAATATCTGCAACGTATCGAAATGTTGGTAACGCTGTCAGATTGTTTCTCACATATTCACGGTACAGTTATATTAGAGAAATGGACCAGAAACGGCGAGTAACAAATGGTTGAACACGAACAACAAATATTCGTATGCACACGTCCAATCGGGATAATAATGAAATACTATGCGTTCGGAAATACAATGTCCATTTTCTATAGTGTTTACATATCACAATACCCTGTATTGTTACAATGAGAAACAAGGGGTAGGTGCACCTGTAGTAATAGAGAGCTAAACGATCACATGTTCTAATCGTTACAGTTCAACATCGGTTAGCGTGGCATTTTTAATCCAATATTCTTGATAAATAATTGTGAAAAAATTTCAAGACGATGACTATAATGATACGTCACTATTGCAAAAAATAGAGATCATGTGGCTTTTCAATTTTCACATGCTTCGAGCTTTTTCGTGTCATTTGTTTGTTCTCTGATTTTTTGCAACCAGCGATGTCAACAAAAAAAAGAACTGAAAAAATGAAACGATAATTGCTATAGCTATATATCATTACTGTAAAAATTTAAAAAAATCTGCCGTCAGATCTCTCCAGAAAACTCGCATTTATTCTCATTTTTTTCACACATTCACACGGCTTTGTACAAATTTTCGCTAGCGAAATTCTCAACCAAAAAACATGAAAAAATTCGGCGACAATGCTTATGACAACATATTACCACAATAAAAATAACCAAGCTTCTGTGTTTGATTCTTTGCAATCAATATTGTCAGCAACAAAATCTGACGAAAATTTTGTACAATGACTGTGGCTATATATTATATATTGTTATTTAGAATATTTAAACAATGTCGCCTTTGAACTTCTCCAGTTAATTTTAATACACTTTCGTTTTCTGATATTCAATTTTGTAAATCCTCAGCCAAAAAATCTGAAAAAATTCAAAACTGATCAGCCATCATTCATAAACCAATCCCAGTCGCTGTCACATTATACTTTGAGAGTAGCAGACGCCGATGGGTCGGCGTGACGCGTGTATCGGCGTTCGAATGCATCACAAAACGATCACTGATAATTAATACTGTTTTGAATCTATGGCCGGCAAATAAGCGGCTTTCAGCGACAATGGGTGCATAGAAATATTCGTTATTTACGCTGATAGAGTATCGCAAGCGCGACAGGGGCGCAGAAATCGTCGATAAATCGGCCCGATGCGATGCGGCCCGTTAATTTAATTGCAACGCCGATCGATTGAGAACTGCAGAAATACATCAGTTCTCCTAGTTCGCACCCATCCTCCACCACACGTTCCCCCTCCATCATCGCCCTGAGAGCGTACCTAAAATATCTAATAATAATATATCATATCTAATAATAATAAAAAAGGATAAAAGGACATGCCAAGAAAAATTAGAAGCCAAACTAAGTACTTCCCTCCGCCCCGCGGTCACCGTGAACAGTGTAGCCATATTATGGGATTCACGGTAAATGATGTACCCCCTCTCTGATAACGGGGAATGAGTGGGGCGAATTGGAGCCCAACGCAGCGATGCCTTAGTGGGGGACCGTGGAGTTTGTGCATGCGCGCGGTGCTGGAATGGAATAGTGGAAGGGATAAGTTGGGGAGTACATGAGGTTCGTTTCGACCTCATTCTGGCTTCACTGCCCGCTATTTCCTTTAATACATCACTCGACCGTTGGGGGCGGTGGCATCGAAAGTGCCTTCTACGTGTTTCGGGAATGTTTATGGGAATGTGGTATCCATTATATACACAGATATAGCATATGAAGTTTTACTATCCACTAATGAAATGTTTCTAATTATAAAGAGAGAATTAATCTATTCCAACATCTACATCCCCAAATAGCAAAAATCAAAATAAAATAACGTTAATCAAAAAATTCATATCTTCGTATTTTGCAAGCGTAAACGGCCCCTAATTTCGCAGCCTCTGCGCGATCATCAATTTCCGCGCGAATCCCCGGTATCGAAAAAAGACGAAATACCCATTCGAAAACATTGGAAAAGAGAAGAAAAACGTGCGTTAGCATCTTATTTCGCCATTCCGAGAAAGAATCGTCGGCTAAGGGGGGTGGTCGAGGTCGTTTGGTAGGGAATACTAACGAGAATGAAAATCACAGATAAATCAAGGAGGATCCTGGGGGCGACTTGGACGGCGAACGCGACGAGCCGAGGGCGAGGCGGGGGGGAATAAGGACAACAAAAGGAAAAAGGCTTAAGCAGGGGCTGTTTAACGTTGTATAAATTGTGAGAGAGCGTACACTCCTGGACATCCCCAGGAAGTGGGACCAGCCTCCGAGCAGAAAAATAGCAGGAGATTTTATCTGTTAATTGCCCGCTCTAAATCCCCATGAAATAGTGCGACCCGAAGCCGATACCGAGGCGACATAAATAAGGCGGCCATAATTACTTTTAAATCGCGGAGCCGGCCGGCCGGCCGGGCCAGCCAACCGGCTCGTTGCCCGACCAACCCCCCACTGTCGTCCGTAATCAGGAATTATCGAGGATTCGAAACAAGCGCGAAAGCATTGTCGCTCCACTGGAAACTCGCCCGCGAGATGCATTGTCCCCGATAACCTTGCGGAGCCGCGGCACATCATCCACGGAATAATTGAAAATAAATTAGAGCGGGCATCTCGGTGCCGGATTGAGTCAGCGCGGGGCCCGCGGCAAATGTTACCAGAAGGCCCTCGATTTTGCACGATAATATAATAAACTATATTTTTTTTAGCGAAAATATCTGCGAATGGTAGCTACCAAATTTTACAAGGTCTATTTTCCAACTTACCTAATTCCCACTAAAAAAATACTTGTAAGATTTAAAACGAAAAACGTGGGGCCCATGCAATAGATAATTGATGCACAAATTTTCAGGACTATCTGTACAGGACTAGGAAAAATTATTTTATACTTTTTAGTCGGTTTTTAAAAACGTGGTATTTTTAAAAATTTATTTTTATTTGAATAATTATTTTTTGCTTTTTAGTCTTGTGTTAATACTTGTATCTCTTTATTAATACGTTGTATACTCACTAAGCTTACTGTAAATTTCACTTGGTAAACAAAGCGATGATATACTGCCGATCGTCGCGCGGCGACGTACTACCATATACTGAGCTCCGTCGGGGCGAAGTTGGTCCGCGGAGTGGGGACGAATGCGCACGCATAGTAAAGTAGAGAGCGTTGTCGCGCGGAGTGGGGATCGCTGAACGTGATAACGTAGTTTCGCAGGGGGATGAGAAGATAAATATTTAATTATTATTTTCTCTGAAACGGATAGACTTTAAAAAATTTTTTTTTAATTATGCATTGTCATCCTTTTCTGAGCCATATATCCAATTTCAAGTCTCTAGCTCATCAGGAAGTTAGTTTAAAATCTATTGCAAAATTTGATGAAATTGCAAGTTAATAAAAACGTGGTAATAAAATGGTTTCTGTCCTTCAAAAATTGAACGTGTTCGCACAGTTTGAAAATTCCTTGCTGGTCCCCGTTCGTTTACAATAAAATGTATTTATGATTTTGAAAATGATCAAATGAAATGATCGTTCATGTTCGCTGCTGAAAAAATTGCAAGATGGACTGTATGACGAATTTTCGAAAATTATAAAGAGGTTCGTACGGCTGTAATTGAAATAGTTCCAGGGTGTTTTTATTGTTTCCCGCGGCATTGTTACGGTAAATCTGCGAAGCGTAAGCCACAATGGCAAGATGGAGGTGCACAGTCGCGGCCGGTGCAGCAAGCCAAGACATTTTAATTATCTTTGGAGCACGTTTCGCCGCGGTGTAACAACACTCGAACCTCGCACCCGTTCCTCTTCAACGTCGTTGCTGGCCTCTTCGAGGCACCCAGTTTTTTCCGTGGGTTCTCCTAGTCGTTAGGCGACCACGTAGGATTTACGGGCGCGCTATACCTCGGTGGAAATGAAACGATACTCTTCGGTCGTTTAACTGAGGCCTCGCCGGTAATGTCCGACAGATTTTCTTCTGTTCCATTTTTCCTTGTACTTCGAGCTTCGAGTTTGATCGGTGTTTCCTGATTTTAATTATTTTTTCATTAGTTAAGAGCTTTTTTTAGCATCAATTTGCAATTTCGAAATATAAAAAATGTTTAGGGGAATATATCTTTATGACAGTTTCAAGTAACCCTTCGAAATATAATTAATTCTTAATCTTAATTAAGATTTTTCAATTTTTCGACGTGGAATATCAACGATTATTAATCCAGTTGAAGTTTTCCTATTAATTTGAGCTCTCAAAGGCTGAACAATTTCTTCAAGGAGCTATTAAAAAATCAAAATTTATTTCTTATCGGGAAAACAATGGAAAAATTAATTTGATTTCGGAAAATTTAATTTAATTAATTTTTCCATTGAAAAATTAAGTTTTTCGAAAATATTCGGCATTCAAAAACACACAAATTGGATTTTTAATTTTTCGGATTAATTTTTCCAATTATCAACCCGAAAATTATAATCATTTTCAAGTTTCATCGTATCTATCATAAAGTGCGGTTTTGCGGCTTCCATTAGCGGCCTGAAAACCAATGAAATAATGCACGGTTTCGGGGCGACGAATTTTTGCACGCTCGGCAACGGCGCAGTCGGTTAACGAGCTGTGAACTCGCATAATCTTTGCGCCGCAGAAACGACGCAGCATGCTCGCCAGGTTCCTCGAGTCGTGGGGTGGAGACGCTAGGGTGGAAAGCATACCCGGCGGTGGCTGGATCAAAGCACCCGGGACATCGCCGATTGAAATGCGGGAATCTCCTCGAACGCTCGTGGGAATGATGGCACGTGAGGTGCTAATGTTCCCTCGATGCGAGACATCTATGCAGACGAACCTTGCTTATGGAAGTCGCCTATGGGACCTGAATGACATCTGTCTTTCCATTAACAATTAAAAATCTTCGTTTACTGCAACTCCGTAACCGTTCAATAATCCTTCACTACTTATCCTATCGTCTTATCTAACTAATACGATTAGTCTTTGTGGGCAGTGTGACTATTATTACTAAACTGCGGATGTTTATGCAAATTGCAATTTTTTTGCGAGTATTTTAAAAAAGTGGAGTCAAAAATAATTTTATTCTCTGTGGTAGCAGCCTTCATAGATCTGGAATATATAAAAAAAGACCATACTAAATTGTGTCCAATATCGGAACATATATTGTATATATTTTATACAATTATATTATATAATATAATTATATATTATAAATATAACCAATTATATTGGTTAGGTTAGGTTAGGTTACAAAAATTATTTAGGTTAGGCCAAAAATAGGTTAGGTTATTAAAATTTTCAGAAACCATAGGAAACTTTTGGAAACTATAGGAAAATTGAGTAGATAAATTGTGGAAACCCAAAATTTTCTGCTTCTGTGGCAAAATAGATGCCAAGTTTGATCCACAAAATATTCTACAGTTGTTCTCCATGGTAGTTTGAGTGTTACAGTGATGTTTTTAGACATCAGGGTCGTAAATTCGTGGCCTATATATACAGGGTGTCCCGAGTTTAAATGGCAAAACTTCAGGAGCGTGTAGGGGACCGAAAAACCAAGACAAATAGCCTTGTCGACATTTGCTGGTTTTTGCTTCGTTTTGGAAAACCTCGCAAAAAAAGACACAAAACAAGTTTTCATTTTTGTACTTATTTATTTTCATTTTATTCACGTTATCATCTATTTAATGTAGTTAGTGACAACCATGGATTTCTTCGTATGGGGAACATTGAAGCACAAAGTTTAAATAAATAAATACGAAAATGAAAATATATAAGTTCAAAAATGAAAACTTGTTTTGTTTCTTTTTTTGAGATTTTCTCTAAAACGAAGCAAAAACGAGCAAATATCTACAAGACTTTTTGTCTTAGTTTTGTATACGAGAATTTTTCAGGAATTAGATGGAGGGGACGTAATGTTTGAAACCATCTAAAATGTTTAATCGTCGAATCAAACTCATTACCAGTCTTTTATTCATCGATTTCATACCGAGAATTCTGCAACGACCATTCTACTGTTAGTTCCCTGTTACTTCTCCCGGACTTTCAACTCTCTCTCTCTCTCTCTCTCTCTCTCTCTCTCTCTCTCTTTCGCCCACCCTCAAAAGGATACGCGAACTTCGCGAATTTACAGTTCGTTAACTCGCCCCGCTGCCAGAACTGCGCCAGTTCGCGAGCTGAATTTCAGAATTCGTAATTCGCCTCTCTGTATTATTATGACACCCACTGGCTCCCTTCTGGCTGTCTGAGACCTCGGATATGTCCTTCACTGTGATCACTGTACCACCAAAACGATATTTTTATAGTTCCCGACAGAACACGGTACCGTAGATAATTTGAGAAAATTTTTCGAATACTTAGAACACGAGTTTCTTGTTGAAACAATTAGGAGAGTTAGTCAAAAGTATAATCTTCGATAAGCAAATGGTCTCGTTGCGAAACGTTTGTAAATTTGTTTATAAAAAATTCCGAAATGTCCATATCGAATACTTGACAAAATGTGTGCGGATCTCCCAATTATTTATGGATTCGCTGGCAACTGTCTTTTATGAAACGCATCGGTAATGGTAAGCAGAAAGAATTGCAATTTCAAATGTCACGGATATTGATCGCGAGCAAGTAATTTGTGCCAGGACGTTTTACTTCAAATAGGACGAAAGGGTCTCAATTTTCATGTCGTTAGAGACGCTGCTTGGGGTATTTACCTAATGTTGCTCCTTGTTCTCGGAGAGATCTTTGACAATGACGAATGCACGTTTCCAGACTATCAGTCCCCTGTCGCGAAAATCCGATGCAAAGAATGTGCATGGAGAAACTCGGTCCGAAAGACTCTACTCTTATTGACTTTTATTGAACAATGAAAAACAGCAAACTAACATAAGCATCCATTTATTGTATCAAAGAAACGAGGAAATAAACAAAAAGTTTCCGATTAATAGAACTGCTGGAAGAAAGATTCGATTTACACTGTCCAACACCAAATTTGTCGAGCGAAGATATTTTGCTTTCTGGCTCGAAAAAAACGTCGAATTGTAAACTTTAAAGTGTTGGAGTTGGGTTAGTCTCAAGATAAAAGTCTGCTCTATCGCGTGATATAGTTTGATTTTTCTCTGCACCCTTATTTTTTAAGATAAACTGAAAAATATCCTCAGAAATTGGTGTAAAAAGGTTGTCTCTCCATCTTTAACGATCGTTTAGTATTAATATTGGATACCACTGTATTCGGGAAAGTCTACAGAATCAATTGCTACGGAGAACAATAAAATATCTTGTCTAATAACGTGACAATATTTTTTTAAAATTGAAAAATATATTTTCTTTTTCAAATCAAGTTTTTTAAGAACTGTGCATCTAGGAGAAAAATTTAGGGCAGATTCGGATTCACCCAACTATAATAATTGAACAAATTTCGTTCTATTAAACAAAAACTCTTTACCGTATAACATTTTATTTATTTTCTCGTTTCTTTGTTACAATAAATGGATGTTTATGTTATTTTGTTGTTTTTCTCAGTTCAGTTCAGTTTCAACTCCACAGTGTAAAATTTCTTCTTCTAAATCATGAATGTTTTCTCGAAAGTCGATATCAATAGCTCCGATCGGAAACATTGTGCCAGAGGTTGTACGATAAATTCCATAGAAAAATCTGAAACGGTTCTTCAGCAGTATTTATGGGAAGATTCACGTGATCGTTGGCAGTGAGACAGCTTAGTGACCATTATCAGGCTCCGGTAAAATCATTAGCGCGGTCGATGATCCGAGAGCAGTCCCGGTGGTTAGTAGAAGTTAGCCGAAAGACATTGCAGAGTTACCGGTTCATGCAGAATTTCCACAACAAGCCGAGTTAACGAGCTGTGAACTCGTGAACACACCTTGGAAGTGTTACGAGGCGGCTTCGAAGGGAACACAGTAGGAAGTGAACCCCCGTGGTAAATTACGCGTGTATAATGATAATGGCGCGAGACAAGGAATCCATCTGCGGTAACACGTCTCTTCTGCGAGTGTCAGCCCGTTAATAGGCGAATCGTGATTACGAATTGAACGCGCGAGACCGAAGTGCGGCCTGTTTTCGAAATCTTGTCTCGTCGCGGAAGTCAGGCGAACCGGCTCGGCTTTCGCCGTCCACGATCGATTTTACCGAACCGAGTCGATATCCAATTCCCCGTCGATCATGTTCCCCTTGTAGTCAAAATAATTGGCGAACAGCGCCAACAATTTCCCCAAACGAAATACAAATTTATTTCGGAAGATCATTCTCTCCAAACTTGACTCAACACTCGAATATTTGTGCGAACAAACAATTGCGAACTTTTTCAAGAAGTATTCCCACAATACAAATATTTTATTATTCTTATTATTATTTATTATATATTATTATATATTATTTATTATAGAGAAACTCCTCGTATAATAACAATATAATATAATAATATAATTATATTATATAATATAAATAAATATTATAATATAATATAAATCAATATAATAATGGTACAATCTAATTCTATAATATTGATCTAAAATAGATCAATATTTCTTTTTACAGATGTACGATCACTTAAATTTGTTTAAATAATTTTTGAAGCGAGCGTAGCGTTCGAATTTTAAGGGCTGTCATTAACGATTATTTTTTATTATCTTGTTTCAGGTAAGGTGACTAAATTCATTTATATGAGACGCGAGATCTCGCAAAATTTGGTAAGTGTGTACAGATTAATAGACAGTTGATAAAATGCAATGTAATTAAAAAAATGTTTTTCAAATATTCGTAACACATTTGTTTTAAAATATGCCTTTATTTTATATGTATTATTACGAAACGTTTACAGATTTATTAGTTTGTTGCATATAAAACGTCCGATTTTTAACAGTGACATTAAGCCAATGCAATTTTGCATCCAATGTATACTATCTAAAATTCCAGAGCTGACGAAAATAGTATTTTAAACAGCAAATAATAAATAATCATATTTATTTTAAAGTATGTGTACAATATTGGAAATAAAATATTTTATTTGATGCAGTAATTTTTAGAAATAAAATAATTTATTTGAGGCAGTAATTTTTGAAAATAGTATTTCATTTGAAGAATACTGAAAATATTTGGACTTTGTCATTATTTTCAATTTCAATATTAAATATCATTCTACAATCGAACATTTTGTATGCAACCACCTAATATTTTATTTGATTAGGAAAGAAATTTACTCGGAAGTAGTAATATCATTGCAAAATGATCGTTTTTTCAGAAAAGAATTTTAAAGCCCACAGGGATTGTATTTTTGCAATTTTCAAAGTATTAAAAAAGGAGAAATTAATTATATTTGGATTATCGAGAAACGGAGGAATTCGTTCAGTGTCGACTATTTCCGGTGTACGGATGACGAACGAGAGACACATTTTTAGCAGTATTTTAAAATTGTCGAATCGATGATGTCGCGGAAGTTTTAATTGTAGTCTGCCGATTGCATTATTTCTATCGGATCGGGTTTGCTTAAAACACGTGATTAAAGCGACGTGCACCGCATTCGAATTGCTCGCTGCTAACGAGGGAAATTTCACCTAGCAAAAGTCTCGATTCATTATCACGGCGATCGTCCACTTTTTTCTCTCGCATTTCCAACTTACTATTATTTCATTTCAGATACTATGCGTACTTGCGAATTAAAGATCACACGAAATCTTTAAAGGAATCTTTAAACTGTAAAAATGTATTTTTAAAGAACAGTAATCAAAAAAATATATTTTTGTGGAACATTCAATTGCAAAATCTAGTTTTTTAAGAAATGAATTTAATTCATATATTTTTATTATATTATGTGTATATATATATAAATAATTTAAGGGATAATCTTTAAATTAATTAATATAATTTTTATATATTATATACATCTATATAGTTAATTATAAAATTTAATAAATTATTATCGGGATCCAAAGAGAAGCAATTAGAAAAATTGAGAGTAACGAAGCGGAACGTTTATGAAATAGTATGTGGCATCACAGGTAGGATTTCCAGGGAAACATAAACGATTGTGAGCGTAATAATTCGCAATCTCTTCGAGCATATAAAGAGGTTACTAGTCGAGATGCTTGTCAAGCAGTGCAGAAAATATTCCCGCGATAGAATTCGACGTCAGTTCAAGCGGAATTTCCGGCGGCTCGTGATGTCGAGGAATTTTCGCCTAGGCTAGCTGAGGCGCGCGATGTAACCTAGAAAATATTTACGGCAATCTCGAAAATGTTTGCAATAAATATCTATTCTCACATCCAAAAATATGCATTGTCAAATCAAGGTAAAACTTGGACAACTAATGTCTCATAAATGAATTTCAATATT
This sequence comes from Lasioglossum zephyrum, assembly GCA_028455615.1. Classification (NCBI taxonomy): domain Eukaryota; kingdom Metazoa; phylum Arthropoda; class Insecta; order Hymenoptera; family Halictidae; genus Lasioglossum; species Lasioglossum zephyrum. Next base: position 4,896,329 of record CM052325.1, on the reverse strand, counting down.
GAAAACTTATGACTTAAACTACCCTTAATTTTAGATGCAGTGTGTCATTATAAACTTGTAGGTGAACTTGCATATTAGACTGCAATTTTTTTATCCCACATTTTTGATAAATTCGACAGAAGCAATAATATATAAAAAACCTTTTTAAACATCACGTTTATTAAAAATGCAGTAGAAATGTGAAAATAATTTTTTTCTTGGTTCTCCATAAAATTTCGAGTCAAGTTAAATGATTAATAATATTTTTCCCCAAAATTTTAAGCAGTAAGTTCAAAATTTCTTCTGTTATAAAATTAGTGTTTAAATAGATAGAAAAGTTTAATATAAATTTAAATAAATTCATGACTATTTCTTAAAATTTTCTAATTGCTTAAAATTTCGGGGAAAATATTATTAATCATTTAACTGGATTCGGTATTTTTTATGGAGAACCAGGAAAAATATTATTTTCCACTTTCTAGTGCATTTTAATATAACCGTGGTTCTTAAAAAGTTTTTCTTTATTTATTTTGTAATCGATTTTAATTTCCACTTCAACCAAAATATTCTGAAAAAAGTTTGTAAGTAAGTTTGTTTGTTTTTTGTGTGTTTTCTTTTTTGGTCCCCCGAGTATGGCGGCAAATATTATCATCGAAAGCAAGTGTGTCTACAAAATTTCCACAAGATTAATCTACAGGGAGTGGTTTAAAATTCAATTAGAAGATTTGCCACATACAAAAACAACACGGCAAGTTAATATAAACGTGGTAAAATAAAAATGGCAGTCGCAACGCCATCTGTGTCCCATTAGCAATCTGGGTGACCTTGGAACGGTGATCTAAATGAGAGCCACTGGTGTCCGACAGATAAGTCCGCCCCGCTGATCACGGCATCACGCCACGGAGCCATCTAGATACTTTAAAGCTACCCCTGTCGGCGTAAGAGTGGCTGGTAGGGGTTGCTACGGGATCTACGATCCACGGGCCTCGAGGAGGGGTGGGGGGTGGCAGCTCGACGGCAGTAACATTCTCTTTGGTATGGGAGAACGGTAGGGACGAACCAGCCGCGCGCCACAATTCCATAACGACCTCTCCACCCCTTTACATAGATAATGCCGCCACCCTCCCGCCCCGTCCCTCGTGGCTCCCCGGAGCCGTAGCTCGCCAGCCACCCCGGCAAAGAATTTCCATATGAACCGTCCCGCCGGCGTTCGTTGCTTTTCCCAGTTGCAACTAGGCAGCACGTGGCATTTGCCTCTAAACCAGTTGTCGAACGCATCTCTCGAAAATTCAAGCCGGAGGACACCATCTCCGTGGAAATCAAGTGTCGCCTCGTATTATACACGAGGTATTAAGGGGCGGTTTAAGTGATCAGTTTAATGGCTATTAATTTGTTTAGGAGACGCAGACCATTATTTTTCTTAAATGGATTAGTTGAAAAATTAATTGTTCTTTTTTTAATGTCAACAATTTTGGTGAACATGAGCCATTGCATAATGAAATGCAGGGAATATTAAGGGGGTAGGTTAAGTGATCAGTTTAATAGTTATCAATTTGTTTAGACAACGAAGACAATTAGTTTTGTTAAATGGATTAGTTGAAAAATTAATTGTTTTTTTTTAAATGTCAACAATTTTAGTGAACATGAGCCATTGCATAATGAAATGCAAGGAAAATAAGGGGAGGAGGTCAAGAGATCAAGTTTAATGACTATCAATTTGTTTAGAAGACTAAGACCATTAGTTTTCTTTAATGGATTAATTGAATTCGATTGTATTTTTTTAATGTCAACAATTTTGATGAACATTGTATAATGAAATACAGGGAATATTGGGGAGGGGGTTAAGTCATCACTTTGTTCGATGCGAATTTGTTTACAAGATACTAGCTTATAAATTGTTGAATGTTTCGTTGTACTCATAATTATTTTTATGTTGAACACTATTTTATTCGATTGAATTTTAATAAGGGTTCAAAAATTCATAGTCTATTTACGAAGACAAATGAATAATTAAAAAATTCAAATCCGTCAAAGTCTCCTAATTTTCCATAAAGTGTGTCACAGAATTTTCGACAAGGTATCTAATATCGATTTGGACTATACCGATATTGGAAGCTGGATTGAAAGTCCTCCGTGTAAGATATTTATCGAAATAATTTTTCGAGAATTACGGTTCTTGGAAAGTGGCTTTGGAACGGAATGACAGTCTTGTTGGTTCGTGTAGGTTCCAATGGGACGCAGAATGGACAAAGCTGGTTAAATCGTCAGTCAGAGCCGATAAAACACTGCGAGAGCGGGATCGGCTTCTAATCTCTCGCCCAGCGGGAGCGAGTTACTGATAATTGTAGCAGGGAACTCGCGAAACGGACGATAAATCACGGCCGCTGTAAAATATAGGAAACGATCACTGGTATCGAAGGCCTGTAGCCCCCAGCGATAAGGCGAGCAACAAATCAGCCGGGATGCACCTGCCGATCGCGAGCGAATCGCGTTTTACTCGGACACAGTCTGGCTTCGAACAGTAAACTCTTTCGAAAAAAATTCTCTGCACATACTTCGTCCACTGCGCCTAGCACAACACCACGTAACTTATTCTAGCAGTTCTCCGTCCCACAAATCATTCAATGGACAAATCATTTTTAAACCGGATGAAAATAATAATAATAATAGAGTTCTGACTTTCACGATTTTCCTTGAGGAGGTTTCGACTCAACTAAACAATTTTTTTTGATATACAGGGTGTCTCAGCCGAGGCTCCTTTATTTTTAATGACACGAAAAATATTTGTGACATAATTTAAATGGTATCGAAGTATTATTTTGTCATAGTTTTTTTTCAAAGTCGTCGTTATTTTTTTTATCGGGAAAATTGTTTTTCTTTTGTTATTCCATGTAGAGGATTCCATGTAAACAATAAATATTGTACGGCACTATTAAAGCACTATTGTATGAAAGAACGCATACTACGTTGTAGCAACATTTAATTTGTTAAAAAATAAATTAAACACGCATTGATTAAGATGAATACACAACACATTGAATAAATATAGTATAAAAATTATATATAAAAATGATAGTGTAAAAATTCGGAGATAACATTGAATAAATATTGTACGGCGCTAGATGCAGTTTGTGCATCTTCGTAGGATGCGTTATTGCGGAGCATTATGCGCTCGAGAGGGCGGAGAGGTTGGTTAATCAACGCGATTACACAAGGCAGAACTTATACAGGGTAGAACGATATTCCGTTCGTTTCTGGATGCCGTTTACTGCATCCTTCCGCGACGCATGAATTCGCAAACAGCCGGTGGAAGCGCAGCTGCTGCCGTTGCAGCTATAACTGCAAGCGAATGTTGTTGCATCATACGCGCTATTTGTTCAAACGCCGGCGTTCATTCGGTACACAAACATACTTAACTGCTCGGCATTATCTGAAGTAAATGTGCTGTATAATCAAGCAACCGAATTGTCTTGCTATTTGCCACTTCACGGAATCGAATCATACCGTATGCAATAGACTGCACCGAGGGACGCGGGCTTGTGGCGCTGCTATTATCAATCGTTTCGCGAGACGGTTGAGAAACATCGGAACTATCCTATCAAGCTCTCGCTATATGTACTCCCTTCTAAGAGAGGTACTCGTTTCTGTTCATAAATGGAACATCTTTATTCACAGTTATTTTGAACGTGTTATGCGATCTAGGTGCACCGTAATGCATCAGCCAAGTTCTCGTACTAGTTCCTTTTACACGAAACAACTTACAAGGGAACATATTCAGTTGATATAAAGCTGTGATCTTAAAGTATAAGTTTTATCTATACTGTTCCAACTAATCATATATCTGTATTAAAATATTTGTGTATCTCTAATAACCACATTCTATTTTGTAATTTTTATATTCTGTTTTGTATGTGATGTATTTCGTTTTTTTTTTTAATAATTATGTTGAAATAAATCTCATATGAGATTTTCTATTAAAAAAACGATTTTGACGAAACTTATGTCAGATATAGTTCTTCGAAAAATATTTGTGGCGTGTTCTTTTTATCGAAAAAAAGAAAATTTATCGTTTTTATATCCTTTTGGTGGTCGCCCTGTATTTACACATACACCGAAATTTTTACTAAAAAAACACAAAATATTCATTAATTAGAGTCTGAAAACAAGATAAAAATTTCACAATAAAAACTTCATACGATATCTGTAGTTTTAGAGAACAATGCATCGATGCACCAAGTGCATCGACAAAATGCACTGCATTCGGAATAATTTCTCAGGGAACGTTCGATCTAGCGGCACAGTATCGAAACACTGTGATAATTGCGAAGATAAATGCACGAAAATTGATCTGCAGTAGAGATGCAAGCCATCAGGGTGCAACTGCAGTTGTTGCACCGAAGAAATTACGGCGACGTCGCCGACAATGCGATGAGCGGCTACAAAATAATACACGCTTTGTTACGAAACGTTAATTAAAACGCGGGGATATTCATTAAAGTCCGCGTTTTTGCGCGCACACGTCTACTACCCAGGTGTCCCTGGGAGAGTGCAACTTCCGCTGAGAAATTCCGGATTTGTAGACGGGGGGTTGCTAATTGAAACGTAAACAACGACGCGTGTTTGTTTATTGCTGAGCATTGTCATCCTTGAATGCCGTTGCCTTTTGCGTGGAAAATTGGTGACGACTGTTTCGAAAATATTCATTAATTTATTGAATCATTTTGGTACGAATCATTTTGTAGTTTTTCGGAATGCAAGTTAGTATAAATTAAATAATTAATTAATTAGTTATCGATCGTAATTTGTCTTTAGGATATTATGAATTTTTATTCGCGGCGTAAAGGTTCGATCATTTTTCGTTTCATTTTTAGTGGAAATTGTTGAATGAATTTTATAACTTCTTGATGTTACATTTTTTTTCAATATCTATGTTTGACATTTGTGTATTTTGATAACTGAGGTTTATGAAACAGCTGATAACTGAAAGTAGCCCTCTTTTACGTTAAAATTAAATATGTCAAAAACTAGAGAAAGACAGAAAAATAATTTTATTTATTTTTAACGATTTTCGGGTTCTACGTTTTCGAAGAGACCGTTAAAGTTTCGACAAAGTGCGCGAACGAAAACATTTCACGCGAGATTATTCCTAATATTTATTCAACGGAACCGACTATGTTATGAAATTTTCAAGCGCCCGATATGAAATATAATCCTCTCGCATAATTATCGTTCCGATAATATAATGTATGCCAGCCAGAGAAGATATATAAACCCGCTGTTGAATTATTGTACGGAACTCTTTGTTCAGTAAATATTTGTTGAATGTTGTTCATAATACGTGCCGCGGAAGGAAATCTTCTTTCAATTATGAATTTCAATATTTCATTAATTTCATTAATTTTAACTCGCGCT
>CM052325.1:4864639-4890838 GCA_028455615.1 Lasioglossum zephyrum | reverse complement strand
TATATTTAAATATTAAGAAGAGATTGAAACTCTTTTTAATATTATATTTTGTGCTACTAGGGTAAGTTGCAAATTATATTGTTCTGAAACACTGCATCACAGATGTATTTTTTCTGCTGACTTATTGTGGTATAGGCCGGAACTAAATTGATGGGTCACTGGGTACAGACGATGCGTCAGAAAACGCAAAAAAGAAATAAAAAAAAGTGTGTTTTGATACGTAAAAAATTTTATTTTCTTGATGAAAGGATTCTATAGTAGTTGAACTGAAATACGTTTTGAAAGACTTTTCGTTATCATTTTCCTGAACAAAAAACGATATCGCCCGTGAGTAAAGTCGGTTAGGTTATGTTGTTAATAGAACAACCTTATTTTTTTTTGTTTTTACAAAATCGCCCTGGTAACCGTGCAACACTGTGTCGAACTCTGTATACAGCACGTGCTATTGTTTACTTTGACGATTTTTTCGGAACAAAACTTTGATAATTTTTTCAACACTCTTGTGTACGATACTTTTATTCTAAACTTTTTTTACAGGAAAACTATCGAACAAAGTATTTTCAGTAACGGTGTTTATTAAAATTTTTCAATCGGTGAAAATTGAATGTTTCAGGATGCCAGAATGCAAATAAATGAAATTGTTATAAATACAGGTATTTCATTATCGAAATGGATTTTTTTGTATGTCGTTTGATATTGATAGTTGTGTTAACTAACTGTCAAAACGAGCCTTCCCGAGATTTCTGATACATAGTTCACCGGGGCGAAAGTAGGTTGAGCAGAGAAGCGCGATAAAAGTGATAAATATGCTAGTGGAAACGGAACCATAGAGTCGTAACAGAGATAACTAGACACCCCGGACTTGCGCAGTAAAGAAGTTAAGAGAACTTTTATTAGCGTATGTAGAAACGAATGATTTTTTCACCCCACCAGACCCGACCTAGTAGAATTCGAAAGTCTCCTCTTTTACCGTTCCTCCTTTACGAGGGCAACCTCTATTTAATAAAATACAGCTGCGTGGCCTATTCTATATTCGTTTAACGTATTCAAAATGGTTCCGAATTTTACAACTCTCGTAAAACGCGTTACATAAATTTGCCGATTGATTTATTCCGCTGATAACTAGCGACGTTAACTGCGGTTTCTAATGTACCTGCTGCAATCGCTGCGGAACTACTCCCTCGAAATTTAAATAAAAACTTGATTTGTTATTCCGTAATTTAACAGGGTAAAAAATTCATCAAAAGCTGGGACAATTTTTTTCTTGGTGCTTGGGAAATCTGCGCGCATCTCCGCCATTTTACAACGTTTCTGCGTTTAAAAAATTTATGTGGGAAGCTGGAAGGTGCATTTGTATACGGTAAAAAATTAGAATTTTTATATGTGCCTTCTATTTGTGAAAAAAAATTTGTAAGCCCTCGAAATCTTGTCATAAGACGGTTTAATCTCGAAATTGGCTAGTAAGTACGACATTTAGCAAAATTTCTCTGCATTGAAAACATTAATAACTTTAATTATTCTTTGTCGATCGTATGTTTAAACAAAGTTTATATTTTCGGCGCAATTAGGAAACAATTCATGTCTTAACTTCTTGGACATTAGTGTAATCGAAGCAGGGTAAAAAATTAAAAACCAACTCTTATCATAAACCTAGTTGGTCAGGTAGATATGTGAATTTTTAATTTAAATATATATAATATATATTTACTTGCTATTTTTTGCGAAAATTCGTGATCGCTCCAGATCTTGTTATAATACAGTTTCATATTTCTGCATTTAAAAAGTTCGACGAAAAAGTTTATTAACGAGTTTCGAAACAGCTGAATTGAAGATTTTCACCCAATACCATATGGAAACACAGAGGAACATGGTTTCCTATCGTTTCGTCCGTGACAGTGTTATTTCCGGCTGCTTCGATTTGTTTACACTTTCAGGAGGAAAAAATCGTTCGATCTGGACTCGTGCTGCACCGTTATCCTGGTGCTGGCAGCCTCGTCCTGTCCCCGGCTGTTGTCGCAACACGTATCTCGACTTATTCCCCAGGCCGAGTCCACAGCTGACTGTTCTCACATTCTCGAACGACGCGACGGATAAGCAAGCAGAGAATTCGCCCCCGAGAACCGTTCCAGCCGGTTCTTGTTGGCTTTGCTTTCGCTCCGATAGTCGTAGGAGACCTCGGGAACGTGCCCGGTTTAATTAACTTTTTGGGGGAGATGCCGCTTTAATTAATCGTTTGCTTTATTCTCGTTTTTTTCCCATTGCCCTCCCCCCGCGCCCGACCACGCTCGCGCGACTATGACTTCCTGGGAAATTGATTGCGGAGAAGTGGATTGCGGGGAAACATCGACTGTCGATCGAGCTCGCGGGACGCGATCTGATAAACAATGGGACCGAGAGCTTCAATCAACAAAAAGGTCGCTGCCACGGTTTTCACTCGCCTTTTACGATGCTCCACCGTTAAATACGAATTAGATCCAGAAAGTAGTTTTATTGATGAAAAAAATTTGTTCGACGACAAAGGATGTTTCCTGTCCCTGATGAATGGCTGAAAGATTTGTAAAAAAAATCTGTATAAAACAAAGGTAACATGTACCTATCATTCGTCGTTGGTTTTAAGTGACTATCATAAATAATAACAAAATTATCATCTCTTAGAATTAACAGACCCAAATATCGAATTTAATATACTACCGTTTATATGGATGTATAATACTGGTTCCACAATTAGGTCCTTTGTCCTTTTCCACTAGCTAGCTTAGGAACCTCAATTAGGATTCATTAGGCTAATCTATAGCTTCTATATAGACTCCTTTATTTCTCCATTCAACAACTTTTTTTCTAGAATATATCTCTTTTCTTCCACTAGCTATCCTGGATCCCTCAAGACTACTTATTCTAGATCCCCCTAATCTTTCTATTGGTCCTCTGTTTCTGGTCTACTAACTACCCAGTCAGGATTATGTTCTTCTTGCATCAACTTCCCTAGCTATCCCAATCATAGTTTTGTTAGGATGAATAAAAGTGGTTCTTCAATTATGTCCTTTGTACTTTTCCACTAGCTAGCTTAGGAACCTCAATTAGGATTCACTAGGCTAGTCTATGGCCTTTATTCATGCTGACTCCTCTATTTCTTAGTTTTAACAACCGCCTTGGTATCCTCACTCTCAAGTCTACCTAGGTACTAGGTAGATAAATATCGAATCGAACGTTCCATCCAAAAGTACCATTCGAAAGTGAAGAATTCAATTCATCTCAATTCCCAGTGTTAGGCGCGTAGTCATACTGCAAAGTCTGTAAGTCCCTCGCATTTAATTTTCTGCCGCGATCGACGCCTCTGACGCGAGCAAACCCGACGGCTCGCGTCGCGAAGATCGTTCTACTTCGGGAATCGTGATGAGCTGTCAGCAGAAAGTTGGATGGAACGCAGCGGCAACGACGCGACAGTCGTGAAAGTGGCGGCAGGTACTTTTCTCACGAGTTCAGGGGAACCTGTGGGATTGCTGCCGACGAGTTGTATCGATATTAGCGTCGACAGTCACGGAGATTACTTTTTTCCACGGCATCACAAACAGCATAATTATTCAGACGCGTTTCTGCTCGATAGAAAGTACAGTAACGCCTCGATATAACGCGGAATCTTCTCCTCGATCTCTTACCGCTGCGTGCTGGCCTAGAAAAGTAGACAGACAATGATAAATTATCTTTTCGATCATTCGTCCGTGAAACTTTTACCAATATATTCGCCATTTTTTTCCGATTAAAACGAGTACAAACATGATACCCTTTGGTTCGCATTTACGCGTTTAATCCACGATACTGTGGAACCTCGATTATCCGAATTACAGTGATTATGATTTATTACAGTGATAGATCAAATCACTAATTACAGTCATAGTTTAAATCTGGGTTTGCAAAGTCGGTTAAATAGGGAATTCAGATATTGCCCGTTCGGATAATCGAGGTTCCAGTTTATCGTGGATTACACAAGCAAATGTGCTTCAAACTATATCGTGTTTGTGCTCGTTTTAATCGGAATGATGTCACGCATATGATGATAAAAATTTCATAAGTAAATAGTTCGAAACAAAACAGTTTTATCATGAGATTAGTATCGTCTCGGTAGTACATCTATTGTATACTGATGTTTCTGTAAATTACGAACATTCAAGCAGTCGCATAATCGTTTTCTACGGTGTCACATGACGATCTTGACTCTCATTTCCTTTCGGGATTCGTATTTTATTCGTGTTTCTTCGGTGCAATGGTTTTTGCCAGCGGAAGCCGTTTGGCGAGACTTATGGGATCCTCCGTCAATACACTGCAAATCAGCTAATCAGAGGCGAGGAATAATATTGTCGCAGCTGTAGGATGCTCCGAGGAGTCTGTTTTTGTTCGTAGCCTTCGGGGTGGCCTAATGCAACAAGGTTTGCGCGCTGAGATCGCGACGAAGGAAAGTTTGCGCGAGCAACGGACTCTATGTATAAATAAACATTTCTGTTGTCGCTGTTTCGTGAGATTTTTCAAATGAAAAAATCGATATGGAAAGCTCGATGTTACGTTTGTTCTCAGTTAAAAAGATTAGAATTTTCTGTTCAGTAATCACCTTCTTTTTTTGTGTTAAGTTAGAAAATCCAAACTATTGTAACTTTAAATAAATAAATTTATTACGACGCACAGATTTGATCCTATGTTACTAACTAAACAGTTTTGCAAATTAATATAACTTTCATATAAATCAAATTAATATAACGCCGTAAATATCAATTTATTTATTTAAAATTGTCGATCGAGATCAAAGGAAACAGTTATTGTAACTTTGTATAAAAAAAATCGTAAAAGAATTTACCTAGGCTCATTTCAAAGCCTCTACTTTGCACAACCCTGAGTTGCTTATTTTTAAGCGATCGAGCGACAGAGCAAAGATCCTGTTTCTTAAAAAAAAAATACCGACACAACTTTTCCACAGAGTTCCGAAGAATTTTTGTCCGCGACTCAAACTTCCACTCGAAGCCTCCCCTTTCCAAGGACCCTTTAAAACTCGAGATTCTCCTTCGCCGGTTTGCGGATACAGCTTTGAATGAGAACCGAACCATAATCGGACATCGTCGATCAATCGAGGCTGCAATTATAATTGCTAATTTCGGAGATTCGCCGAGGAGTGGGGGAAAACTTACCCACCACTTGCATTTCAGGAATTGTCGGGCGAAATATCTGGGCTTTCGATGCTGTGCGATTAATCCGAAAAGTGAGGCGCAATATCCGAAATTACGGCACACATTTCTCCCGTGTTCTATCCGCAATAACTGCGAGGAAACGACGGAGCCCCGAATAATGCGTTCTGCGATTAACGAGACGTTTCCGCGTTTCGTTCCGTGCCCGCTTTCAACAACAACTTCCCTGCCGCGCACCCCCAGCCGCTCGCATACATTCAAATTTTCCTTCGTGTAACATTAATTACGCTCGATCCTCGCAAAAATGCGGTTTCGAACGAGCCACGCCGGGAAATCAACGACGTGAGCGCCGTAAATCGTTGGAAAAATTCGAAAACTGTCTACATTGCTGCCAAACAACTTTAGCACGCCATTAGCGACGTTTTCTGGCAGGATCAATAGTCCTGTTACGCCTGAGAACACTAAAAAATGTGACCGAGAGCCTTTTCAAGTTGTAATTCGTATTTGTGCAACACTTTGGTAAAATTAATTTTGTTCAAACATTAATTTTTATATAAATAGGTTGAAGTTTACTGCGGACAGGTTCAATCCTATGTTACTAACTAAGCAGTTTTGCAAATTAACATAACTTTTTTCGACGTTTCGATTTAGTTTAAGACAATTTTCAAGAATATATAATTGCGGAATTATATAATTTACATTTATTAATTTTACAGACGTTATACGTTTTACATTTTAACAGTTATTAATTTTTATGTGACATAAATCGATATGATAAGGCAAAGCTTTTCGATTCGGATAAATGAAAATACAATCCTCTAGATTAAATAGTTTCATAGATTTCTTCTTCGAAAAATTCTCAGGCGAAGCCTTATTCATACCAAAAAGAAAATATTTTAAACATTTTTAAACGACCACTGAATCGAAACATCCAATTCTTTTACGACTTATAAACACAATTCTCAGCTTGACATATAAATTTTAAAAAATTGTAAATATTGTAAAATGCTGGAGTTACGTTTCCTTAATCTTAATTGTTAAAAAGAAAGAAATAAAATGGCCAAGTTAAAATTTATTTTATACCAAAATATTGAATGAAAAATTCGAATATTCTATGCTATACAAACACAAATTTCAGAAGCATGAAAATGTTACAAAATGGAGGAATTTGTTCCATACATTCTACATCTACTCAATGTTTTATTTGACAGAAACTTCATCGTCGTTTGCAATGTTCTAAAATGAACGAATCAATTCGAGATGATTTATTTTGCAACGCAGTAAAGTTGTCTAATTAAAATTGGAAACGAATCAGCTGGATACAGTACTTAATTTTGCGGATACGAGTTTTGAAAGAAAGACTTGCACTGGTGAGAGTAGCAAACCGATTTGGTTTCGCGATAATCAGCTGGTTTCCGGGCAATCGAGGCTGGAATTCGTATTTCGAGCAGGTTCTAAATGTCGATCGGTAGTAACGAGCATGTTCGGGCATGTAGCCTCCATTTTGTACAATAATACTTGCGCTGCTGAAGGATCTGCTGGGAGCTAGTTAGTCGATCGCCCCGAGCGTTTCGACGGAGAAATGGAATATACACTGGTGAATGTTGCTACTATTTTCATGGTGTTACATACCTGTGGGAACACGATCGTATGTGTTTTCAACGAAAACAATTGTGTCTTGGTCTCTATCGATATGTTCGCATAAGAAATTACGTAATCGGAGAACTTCGCTTCAGAAATTGTTTAAACTAGTTTCAATATATTATATACACATGAGCCGTTTATGTTGAAAGTGGCCCAAGTCCATTTAACTTTAAATTCAGATATTTAAAAGTTTGCGTTTCAATGAAATTTAAAATATACGTGTATCTTACCAATGTATCACACTCCTTAAATGTATCTAACAGAGTTAAATTTACAATTCCAATTTTTACAAAATCTTTGTGATTTTAAATATATTAGGAACAATTTTATAACGTAGAAATGTAAATATTTAAATTGCTAGCTTCAGTTTTCTCTCCAAGATGGATTTTAAAAAAAACTCAATACTCAAACTTAATAAATATATATTAAAAATACATCATTGAACTGCAGAGAGTCTAGAGAACTTTTTAGGTAAGCTACGTTCGCATAACATTTATAGTTGCGTTGCAAAAAAAAAATGATATTGACTTGACATCATATTAAAATTGTTCAAAAATAAGCAAATGTTCTTAATGTTACTAAAATGCACGTTATTAATAAAAACCATTTGCATCACTCAAGAAAGTTATAAAATAGAGACTTGACAAGGTAAAAAGCTTACCAATTTAAATTCTTTGAAATTAAAAAATAATATACGAGTCGATTTTTAAACAATACTCAGATTCGAGTGTTTTTGTGTATAGAGATTTTACAAGGATTTTAAATACGCAGGAATGAAAGATTTTCAAGGATTTTTGTATTAATTACTTTTTCTTTTGTTGCAGGTAAGAAACTGCAAAATCACTTACGGATGGATGCATCGAATACGGTGAGCGATATGCAATTGTTTATTATAGCGGGATGGTGCAGGTTGCTTTAAAACGTTCGTAACCGAGTTGGGCTCAGTTTAGTCGATATTAAAGCCTGATCTTCCATATTGACAAAACATTCGCCACCGGTATGTCGGTCACTGTAATGTACACACTAATTGCATACTATTTTCCATCGCCGCAAATTATTATTACGCAATGTTAATTAAAAATTACGTAACCGTAACGTTTTCAATAATATTCGACACAATATTTGAAGAAATTAAACGGAATAAAATTAACTATTAAATTCCATTTAATTTAATCTCTTCTGACAATATTGCGCTACACATTCTCACTATAAAATAATCAATTAATTGTTGAATATCTTCGCAACGTTATTGCAGGATCCAATATCCCCACAGTTTGCACTATCATCAAAAAGTAATTACAGTGGCCTCAATTTGGAAATTTTTTATTTTGAAAGATTGTATTCTAATTGCTCAACGATTTTCAATCTTTCTAAAAAATAATGCAAAGTGTTCACAGAAAATTTCGTAACATTTCAGAAGAAACTTGGTTTTTTAAATAATTGCAGTGGACGCTGTTTTGAAATTCTCCATCTGAAAAAATTATTTTGCACCGGCTAAAGCGTCAACAAGTTTTATGCAGAAAATTACACGGTGATATCTGCTTTCCGCCGAGCTAAGCAAATTTACGAAGACGACTAAAAAAAAGTGTAGGTTTTTCTCGAGACATACGAACCTGTGTATTAATTTTTCTGTCAGCAAAGAATGTGCTTTGTAATTTTCCGTTGAAATTTTATCAGCACGGATAATGAACTCGCCTTTAAGGCCGCGTTTACATAATTGCAAGACAAAGTTCACTGTAAGAAGAGACAGGGGCGTAGCCAGTCCGTAATTTTTATAATTTCGGGGTCAGCACAGTGTGTACTCCGCATCACGATAAAAATCATAGTTTTATGCTTCCAACCTGTGCTTTCAAATGATAAAGCAAGATAAAACAAAAGAAAACAGACATCAACAAGCAATTAAGTTGCATAAAATTTGTTCATTCCTCAGCTAGTAAAAACTAATTTTTTAAAACATATCATCCCAAAGTGGCGACTATTAAATTTCAATTGAAGTAAAAATTTTGTTTACTCATCTTTATGAAATTTTTTATTGTAGAAAGGAGGCAGATATCAATATACAAATTTTTGCATAAAATTTATCAACTCTTTAGCTAACAAGACATAATTTTTAAAGTAATAAATTCAGATATTACAATGGTTACAATTATTCTTCTGCGAACATGCAAATCCATTTGTTCATCAAACCTAATCATAAAACCGTGGCAAGAATAAATTGCAAAACCCGGTTACTACCCCCAAAATAAAAAGAATCAGCAACCTTCACCAAAATCATTTAAAAATCACTGTATATCTCCAAAAACATTTCGAAGCCAAACTCAATCCCTCAAAACAAAGAATCTAAGCCATTCAAAACCCCCGAAAAGGATTATGTTAACGCTTCCATGCACCGAAATCGGTTTCCTGTTACCACTATCGCCCTCTAACAGTCTGAACACAGAAGTCCCTGCACCGAAATCCATCTGCAGCCAAAAAACCCAACTGCGAACAATTGCAAAACAATCATTGTAAAATCTGTTGCTCTCAAAATTCCCATATAAAAGAAGCAGAGCATGTGACCTCGGGCTGATCAGTTGGGTGGTGTGAGACTACCATAAAACCGTGTAAACACGGATCCTGAGGTATGCGGCGCCGGTAGCACGTTCCAACAAAAGAAAATGGAAAAAGTATTGTGTGAGAGAAGGAATACACGAAGAATAAGAAAAAGAAGACTCTGAGAGATGGCAGGGGGGTGAAAGAAGGGGTGGACAGCGTTTAAATGCTTTTCGATATCAGAGCAAGCCGTGGATTTCATCAAAGCTTGAATTCCGCCGAGGCAGGGCCGGTTCCTCGCTCTGTAGCCCAGATGAGGGCTGGAGGGGTGAGTAGGAGAAAGAGGGTGCTTTCTTTCTTTGGAAGGAGAGAGAAAGAGAGCAAGACAGAGAGAGCTAGGGTCCTGAAGGAACAGAGAGGACGACGCAAGGTGGCGGAGTCTGAATGGGGGAGCTTTGGACAAGGTAACGAGAAGGAGGACGCAGAGACATTCGAGAGGGGAGGGACTGGAGAGAGACGGGGTTGGAATGAGAGGGACGTTGCGTGTGCCGGGAAAGGGTTGGTAGGGGTGAGAGAAGCTAGGGTGAGGGGGAGAGACTGGGAGATGGGAGGAGAGTTGCAAGCAGGAGGGAGGATGAAGCTAGCTTGCTCTGGCTGATGTTCGGCTGTGAAGAGGAGAGAGACGTGGGGGTATAGGGGATGCTCTCTGGCTCGCTTCCTCCTGGATTTAGGGGTGGGCCATGATTTCTAGGGATGGGCTGTTTCTTTTATACCCGGGTTCCTTAGTTGGGGTTTGCTAAAATGTACTAGTGTCTTCTCGAGTAGATTGTTTATTTATTTTAGACCCAGAGCCTTCTGGTAAAGTAGCTGATATATCTGCTTCCATTCTTGGTTTTTCTATAGTTCTCTTTTTTTCACTAGCTATCCTGGATCCCTCAATACACTTCTTCTCCTTCCACTACTTATTCTAGATCCCCCTAATCTTTCCATTGGTCCTCTGGTTTACTAACTACTCAGTCAGGATTATGTTCTTCTTGCATCAACTACCTTAGCTATCTCAATCATAGTTTTGTTAGGATGAATGAAATTGTTTCTTCAATTAGGTCCTTTGTCCTTTTCCACTAGCTATCCTGGATCCCTCAATACAATCTTTCCATTGGTCCTCTGTTTCTGGTTTACTAGCTACACAGTCAGGATTATGTTCTTCTTGCATCAACTACCTTAGCTATCTCAATCATATTTCTGTTAGGATGAATAAAACTGGTTCTACTATTAGGTCCTTTTCCACTAGCTAGTTTAGGAACTTTAATTAGGCTTCACTAGGCTTGACTATAGTCTTTGTTTACGTTCCGATGTATAGAGTATACCAAGACTACCTAGGTAGGGTCTTTGTCCAAGGAAATCATCTGTTCATCCCTTCAACTGGCTACCCTAACCTCATTTTCAACTTCACTAGGCTACTCTGCTATATTTCTTTCATGCCCCTCATCCTCCACACCAGCAAGTTATTAACCAAGTTTTCCTAACCTCAAACTGCAGTTCTCTCGCCATCTAGAGAGATCAACTTGTGGCAGACTATACAGAAGTAGGTTGTCTGTATAGAGGTAGACAGTCGGAAGAGGAGCAGAGGTCTAAAATGTTTAGAGTAATGGAACTAGTGTATCTAGAACAAGCTGAACGGAGAATCCTTCAGAACAAAGAACTGTAGTTTGCAGAGTGGTGGAACGGGTGTATCCAGTAAAGGAGGAACAGAGAATCGTTTAGAACAGAGAAGACCTAAGAGTCCTAAAAGAGTCTGCGAATGAATGAGCAAGTGCAAGACAAACGGATAATTTGTAGGAGAAAAGACAGCCGTAGCTAAAGTAGCTATTACTCGAGCCTAAAGTGGGCTAAATAGAAAGAAACAAAGAATTCCAGATGCATAAGTCTGCTAGAGCAAGAACAGACCATTTCATTGAAGAGAAAGAGAGAAGGCAGTAGCTTAATTAAGGGAGTCAGGCCAGTTAAAGTCAGGAGCTATCAACCGAAACAAGAAAACTATGTGTGAGCAACAATACAGAAACGGAGAGATAAACAAAAAGATCCACATCCTCACCCTGTAGGGACAACTATGATAACTTCTACAGGAGGGACAGAGGAGTCTAAACCGAGAGAAGTCGGCGAGGCAGCTAGGCTAGGTGGTGCAACAGAAACAGAAGAGACCAGTACCCTCAGCAAAGGAGGTACCCAGCGCCAGAGGAACAGAGAGTGATAATGAGAGTGAAGGAGCTAGAGCAAGAGGAAGAGAACGAACCTGGGTTGGAAGAAGAGACCAGAGCTAGCTGGGTGCAAGAGGAACAGAGTATTTGTACTGAAGAAAGAGGATGCCTTGGTAGTATTGAGAATAAGTGAGCTAGGGCAGCTAGTTGTAGAGGAGCAAAGGGTCTAGTTGGAGAAAGAGGACTGTTCGGTAGGACAAAGAGAAGCGCGTCGCTGTACCCTACTCAATTTAAGAGTAAGAGAGCCAGAATAGCCGGCGTAGAACAGAAATAGATGGCTCGGTTGAAGAAAGAGGCTACTACCTCATTGATATTAAGAGTAACAGAGCCGGTGCACGCGGTAGAACAGAAACGGAGAACTTGACTGAAGAAAGAGGAGGAGGAAGCAAGAAGAGCACAGTCTATGTTCCTCTGAATCCAAGAAAGACGCAACCAATGCTCCCGACAGAAACCGAGAACCAAGGTGGAACAGAGAGGAGGATATCTAGCTGGAGCAAGAGGAATATAGTATCCTACTGAATCTAACAGTGAGGGACCTAGGAGCATCTAAACCAAGGGGGACAGAGATGGGTGTACCCTGGGAAGTGCAAGAGGGATGGAGAATAAAGTTGAACAAAGAGGACACAGTGCACTGGCAGGGGTTACCAATGAGGGAAAGGGAGATAGCTAGCTGGAATGAGGAGGAGCGGGGATGAAATGGAAAGGGTGGGAGAGTTAGGTGATGGTAGGGGTGCTAGCAGGCGTGGGTGGGTGGCCGCTGGTACGGTTTTCAAGAGGAAAGAGAAGGAGAGGGGCGAGTGGTTGGTGCATTATTGATCCCAGTGTGTGCGGACTGGGCAAAAAGAGGAGCCTCCAGAGCTCCACGAGAGAGAGGATAGACCGATACTCGAACGGGAACGAGAAGGAGCCGCCGATCGCAGACAAATATTAGAAATGCGCGAGCCGCTTACCCGGCAGGCACTGGCGAGCCGGGTTCGGTTCGGAGACTCGCACCTGGATGGTTAATGGATTCGCGATTGTAAATGATTACGGTTTATGAGGGACAGCTCCAAAGGACATCTCGACCAGCTCGTTTAACACCAGAACTACCAGCCCCATCGAAATGACGGATAACAAATTTTGTTGATTCAATTTTAGGAGTGATGAAGACACGTGTTTATTTCTTTGGACATATAGTTTTATCGAATTTGTTAAAAACTCTGGACATATCCATTTTTTACACTTTTCATGGTAAATGGATTTAATGTTACTGTGTGGATGATGGTTGCGCATAGAGGTTTCGGGATCTATAAGTTCATATTATGTTTGTGCATTTTTTGAAGTATATTGCATTTGAGAATAATGCAAAATGTCTGAGAAAATATAATGATAATGTTCTCAAAAGGGAAATTGCAATTTTATTTAAATAATCCGAAGCTAAGTTCTATGAGAAAGTATCTAATCTTCGAATAGGTACTATTTTATTTGATTTTGTGTAAAATTTATTTGTCTCTCATTAAATGCTGTACGAATACTTATTTTGGGTACGTAAACCACGTTCTCAGCTTTCCGAATTCAGTTTGAACATTAAAATACTGCTTTACACAGACTTATAGCAATTATAATAAATAATATAATTGCTGATATTTTATAGCATTTATACTGCGTTTAAACAAAATTAAGTTTGAACATTAATTCGTACAATACTCGAATTAATTTTTTGTTACACGAAACGTAATTAGTAACGTTGGAATTAATATTTCGTAATAATTATTATACAGTTATTCCCCCCAGGCATTCAGTGTGGTTCACAAACTTTTCTGGCCACGTGAATTATATATTTCGCCTTTCAAAATTTGCTTTATACACCAAAGAAAATTCTGGTTCCAACGAGCTATGTATTCAATCTCCCACACGCGGTTTTTTAATTATGTGAGTCATGTTTCGAGCCTCCAAAATTCGTTCCGAACCTAAATTTGCAAACACTGGACTTATAATGAGTAATATAGCATTAATATCTTATTGTTAATCGCTGAATATTTATTTCTAGGCATTCAATGTCATAACAAATTTTTTAGACATTGAAATTTATAATTTATTTTCTACAAAATTTATTTTGCCCATCAAATTACAAAACTCTGGTTCTGGTGAACTTACAACAAGTATGTCAATCAATGTGAACGTATAACAGTTATTCTGTAATTATTTTTAGCCATTTATTGTTATATACAAAATTTATTCTCACCCTTTAAAAATGTATTTTACACGTACAACAAGAAAATGTTGATTTTAATGAACTTTATTTTAATGAACTATATTAATCAATATAGCAAATAATATTTTAAAATAATCATTTTGTATTTATTCTTGTACATTGAATATTTCATAGGAAATGTTTCGGTCATGTTCAAATAATGTTTCGAACTGTCAAGATTTGATTTGACCAGAAAATTTCAAAAGACATTTAATTAAAAAACTGCCTTTTCGCAGACTAATTTATTGAGGGGTAGAAAACACGCAGCAGGAGATTAAAATATATATTGGAGTGATTCGAAACGGCTTTGTAGTGATTAGCGTCAAAGTTCCAGGTGTGTCGATTCTCAACGGCGCGTTTCGATGCATCTGATTGATGCATCCAATATCGCATGGCACACTCCTCTCGCCGCAGCTCGTAGTCTTCATGAGCGTCTGCTTTAAAAACCTCGGCCGGCTGTCTCCGTTTATTATTTAATTTGGAAATTAAAATATTGAGTCATGATAAATATCGGCATGGTGATGGTAAATTGATAACGCGGTACACAATTGCGTGTAACGAATAAATTATTTAATCGCCAGATATTCGCTGATCGTACACCTGCGCGACGAGTGCTGTGTGTTTAAGTAGGCGATTTTATCGTGTTTATAGCTCTCGGAATACGAATGTAATTTCGTGTAATTCGAATGTAATCGAATCGTGTAATGCTCTGTAAAACCTAGTAATTAATTTCGGTAGATTATCTCCGATTCAATTTGTTTTTCTTCTTGAAAATCTCGTGTATTCAGTGTGGAGAAAGTAGATGGTTATAATTAAAATGTAGCGGATTTTAATTATCTATTTTAATTAATTTTAATAATTTGGATAAAATTATATATGGAGATTCGTGGAGATAATTATATTCTTTTACTATGTTCGTTACAAATTGCAACACACAATTCTTGATTTCTCGGCATCTAAGAATTTTTAAATATTTATATATGTATTATTATAAATTGTAGATAGACATTTTTTCGATATAATTGCAATATCTTATAATTATATAAATGGCTACATTAATGTTTTATAACGAACAATTCTGCAGTTTTATATTAACAATTTCCAAAATTAACTAGAAATAAAATCATCCCTTCGAACAGCTCTCTTTAAGGCTGTATTTAATTGCTCATGACAAACTTAATTTTTATTTTCTCGACGTCTAAAAATTGTTAGATGTACCTGAAACATAGATGAAAATTTACATTCGAGTCGCACAACGAACAGTTTCGTATTTTTATAATAAAAAATTGAAAAATTATGAACTCTAGTTTCATAATCCATTATTCATTTTATAATTGCTGTATTTATGAAACAAGAATGTAAAGTAATAATTTAATAATTTAATCGTGAAGTAATTCTCACGTAAGAATTAAAAAAGCGACGTTAAAATAATAATAAAAAAGAATGTAAAGTTGCATATAATAAATATAGTGAAGAATATTGTTTCAAAGTCCTACAGGATATTTTCTTAAAGGA
Source organism: Lasioglossum zephyrum (assembly GCA_028455615.1). Taxonomy (NCBI): domain Eukaryota; kingdom Metazoa; phylum Arthropoda; class Insecta; order Hymenoptera; family Halictidae; genus Lasioglossum; species Lasioglossum zephyrum. Next base: position 4,875,485 of record CM052325.1, on the reverse strand, counting down.
ACAATGCAGGGTCGACCGGAATTTGTTTAAAACTTATGTTTCCCTCGATTCCCTTGAACGACTGTGTAGAAAATGTTCATTTCGTCCGTCGAATGGCACGGATCACGAAAGTTTCTTGACCAGAAATTACGCGGGGGCCGATGATAGAAAGTAATTCTCGCCATTACTGTCGGCGCATTTTAAGCGTTTGTCAAAGAAACGGCCGGGAATTCTACGGATTCCAGAGATGTCGACAAGTCGTCCGGTCGGAATATCAGCCCCAAGTATTCCTGAAGTGTCTGGGAGCGTTGCGTGGAAATTCACGTGTGTGTTTTCCGGCATTCTTCGCGGCCGTCCGACAAGAATTACAAAATCGTTATTCACGCGCGAAAGGAGCTTTGGAATTTACTCATTGCCCCGCAAAACGAAAGCGCCCCCGAGAACCAGCGTTGTTTTCCACCGCGGAACACCAAGGAATTCCTGCAAATTCTCTTTAAAAAGTGGCTCGATTACGCTCACCAGGATTTCTTTATTGAGCCATCAAGCTTTACGGAGTGATTGTGCTTATTGAGCCTGCGATTGCTTATGATCGAGCCAGTTTTATTATTTTAAATCAACCTCCGATAAAAACGCATTATCAAGTTGTCTGAAAATTTTACCTGGTTTCTTGTACGAGACTTTGGATGCATCTGTTTCGAGGTGTATTAATTGCTAATAGAAAACACAATTCTCAATCTTTCTTTATGCAAAAACTCTTTTTTATTTAAACGAAAAATATGTAGCGGTTTTGTTATACCGGAGCAACAAAATCTCAAATCTGATCAGATATAAAACCACCCTCTTTTTAGATCATCTATTCCTTCATTAAAAAAAATATGTGCATCGTCAGATTATAAACAAAAAAATATATAATTAAACTTTTCAAAAACCACTCTTATATTAAAATGCACTGAAAAGGAGAAAATAATTTTTTGCTTTTCTACGTATATGATTTTTTAAAAATATTGCATTGTCATTAAGTTCTGATGGGAAGTGGTTTGAAATTCGATTACAATGATAATAATATGATGATAATAAATGATGATAATGATGATAATAAACAATGATGATAATAAATCATTGAATTCCACAAGAATCGTTTTTATATAAAACTAATATAATAAAATATTATAATATAATGAAAAAAAATACTAAAGTCAATCTAGCCTGATCATTTACTTACAACGACAGCTAGCTGGAGGCAAGGGGGGGTGGGTCAGCTTGTCAGGGATTGTCGTCGAATTGTAAACTGGCATCCCGTGGACAATTTACTTAATGAAGTTAATTGGAGGGTAGAATCGGCAGTCCATTAGCATTGTCGTGCGTTTCTCGGCTGTCGTCGTTCGAGGAGCCGTGGACCGGGTTCGGCACTTATCGGCGAGCTGATTGAAGGGCGGCGAGGCAGAAATGGATTGCCGGAAGAAGGAGAAAAATCGCGAGAGGTATTCGCGCGACTATCGGGGAGGGGTCAGGGAAATGAAAGGGACTCGATCGAGAGCTCGATTTTTCAGAGTCCGGCGTGGTCCGAGGCTCCTTCTACGTGTCGAAACTTCTCGATTACGGATCTCTGTTTGTTCCACCCCTTCCTCCCCTTCTACCCCCTGCTGCTGCAAAATTTATGGATATTGTTGCGCGCGGACATGGAGAGCCCCGTTCTCACCGTATCCTTCCGTCGTCTATTGATTCCCGAATGCTGCAAAGAGGCCGCGCGGCCCGCGAACGCCGCACAATGAACACTTGAAACGCGAATCAATTGATCCACCGTCGAACCTCTCGGCTAGAAAAACGAGTTATTGTTCAATCCGAGCGAAAACTACCAGCCGTAGCCTGATTTCGGATCATTATTAGCTCTCGTTGCGCCGCCGTTCATTCATATTGCCCTAAGAGGATCTCATTGTGAGCCAAGTTTCGAGATTTTCTGTTCCAGAAACTGTAAATCTGTTTGTTTCGAGACTTTGCTGCACTGTTCAATCTCCCACCGTATTTATTCGCGGATTTTTCATATCAGAGAAATGGTAAAATGAAGGTTGTTATCGGCGGAATTGTTCTGTGAACGATAAATCTGTTTGATATTGGACCTTAACGTTGATTTTTATACACGTTTTTCAACTGCATCCATGAATTTTTATATGAAAGAAAGATCAGAATTGAGTTCGTTATCAACAATTATGTATTGTGGTCTCGAAACCAGGAATACATATCCTTTAGTATGATTTTATTTAAAGGGTGAGTTTGGAATTGTTTCTGTGAACGATAAATCTGTTTGATATGGGACATTAGCGTCGATTTTTATGCACTTTTCTCAACTGCATCTATGAATTTTTATATAAACGGAAGATCAGAATTGAGTTCCTTATCAACGATTATGTGTTATCGCCTCGAAACCAGGAATACATATCCTTTGGTATGATTTTATTTTAGGGTGAGTTTGGAATTGTTTCTGTAAACGATTTTGCTTGATATTGGACCTTAGTGTAGATTTTCAGCTATGCTTGCGAATTTTTAAATGAGGAAAACATCAAAATTGAATTTATTATCAGTCACATTTATAGCCTTTGACTTTTGGATGCGCTTTGGGATTTTTTTATTAGAAAATTGTGAAGCTACTATTTTCTATTGATGTTCCAGCAGCATCGACGAATTTTTAAACAAAAGAAAAATGAAAATTGAGATAGTTATAAGCGATTAAGCGCAGACCCCGCGAAACGAGTGTCCTGTCGACTATTACCGGCACTGTAAGCCTCGACTTCCGGCACTTTACGGGCTGTGCCCGATGCAACGATGCGAGGTATACGTGAATTATGCACAGCCGATTCTGCACCCTGTAATGGCCGATCCATTGTCCGTGGAAAGATAAGCGAACCCTGCATTACAACAGGCTTTTTGTTCTTTTATATTTGCTTTTTAAATGGAGCCGTCTTCGCTTTGAAATACGTTTTCTATTGCTGACGTGACCTGAAAAAGAAAATAATTGAAGGTTCTGCAAATAGAAGCTCTGTCCATTAAAACCACCCTAGGTACATTGGTCTTGCTTTCTATTCCGCGAGATTGCAATAGGTCAAATGTCAACAATTTTCGAAACACGATTTAACAATGCTTTAATTTTCATTGTTGACGTACCAGGCGATGTTAAATTCTGTGGCGCGGACGCGGCTTTCGAAAAAATTAATAACTTAATGCAGGTGAAAGTAGAAGCTTGGTGCTTGAAAATTCAAAAGAGGAGAACGTTTCATGATTTTTTTCTGCAAAGTTAAGTATAATGATAATGTTCTCAAAGGCGAAATTGCAATTTTATTTAAATAATCCAAAGCTAGGTTCTATGAGAAAGTATCTAATCTTCGAATACGTACTATTTTATTTGATTTCGTGTAAAATTTATTGGCCTTCGAAAAAATTAATAAACTTAATGCAGGTGAAAGTAGAAGCTTAGCGCTTGAAAATTCAAAAGAGTAGAACGTTCCATGATTTTTTTCTGCAAAGTTAAGTATAATGATAATGTTCCCAAAGGCGAAATTGCAATTTTATTTAAATAATCCAAAACTAGGTTCTATGAGAAAGTATCTAATCTTCGAATAGGTACTATTTTATTTGATTTTGTGTGTAAAATTTATTGGTCTTCGAAAAAATTAATAAACTTAATCCAGGTGAAAGTAGAAGCTTAGCGCTTGAAAATTCAAAAGAGTAGAACGTTCCATGATTTTTTTCTGCAAAGTTAAGTATAACGATAATGTTCCCAAAGGCGAAATTGCAATTTTATTTAAATAATCCAAAGCTAGGTTCTATGAGAAAGTATCTAATCTTCGAATAGGTACTATTTTATTTGATTTTGTGTAAAATTTATTGGCCTTCGAAAAAATTAATAAACTTAATCCAGGTGAAAGTAAAAGCTTAGCGCTCGAAAATTCAAAAGAGTAGAACGTTCCAAGATTTTTTTTAAGTTATAATGAATAATTAAATTCATATTTTCGGCGCACAGATTCGATCCTATGCTACTAACTAAGCAGTTTTGCAAATTGTTATAACTTTTTACAGTCTCGGCTCAGAGTTTTTCAGTTTCCGTCTAGTTCAAGACCATTTTCAAGAAATATATAATTACGTTTGTAAAAATTAATGAATGTAAATTATATAGTTCAAGTTTACTTCCGTATTAAAAAGCAGAAACAAAACGTTATAATGTTATAATGAATTCTATATAGATAGATAGATATTAGAGTTCTCGGACTGTAAATTTTTCGCCATGTATGATCGCAATATCAAGATAATTGGAATTAATTTTATCGGTGCATGTTTCCATCAAATTCCACACACTATAGCAATTTTGTAAGCATACCCAAACGTGTCGATTGGAATGTGAATCATTATATTTGTATTTGAGGCCTCGTTTACTATTAAAAATGTTTAATTGATCATAAAAAAATGTTTAAATGATGCGCCATAAAATTCCTTATAAAACTTGAGGGTATTTTCCGAACATTACGGATCGTTAAACACAAATAAGAATTTCCATCCGAAAATCGTGGATTCCACCATGGGAGACCGGTGTCGTCTCGCGGCTAAGTATCAGAAAATAATCTCGCCGGGCACCGGGAACGTCTGTCAGCCATTTCCATCGCGGATCAAAGGGCAGAGAGCGCAATTTCCTCGAATATAGCAAAGCGGATCCGCTTTCAACTTCGGCTGCGGCTTAAATCGCAAGAAGCCGAACGGGGTAGCCTCGAAGAGCGTCGCGTCGGGGTTCTGGCCAGTTGGTTAGCCTGGTTCACATGTCCCGGATCTCCATGATTGAAACGACGCCTCTGCCATCGGGAAAACGCTGACAAACGCTGACGCAGTGCGCCCGATAAGTGTAAAGAAGCGGAAGACGCGCGACGACCCGCATAGGCAGCGAGCGGATACTTTACGAGCAAGGTCTGCCATGAATGACAATCGCAGGGGGGTTGACAGGGGGCTGGGGCTGCCGCTGGTAGAGGGACGAGTCGAGCAAGGCCGAGGAAGTCGACTATGGGAGCTCATAAAAGATGATCAGCTCGTAAAATTGATCACTCCTCGATAACCCTGCATGACGCCGGAGCTATCCTCTTTCCGCTGCTTTCATCCGGGGTTCCTAGGTGGCTGTACAACAGGTTACCCGGAAAATGGGCGAGGCAGTGACCTACCCCCTACAGGAAACCCCATGTGTCTTGGCTCGTGGAACAGTTTTTCCAGATTGCCTGAAGTTTTTGGAAAATCGAAGGACCAGTTGAGCTGCTAGCACGAAAATTCTTTTTAAAGTTTGCGATATTTTCTAAGCGGTTAGGTTGTAAAAAAAGAAACGCAGGATTTTTGTTTTAATTGCAATTTTACACCAATAGATGTTCACTATTTAATTATACTTTGATATTTAATTGCCACTCTTGTATTACCTTGTTGAGCTTGTTGAGCTAGCACTTCCCGATGAGCTAGAGACTTGAAATTTTTAACATAGCTTAGAACTGGATGAGAATGCAATATTCAAAAAAAAATTTTGAGGTGAGACTGTGCGTTTAGGATTTAAACATTATTTTTAAATATTCCCCTTCGCCCCTCGCCGCGCGGCGCTCGGTAGTACGTCATGTTCTACAAAACTGATCAATTCTAATGTAAAAAAAAAACCTTAGAGTTACGACTTTAAAAATTCACAGAAATTTTTTAGAATGGCACCGCTGTATATTTTTTAAACGAACGATCGCTTTCCCAGTTTCAAACTATTTTTTCGAAACAAAGAAATACCGTGCAACCTGAACATAATATCCGCAAAATTTCTAAAAAAAATACCAATAGTTTCAGAATAATTGAAATGAACTGGTAAAAAAATATTAAAGATAAAATCATCGTTATACCCAGAGTGGTTTTAAAAATACCGTGCAACTTGAACATAATATTCGCAAAAATTTTCAAAGAAAATACCAATAGTTTCAGAATAATTGAAATGAAAAATGATTAAAGACAAAATCATCGTTATACCCAGAGAGGTCTGAAAAATCATTTGAATCCACTCACGTGAAAAAGAAAAAAGAAATGGCATCGCGTTGATGTCGCAATTCCACTTTTTCTCGGAGTTTGCTGAACGAAGAAAAAGAATAGGAGTTGCAGTAGAGAAAATACATATCGAGGGTGTCCGATGATTGATTCGACACAGAATACGTTAGAACGGTATCGGGAAAAAAAGTGCTCGGTTATTGCAGGAGCGGAAGAAAGAGCGAGACAAAGGGGATAGACGTCGAGGGGCGCCGCGTGCAATCAGTTGCTCGACGCACGTACACCTTTTCGAGGAAAAATCTGGGTCGAAAATGCGAGAATAGGGGTGTGTGTTTGCTATCGGTTTTTCAACGAGAATAGGCCGCGACGGTGGAGTCTTATGTAGGCGATAACGCGGGAATCTATGTTGCGTGGGAATCGCGTTTATCTCGACGATAAACTAGCACGCGTACGCGGGAAATCTTGATTTTGCATTTTCTGTGCATCGGAGAATTAAATCGCGGTGTCTGGGGTATGTTCGAGGGGATTTCTGAAGATTTCTGTATGCTGGAATGCACATTCAAGTCTGTGAAGAAAATGTATTTCGATTGCAAAATGCATTCCATGATTCTTTTCAATTTTATATTAGATTTTTGATCTTCCATTTTAACTTCATATTAATTTACTATCGATTTTCCAATAATTTTCTGTTGATTTCCTATTTCATTCTTCAATTGTCTATTTAATAATGTGCTGTTCTATTTAATTTGTTTCTTGCCATTTAAACAAGATTTTTATTTATACTTTTCTTATATGTTTCAGAATTGACAGAATTGTTTATGTTTGTAAAATATAACATTAAAAAAATCATAAAATTCAAAGTAAGTTTAAAGTTGCAAACCTGATAAAATTAACTGAAAGTTTCTCACCTGTTTCAAAATTTGTTTAAACGAATTCTAATGTTTCCAGTCTTATAAAAATATTTTCTACTTAATTTTCGATTTTATTATGTTTTCTAAATTATTCTATGCACTTGAAGAAACAATTCGATTTTCGCCATGAAAGTGTAAACAGAGACTTTTAAGACTCATTATACATTAAGAATATTTTAAGTACATGAAATTATTTTATTCAATTTTCGCTGAGAATTCTCAATGAAAATGCTGATCGGTAACCCCGAGCTCTCTAAACCTAATATAAAATAAATGAAGTAGGAAGAAGTGATAGAAGAACTATCGTTCGAGTGTCATTAAATTTTACTGTCAGACTAGCAAGGGAGTAAAATCCGCGACCGTAAAGCCGAGTGCAAAGGTGCAAGGTGTAAAATGGACTTGAAGTGAATTTTCAAGTTACATGGAACAGTTTACGAGTCGGGAAAAACCTGACCCGTTGTAATAGAATACTGTGAAATTATTGTAAATTGCGGGAATTCGTCTCTGGAAGCGTCCGATGCACGCGGTTCCGCCGATAAGCCGTGCCGTTCGCCGATTAATTGAAGTTCTCAGCGGTATGTCGTTAGTAAACCGTACCGTAACGACCCCATAAACTTTTTACGGTTACCATTACACCGCCAATTACAGCGGTAACAATGAAGCGTCAAATACCCGGAGCATTCGATATCTTTATTCGAAACGAACGGCCGATAACAGCTTGCCCGGAACTGCTACTTTCAATTGCATTTGCACTTACTCCCTTATGGTTACCGTTCGGCAAAAAATATTAATTCGTTCCCGATGCACAATTTCGTATTGTTGCTGTTTTTCGAAGCATTATTGGGAAAATTAGAATAATGTACAGTTTGCGTTTATGTTTAACTGGAGAATTGGAAATTGGCAAAGTGGTGATTTAAACATACTGTGGAATATAGTACACGAAATATTCAAATATTTTTGTCTCAAATAAATAAACACGAATAAAATGAAATTATTATATATTATTTTTCTTTATTAAACGTTAAATAAAAAATATAAGAAATACCAGTCAATGAACACTACATTCTAGAAATTATTAAAAATCGTTTGAATCGTTTAAATAATTTGAATTTTTTAAAAATGGCGGTATCTCGGAAACAGTAAAAAAATGTTTAGGATTTAATGAATCAGGTATAAGAGTAATACCTACTTCATAATTGATAAAATTTCAACAAAAATTAATGAAATCCCAAGAAAAACATCCTATAAAAGAAATACCTCTTGAAATACTGAAAAATGCGTTTGTAAAAATTAATTTAAAAGAACGCTATTTAATTTTTAAAGAGTTACACGGAGGGCTAAATCATTCAAACTTGGCCATTACTTTTTAAACCAATGGCCATTAAAGGTGTCAGGTAGCGGCCAAGTTTCAATAATTTAGCCCTCCAGGAGTTACTCATTAAAAATTAAATAGCGTTCGTTTAAATTAATTTTTATAAACGCATTTTTCAAGAGGTATTGCAAGAGGTATTTCTAAGCTAACGAACTTGCTCGTATTTTGTTTGATCTCACAACTTTTTACGCTCATAGAGAACTTGGCTTCTATTTACAGGATGTTTTTGTTGGAATCGATTTTTCGAACAACCTCTTGAACGACTGGCGACGATTAAAAAAAAGAAAGGGAAAGGAGGCAGCAGATCGATAATCAATTTAAAAACCCGCGCGGTAGAGAAAGAGAAGAAAGAAGCGCGGTATTCGTGTGATGCATTATCCCGCAGAATATTCGCAGTAGACAGAGTTTTTTTGCGGCAGTGAAAACGCCGTGCCACGGAATATTAATATCGCCATTATTTCCGCAATATCCCGGGCGGAACGAGGAGCACGCGTATTCGCCGCGTGCCCGACACTTTCTCGAGACAATGGGAGCCGAAACGAAACGAAGCGGAACGCCAGTCGGCCAATATCCACGGTATGACGCCGAAAATTAAAAGCACCGGCAGATGCGCCGCCTCGGCCACAGTAAAAACAACGTTACTCTAAATCCGGTTAATTAGCGGAATGGCCACGCGTTCGCCGGGAACAGGCCACTTCGTGTACCAAATGCTTCGAGAAGTAACCCTCCAGCAATCTACGTTCTCTCTGATTTTTCTCGTCGTTACCGAGCCTCCCACGCCTCCTCCATTCTCTTCTTTGCACTGGGCTCTTTCGAACCTATCTTCCCACATTTTTTCGCTGTGTTCGTTATAGGCTTTTCAATTAAAAATCTTTCCTTTCGTTCGCTGATTTATGGACTCGGGCAGCTCGCACTGTTTGACATAGAATAACGGATACCAATGGGGTTGTTAGAGATTTCGATCGAATTAAAATTATATCGAAAGTGGAAATTAGTTGAGAAATATTTTTATTTCGATAGAAAGGTAGATAGGTTCAACATTTTAAATGATCCGGATCAAGATGGGAAGGTATCAATCTTACAATTATTATTATCAACAGAATTATAATCTGAGGTTAAAAAATCAAATTAAGTTTAAGTAAAAGTTAGATTAAATTTAGAATAGATAAAGATATTTGTATTGAAAATAGTTTTAAGAGAAATAGTATTTCTACCAATTTAGTATAGTATAGAATACAATAATATACAATATTGTATTTTATAGTTACATTAATATTAATAAATTAGATATTTATATGAATATTTAATGAATTATACTTACCTGTAAGGGATGGTCATTCAAAAAGATCGAATTATTCTCAGACTCGCAATATATGTTTTTTCGAGTAATAAATTTTCCAGTAAAAAATATCTCCAAAAGTATTAGGCCTAGACAAAAATTTCAAAATTCAATTTCTGCGTCTTTGAATGTCGAATCTTTTCGTCTAAACTGATTTTTAAAAAAAATTTGTTTGTGTATACAAATTTTCACGAAAAAATGTTACAAAAAAAGTTAATTTTTAAAATATTTTTGAAACAAATTCTTTTTTTAAACCAGTTACACGAAATGCACAAATTGGATTTTGAAATTTTTGTTTAGGCCCAACACTTTCGGAGATATTCAATAATAAAATAGGATTTTCCACCCCAACTTTGAAAACCATTTTCACCCTCTCAACATGAATCTTTGTTCTACATCATACTAAAATTTCATTAAAATCCACGTGTTACGACTCGGTAAGCCCTCTCGTATGATTAAGAATGCCACTATATGAAGTAGCATAACCTTCTTCACGACTTGAAATTTATGTGACCTTTAAATTCCTTATTTAATATATGATATTTGATTAAGATCTCCCGATTAAATACACAGGGTATTAATATTGTGATCACAATGGAAACGTAAAGACGAGCTGGCAAGACAATGAAATTCTCCGAAGCTCGAGGAATCGCACACCAGAATCATATTTGCTTACCGAGCGCAGAATCTTAGATCAAACACGTGTTACACTGACACGTGTGCAGTTTCTATAGTGCTCTCCAGCGAGATCGTGTGAAGAACGCAGTCCAATCATGGCAGAATCGCGCCGGTTTCAATTCCTGCGAACAATACTCCTCCAATTGCAACGAGTGCGCTCGAACAAGTCGCTCGAACCGATCTCCACTCGAAGGATTAAATATTTTCTATTTAAACACGTGCGTTGATTTCCTTTGGTTCCTCGACGTCGTCTACGTGTCTGCGACTACCCCACTCTAACCACGTGCTTGCTCTTGCTACGGGCTGCCATTCGTGTCAGTGATTCGCTGATTACATTCGTGATACCACTTTTGCCATTTATATTTTTCAAATCGATTTTCAAGTTTCGATAATAGCTTGAACTTTTTGTAAGCATGGTTTATAGTTAAGCAATGATTATTATCAATGACTTAAAATGCTAATAATAAGTGCATCTTCTACATTGTGCATATTTTTTGAAATTTTGGCTAACTCGTTCAAGGCAGAAAAAAA
>CM052325.1:4792263-4864539 GCA_028455615.1 Lasioglossum zephyrum | reverse complement strand
AATCGACAGTCTATTTATCAAGACAATAATGAAACTTTAGCTAAGCAATATTCAAACTGATTATAAAAAAAAAATTAAATAAACAAAATTTTTAATATTTCGACAACAGACTATTTGAAAAATGCAATGAAGCAATTCTGATTGCCGAATTGTTGGTGTCATTTCAGGGAGGGTTCCTATGATTACGAGTTAGAATTTTTGGAATTGCAATCGATGCAGCTTGCAACGGTTAATTTTCAAACGTCGCTGATGCAGCAGCGATGCAAAAAAAGTCGGTGCAACGAGAGCGAACGTGACGATACGGTCGCGCTCGCGTGTGCAACGAATCTCGGCCGCATCGCCAGTGCATCTCACGTAGAGACGATCGATATCGTAGATACTCCTCGAGGCGTGTCGTAATTCCAACTTGCAATTCGCAATATCGCGAACCTGCGGTTATCTTTTTACGCGTGCAACCGCCTTTCTCTGATAACGGAACGGTGCTCTAGATCAAGCTTAAGATTTATACTGGGTTATTCTACGAACTGGGACAAGTCACTATTTTCTCATCAGTTTGCCGATTTTTCAACGGTTTAAAAAAATACGAGTCTGTAAACTTTGCAGTGGATAGTTCGCACTTAAGAATTTTTCTCTTAAGTACTATTTGTTTCTTTTTATAACAATCAGAAAGACTGAAAATATTAAATTGCAAATTGAAAGATATTATAGAAAATATTTAATAATTTATTTATTTGGCGTCGCATCGAATTCTTCTTTCGATAGCATGAATAAGTAAATATAAATTCTTAGATACATGTTTACAGAGATCCGTCTGTCGTCCAACGGCTTTGAAAGATCTACCTGAATCCCTTTACGTATCTTGAGCTGATCCTATTAACCGTTCTAATAATCGAGCATTTGCTTCGTTCGATAAGACCGCAGAGCGGAGCTCCGAGCGTCTTGTTAAGACGTACCGATAACATACACGTACCGTCGAATTGGTTAATCTATCAAACGTAACCCCTAATCAGCGCGAACGCGTCTCGTTTCGATCCTGAAACTCTGTGGGCAATCAAAAAATGCGACGATTAAACCCACGGAGAATTTGAATTAACAGAAAAATTCTAACACTTCTATCTGAATGGATACTTCACCAAAAAGTGCCAAAAGTGCGTTTGATAAGGATGGGAATGGTTGAGTTTATGAAACAGGTATTTTTTTCACCGAAGAATTGATGTTGAATCAACAAGGAACATTATTTTCGTTAAATGAAACGTCCGTTTTTCTAATAAATAAGAATCCTTAGCCTGGATCCGATGTTCCCATGGTGCACCAAGTAATGAGGCACCGTTAATAGCCACGACCACACGCTCTAGGTTTATTTAACGAGCCCCAGGATAATATCCCATCGCAAGTACGCCGAATCTGTGTGTAGCGCAACGGATTACACGCTCAAAGATATATTCTATTCCATTCCGGAGTTTCGATTGTTAATACTGCTCATTAGTACTTCTCAAAATTTAATGGGTTTACAGCACGATAATTTACGAATTTCCCTATATCCTTTACAACTTCGCAAACCCTGTACAATCCCATTAAAACATAAATTACTTCCACCATTCGCAAATAATAACAGAAGTCTAAGTAATTACATATATTGCTGAAACAATAATCGTTATATTGATTGTGCAATCAGTGAGTGTTGAAAGAGCCTAGGATAATATTTCACCCATTGTTGTTTTACATTGTGAATCAATTGTTTAACGTAAATCTGTAAAATTTTAAGTATCTTAACTGCAATTATTAGGAATACTTATAGCAAATTTAATTACTAAATCTTTTTTTTATTACTAACTCTTTTTTATTAATTGCTTTTTCATTAAAAATATTTTTTTATTCTCATTAATTAATAAATCTTTATGCAAAATGAGAATATTCTGCATCGATTGAGGAAAGTTAAATAAAAATTCATTTAATCCTCTGATACTTTTTGTACGCTAAAAAATCTTTTATTAATTTATAATAATTCACCTAGACAATTTCTTCAGAATTGCATAAAAATCTAGTAATTAACCATCAATCGTATTTGGCCAGGGACAATTGTCAGCACATTCCAAGGAAAATTAGGAGTGTAGTTGGAAGATATTGTCTCTCAGATGGAAGAAGTTTCGTTGAGAAAACTTCTCAAGTTTTTGCGAGGAGAGAAAAGGACGTAGCCTGTGTATGAAACAAAAATTGCTTTCCGAAAAGGCAGGACGAGGAAAGAGAAAATAGTCCTGGAAGAAGGAGCGGAATAAGGTGGGAGGGGGAGGAGGACGTGAGGGGTTCATGGGTGGAGGGTCGGAGGCTGGAAAAAGTGCAGCCAGGGACGACAAATCAAATTTTCGCTCCGGCTGCACGGGGCCGCGGCCCATTGTTGCTTTTTATATGCAAAGCAAGGTTAAATTATGGCTGGAGAAAGGAGGCGGACGGATCCTGCGGACGGGTCGTGCCCATTGTGGTACTTGCTGACCGGAAGCATCATTGTACTACCACTGCCGTGAGTGGTGGCTTCTATTTAAATGTATTTCGTACGCTGTTCCAGTCTCTCGCCCCTTTTCGAGGCTGCCTGTTTTTAGGCGGAACCGGCAGCGCTGCTCGCAAAATTTTTATGGCCACCTAACAATTCACAATCTTCTCTATCTCCTGCTCTCCACGTGTCTCTCCTTTTCCCATCTTTTTCTCACTTCGGGCTCGTTTTTCTCGCGAAGAAATTCTTGATGAGTAATCGCACTTGGAATGATCCATTTAATTATTTATACGTGGTCCGGTTTTGAGTGTGTTCTTTGGCAGGTCTCTGTATGTCCTTAATACTTAATAATTAATTGTCATCACTGATATTAATTATTGTGAAACGTTTAAGTAAATTCATTGCAGTCTTCACTGTACACCAGTGTCGTTAAAATTATTTTTTTAATAAACATGGATGTACGTGGTTGTGTAGAGTGTTCTGATTATTATAAAAGAAGAATCAAGACGATTGGAATAGACATCTCATTGAGAATACAAAAAATCTCACAAGAACTCAATATGCATATGAAAATCCAGGTGTGGTCTCTGTATTTATGCCCTTAATTGTCATCACTGATATTAATTATTGTGAAACGTTTAAGTAAATTCATTGCAGTCTTCACTGTACACCAGTGTCGTTAAAATTATTTTTTTAATAAACATGGACGTACGTGGTTGTGTAGAGTGTTCTGATTATTATAAAAGAAGAATCAAGTCGATTGGATTAGACATCTCATTTAAAATACAAGAAATCTAATAAGAACTCAATATGCATAACCAGAATGAGACTTTTTTCTCTCTTATCTCCACAGCGTATTTAGAAGCAAAACGGTAAACAAACGCCGCACCGGGACAAGCTTACGTTGACAACATACTTGAAGGTCATCAAAATCGGAGGCCCTCAAAGTAAATACTTACCAAATAAATAAAGAAATGAATTCCCGAGATACAAATTTACAAGCACTTGTTTGTAAGCGCCATTTGATTAAATTGGTTTCGTAAAATACTTTTTGAAGAATTGTATTTTATAAACGAATTGAAATGCTGCGAAGTGATGACATAAACCCCGACTAATTGTAAATGATGTCCACAGAGCAACGATCAATTTCTCCCAGAGTCCTGGTGATCGTCCGAGAAATTGATCCAAAATCGATCTTTCCCCGACAAGCATGGCCAAGACAGTGGGTACGCCGAGCAAAGAAATCCAATTTCTCCGAGCAGCGATTAAATTCGCGCACGAAATAATATTTCGCTTGAAAGCAGATTCGCGGTGCCGGGAGCATTCCCAGCGTCAGATTGCAGCCGGGTGCATGTGCAGGGCGCCGAGGAAAATATATTAGAGCCCATCTGGCTGGGCTGGGGAAGGAGAGCTGATTTAAATTTCGCGGCTGCGCAATCTGACGAATAATATCGCCGATGTAAGGGCGAAACGACAGTATCGAGGTTACCCGGCTTCCGGAAATTTGCCTTTGCAAATTAAAGGAGGAAACTCGTTCGAACGGGTGGACGGGGTGGGGCACACGACCGTAACATGGCCGGTTTCCATAAAAATCATTTCTGCTCGCGGAGTAACCGGCTGCGCCTTTTTATTTCCCTCGCACTTTCGCCAGACTGTAATTGAATTTCGTTGCCGGTTCGGATATCTGCGGTCGCCGCTGTCTTCGCGGCGAATTATTTATGCGTTCGCACTGTTCGCAGGCCGTGTTAACGCGTTGCCAATTCCGTGAATGGGATACTGGAATTAGGTCAATCGGCGAGGGATTTAATTAAAATTTTCGATACCGATTCGATCGGATTTCTTTCCCGCTGCTTCGCAGATTTGGGGATTGGTAGCACTGGTAGAGGTTGGTGGTGGTAACAGTTTTTGGTTATAGTTGCTGCTCTGAATGGTATTGTTATGGTAATTATAGCTAGATTGTTAGACCACCGGAGTTTATGCGAATTAAGGATATAGAGGTATGGCAATTGTTTAAATATATTGCTCAGAAAAAGGATTCATCGAGGTGGTTTACAGGCTACTTTGAAATTGTTAATATTTTTAATGCAAAGATTATGGACATTATATAAATATTATTATGAGGTATGGCTGGAGGTATGTTCGCGAAATTGTTTAAATATATTGTGCAGAAAAAGAATTCGTCGAGGTGGTTTACAGGCTACTTTGAAATTGTTAATATTTTTGATGCAAAGATTATGGACATTATATAAATATTATTATGAGGTATGGTTGGAGGTATGTTCGCGAAATTATTTAAATATATTGTTCAGAAAAAGGATTCATCGAGATGGTTTACAGGCTGCTTTGAAATTATTAATATTCTTAATGCAAAGATTATATAAATATTATGAGGTATGGTTGGAGGTATGTTCGCGAAATTGTTTAAATATATTGTTCAGAAAAATGATTCATCGAGATGGTTTACAGACTACTTTGAAACTGTTAATATTTTTGATGCAAAGATTATGGAGATTGTATTATATTATTATTATTATACATTATTATTTATTATTATTATTATTATACATAATAATATTATATATTATTACATATTATTAATTATTCAAACGTTTAATAGTTCTCGGGAAAAGAAAGGTGGTGTTTCCTCTATTGCGCTGCTAAATTAATTCTTATTATCTTAATATTTCGATCGAGATAAAAATTACATAAATTAGCAATTCCTGGTCCACCGTCGCAATATTGTAGACGTTTAATGGCCGTGCATAGCGGGCTTAATCATCGAAATCGCGGTCGAACGGAGGGTCGGAACAAAGCGAATGGAAGACGAAAGGAAAAGCGGTTGGAACGGGTTAAAAAGAAGCTGGAAAATCCGGGTACACGTGTGCGCGAACATTCGGACGGACGTGACGAATGGGTATTAACTTTGCGCGGAGTTTGAAGCGTCTATCGGAAAGCCGATCGGGCCCGTTCATCGTATTTCAATCGTAACTTTTTTCCCGATCGCCGTCGGCCTGTTTAACGGTGTGTCGTGTGCACGTGTGTACGTGTTTCGCGTCGGTGTGATCGTCGAAGCGGGTGTGCGTCTACTCGTTACCGTGCCACGGCCTCGTTACTCGCTTCACGAAGAGAACTCATGAACATTATGGATGCAACGACGCCCTTTGACGCGATATTAGCTGCACGAAGCGCGAGATAAAGGAGGATTTCGGAGCACGCGACTGGAACCGCTGGCCCGGTTTGGCCTGACCCCGGCCCGGACCGCGCGCACCAGCTCCGCGAAATCAGGGACCGCTTTTAATAAAGGATGCTCTTTAATCAAATATTTAAGTCGTCGGAAGATTATGCGGAATCGAGAAACCGAACGACCAGGTATCGATTTCTCGAGTATCAAACGCGACTGGATAACGAGAGCGCTCTTTGATATCTTTGACGGGGCCCCATGGAGCAGAATGTGGATTACTGGTGTAAAACCTCCTGCGAGTTTAACATCTATTGATTTTTGTTGTTGGAAAATGTTCATTGTTGTAGAAGTTTCTCTTGTTTTTCCTGCATCGCCTTTTCATATGTCCACGTCGGTTGCGATGGAAAACAAACATTTTTTGAAAAGAAACCTGTAGATATTTTTCAATGGAAAATGTCTTGTAGGGAAGGTTGTGGTTCTGTGCAATCGTTTGAAATGTTTCGTGGAAAAATATTAACGATTGTAGAAACTGTAAGGATTCCTTTGGGGGTCCTTTTTGAACGCCTTCTGTGGTTGCAATCAAAAATAAACATTTGTCATGGACAAGCCTGTGAATATTTTCGAATGACACTTTTTGCATCCAAAAGGGAATATTTTCAACTAATAATCCTAATTTTTTCACTGAAAAATATAAAAAATTGTAGAAACTGTAACGACTTCTTTTGAGGTCCTTTTTTGAACCCCTTCTGTGATCACAATTAAAAGTAATTATTTTTCATAGACATCCTGTGAATATTTTTGATTGACACTTTTTGCATCCAAAAGTGAATACTTTCAACTAATAATCCTAATTTTTTCACTGAAAAATATAAAAAATTGTAGAAACTGTAACGACTTCTTTTGAGGTCCTTTTTTGAACGTCTTCTGTGGTTACATCTTAAGTAAACATTTTTGAAAGACAAGCCTGTGAATATTTTCGAATGACACTTTTTGCATCCAAAAGGGAATACTTTCAACTAACAATCCCAATTGTTTCATTGAAAAATATAAAAAATTGTAGAAACTGTAACGACTTCTTTTGAGGTCCTTTTTTGAACGCCTTCTGTGGTCACAATCAAAAGTAATCATTTTTGATAGACATTTCGAAATTGTTTTTCGATCGATAATCCGGAAATGACTGTTGTGGATTCGAATGTAATATCATAGATCCGCGGTCAGGTAGTAGATGTAACAGCTAAATTCGTTACACAAGTCGTTGCGCATCGCGTTTACAAATGAGAAGCATAACCGCTGAGATTGCACGCGTCGAGCAACTTGCAGAGCACAGGGAACGTCAGTCGTTCAATTAACATCCTCCCACAATCGGACCGGAAGTTTCCGCAGAAGTTTACGCAAAGCATTAGTTACATGCAGTTGTTGATAGACCTTTAAGCGTAATGTCTACCAATTATTAAACTATTCCTTGGAAACTCGGTTTGATCCTCCGTGTCCCGGTTATCCGCAGCTATTACCTCTTGTTAGCGGTCAGCTGACAGAAACTGAACGTTAATTAACACTGATAAACACGTAAAAAATGCTCTCAACTTCGATGGTTAACAATTTTTACAGCGATGTCACCGAAAGTTTGTGAAACAATTTTCTTGTAAATTAACAACATCACAGAGTTGGGCAAAAATTTTATTTAAAAAAAATTGTAGAATTCCCTTGGAAAAAGTCCCACTTTATTCAAAATTTTTATTGAAATAAAATTTTTGCCCAACTCTGATCCCAGACAAAATTCACATAAATTAATTTTAATTTCATGTGAAATTTGGAAAAACTGAGTAAAACAATTTTATATAAAATGACGAAAATTCACAGTAAAAATTGCTGACTTAAAATAATTTTAAATAGACATTTCTTTATTGATATAAAATTTGGAAAAATTGAGTAACAATTCTATATAGAACAGAGGAGAGAGTTGCAGATATAATTAACCAACTTCAATTAATTTTAAAGAAGGAGATCATTATATTTTTTATCACTACATTCTTTTTACCAAATAATTATTGTCAACTTAAACGACTTTTAGTTAGTTCGCCTCGTGTTCGTTGAGCCGTGCGAAAAATTTGGAAAAATTGTAGAGCCGCCGTTGTAATCACCGAATGACTGATGAAGAGTTAAACCGGTACGTTAATGGGTCATAATTGAAGTATTATTTCTGCCACGGTACGTAGTTTCTCTGCCAGGAAAGGAAAACTTTCTGCTGTTTATCCGGCCATCCGCGACCATACGACATTAATGGTAATGTTGACGATAAAAACTTCCTGTCAGAGCACGCTTTTCCGACGTCAGTTTTCAACTTTGTCCGCGAGTCGAAGCTGCAACGAATTTTATTGAATAACTTCCATCGTTACAAACGCCTCTATCGATTGCCGGGCTCGATGGGCCGGAACGCGTTTTAACCAACATTTGTTGTTTCGCATCGTTATACGCTCATCCAGTAATATTTGAAAAAAACCTGCCAAAATATGCACTCTTTGAAACAATGCTTAATAGTTCATTACTCAATGGGAATACAATTATTAATATTCTGTAATAAAACAAATTTACATTTCCCCTAAATATACCCTTTCACGTGCAACGAGATTTATGATAGAAATGTTGCATGTTTATTCGCTATTTTCTATACAGAGTGTCCCAAAAATTTGTTATTTATAAAAAGATTGATTCCTGGGGTGATTTGAAGTAACTTTTTCCTTTGCTAAAATGTTCTCCGTCGCTTCGTTAAGGAGTTATTAACGAAAAACACAGACCAATAGGGCGTGGCTAAGACAGGGCCCAGTTACGTCACACTCAGCGGGCCCGATCGTAGCCGCGCTGTGATTGGTCTGTGTTTTTCGTTAATAACTCCTTAACGAAGCGACAGAGAACATTTTAGCAAAGGAAAAAGTTACTTAAAATCACCTCAGGAATCACTTCTTTCAAGGAAGTACATTTTTTGGACAGTCTGTATTTATCCAGTATCGTACGATTATCATCGTCATTACATAAATCTTGTGGAGTAATCGAATCGAGCAATTAATAAATGTATGGAGGTGTGGAAGAAAGATCTGCGAGCATATTCAGAAACAATAGAAATAGTTAATCAAACGTGTATTCATTGGGAATTTAACGATAAAGTAGCCACGCCCGACCAATATCAACCGTGATCACTTGCTCGCCGTCTGACTGACAGACCCAGCCGTCGACAATGCTGCTGTCAGTGGATCGACTAAGGCACAGACAGGCGTACGGTTAAATGGACGGGCAAACGAATGGCTAAATAGAGACAGAAGTGAACGGACGGATAGCTGAAGAGATTAGGGCCAGAAATAGATTGCCATGTAAACAGATAGAGCCTCGGTAAATAAATGAACATATCGTTCGGTCGGGGGAAACAAATATCTGCGACCTGAGATTTAATTGATTTGCAATCCGTTCACAATTGTTGTGTACATTCAGTACAGCTACAAAAATATTTTATTATATTATAATATAATATAATGATATAATATAATAAACTAATATAATATACTATATAATATAAAACAAATTTGGGAAATCCAAATTTCATTTATTACAGAATATTAATAATTGTATAGATATAATATAAATAATATTAATAATTGTATAGATATAATTATTGGACTTAACATGTCCAATCATAGTTCAGATTTATTCTTGTTAATCCAATCAAAATATTCATCTAAATAATGATTTAGGGATTTTAAATTACTTTGAAATCTTTACGTAATCTGAATGTGAGGTTAAAACTCTTAAAAAATTATTTTTCTTTATCTAAACTGATGAAATTAAAGTTAAAATAAAATGCTGTCCAGGCTTGGGGGTGGCATTTCACCTTACATCTTATACGTTTCGAAATGGACGATCGACCGGCCGATATAGGAACGAGGACGTTAAGCGGTTATGTTGGCGTAATCGTTGGAATACGTAGAGGTTGTGAATAATATTTCTGGGACTGTGATCGGGCCAGAAATGGCAACGCTCGGCTGCGTGACGGGGTGGCTTATCGGCGGAGAACGATATTCCGTTGGTGGCCGAATGGAAGCGAGCACGCTTGCTCCCTCGGCGACAGTTTCGGTAAAACGCGGCTGTCGAGGTTTCATCGCGCCATTTACAATGTAATAATTGGACTGCGGGAACGATAACAGGATAGTCTGGCGATCCACGCTGCTCGTTTTCCCCGCTGGGCCCTTTCATCCTTCTTCTATCTGCCGGGCGCGTTCACGCTCGCATGATCGTTTTTATCGTGCGACTCGCGCGAGCGAGAATCAGAGAGGGCTAGACCCGAGGACACGCAAAGGGACTGTAAAATACGGCGAAAGTATTTAACTATATGCCGACACGTGTAATATATTTGCAAACAAATTGGAAACGCGATAACTCTGCCCGAAAATAAACGAAACAATCCTCCGCAACACTTTCCCCAGACGAATCTGCTGTCAGTGTGCATTTTTTGTTTGCAATGTAATCGGATATGATGACGTTTCTGTTTCTGTCTGTCCATTAGAGATTGTGAAATAACATGTTTACCATAACATTCCTGACATTTTCCTGAGTAAAACGAGCCCAAACACGGCACAGTTCGGTTTGCATTTGTGTATGTAATCCAGGGTAAGGTAAAGCCTCGATTATCCGAACTGTGAAATTTGAGCTGCATCTACTTCGTAGAAAATCGTCAAGGAATGTTCTACTTGTGCTCGTTTTAAAGCTGGAAACATCTACTTTCCCGTAAATTGCAACTGCTGTAGAGAATTCTGACGTCACCGGTTCGGATAAGCGAGGTTCCACTGTATCGTGGATTAAACGAGCAAACAAGATCCGAAGTGTATCGTGTTTGGACTCGATTTCTTCGTAAAATTCTGGCGGATGCGCTGGTGAACGTTTCATGGGCGAATAACTATTGCTGTACCGTGGATCGTGATTCTTGAAGAGGGAAAGATCGATTTCTGGCGTGACTTGGTTAATCGCGTCGGAATTGAGCGATCATAAGATGATTTTCGAGTGCGTGAACTGTAAAGAGGAGCATTTTCCGTCGGGTCACGCAGCGTTCGGAAAAGTTATCTTTCACCACAGGCGTAACTCACGTGTCCAGGCCGTGGGCGAGCACGAGTGTGCACGGGGGGCTGCAACGCTACCGTGTGCGGCACAATAAGCGCAATAATTCGAGCGGGCCGCGCGACAGTAATAGCGACCAGCAAACTACGAAATCCCTGTACGCGACAACTATCGTAAACACACGTGTACGGCCACGCACGAACACACTGGGCCCGCTCCCCCGTGCACTTTATAACCCCGGTAGCTAGCCGCGATAGCTTGCAACGTTTTTGGCGGAATTCCGGCGTACTTTCCACTGGGATGCCGATGCCTATACCGAAATGATCGCCTACGAACTGGGCTACATTTATTATACAGGTGGGACGAACAGAAACTCGAATAAATAACGAGCAATAGGCAGAGGAGTGACCCCGGACGCTTGCCACGTGGAATAATCAGAATTATATTGCAAATTAAGGATTATGCAGTATACTGCATGGAAAATTGGGGCAGGTTTAACTCATCAGTTTTGCTCAACTCGACGTTTATTTATTAATGAAATTGTTTAGCAAATGTGCACAGATTGGTTAGCAAATATGTACAGATTATTTAGCAATTTTTATCTAGGAAACTATTTTCTAGATTTAAGTAATTACGGTAAATCCTCTATAAACGCAACAAGGCTGTACACGATAAACGCAACAAAAATTATCCCTTCCCCTGTGTAATCTTCAAAGGCCCCTGCGTCATCACAATGTAATAGCAATATAAAATTGTTTCTATTATTACGTTTTTTTATGGAACTTTTACCAATATATTTATATGCATTTAGTGGTTTAATTAACGAAGAACGTTTCGGGCGCAAGGAAGGACTTTGTTTAGTTTTATGGTAAATACAAATTATCTATTTAATTCTTCTCTTAATAACTTTAATCAGTTATTAAACTACTCATATTTTATCACATTTTTATAGAATAAAATATGATCGAGATTTTTGTGAAGATCCACAGTTTATTCACTGTGGAAGTATTCAGTTCTTATTCCACTTGTCGGACTATAGGTTTTCCTATTCTACTAGCGTCAAAGGAAATTTAAACTGAGGAAGATTTAATAACGCGCCCACGCGACCTTTGCGACCGAATTTTTCGTCGAGAATTATGGCTTCATTTCTGCAAATGAATAGTTTAACCTAGTGTAACTTTGCGAAGAAGGGTCGCAGGATGATCTAGCTAGTCTCATTTTAAAGGTTGAAGCCCCTACTTCAAATTCCACTAACTGACACACCTTCCTGGAAATTTCGTTTGTCTTAGAAAATTAATGCTTATAACAATGATAAAAATTGATGAATGACAAAACCTTGGATAACAGGTTCTTGATATTTAATGTATTGTAAAATGAGAAAAAAATCGTAGAACTGTCTACCTGGACTCATTTTAAAGCTCGAAGCCTCTACTTTAAATCCTAGTAACGAATTCTGCTTTTTAGAAATTTTGTTTGCACCACAAAATTAATTGTTGCATGGACATTGACGAATCAATTAAATCTTGAATGAAAATTTCAATGTTTTTTACAATTTGACTAAATATAATGTGAATAGTTAAACAATACCTAATTTTTCGCATAAAGCGTTTTCCGAAATTTTGCGAGCAATTTACAAAACAAGGTGTTGAGCTGCTGCACCGAAGCGTTGAGAGCACGTTAGGTTTTAGCGCAGAAAATTGCATAATAATTTCTGAATGGCGTGATATTCGGAAAACTGCTGCGTGTGAAAGTTATTCAGCTTCGCGTGTGATATTCCATTAATAAACCCAAAGTTTCGAACGTTTGAAGCGTCACGTACTACGAATCCGTTCTTTTCATTTTTCATATTAATTCTCATGTTAATTTCAAATTCCAGTGAAACACATAGTTTTCTGTGTGGAAAGCGTCATTCATTTTTACTACCGTTTTTCCATAGTGCAGAAAAATAACATCCAACATTCGTTTCAAACAAAAGTTGCTTTGCACAGTGTACTCTACAAATGGATAGAACCTTTCTCGATCTCATTTTTACTATTCTCCTGGCTCAGTGCAGAAAACATAGAATTAGGTGAAAGCATAATTTTGAATAAACGTTTCGAATGAAAGTTGCTCAAGTTATTGCGTTTTCAAGCGTGTACGGAGACTTATTTTACTCAGTGTATGTATAAAGTTCCTATACAGGAACAGTCATAAAATGCAATAAAGATTTTCCAATAAAATGTTATTATTTATTTCGTGATCACACTTATTTTTAAATAGACTATATATTATATCGTGTGGTCACGAAATAAATAATAAAATTTTATTAGAAAATGTTCTTATATGTTATATAATATATATTCTTTTATTTATTAATTTTATTTTATATATTTTATTTATAATTATTTATAATTATATATATTTTTCTACTCGTCATAAAAATTCATGCAATAGACGGTTATTATTAAGCACCGACATTAATGTCTCAACCTAATACATGTCTCGATCACATTTTTTGTATTGTCAATGCAGAAAACTGCATAATAATATTGGACACGAGTGCAGTTTTGAAAAATGTTTCGAATAAAAGTGACTCCTCCAAATATACTCTACATACCCGTATGAAATGTCTCGTGCATAACATTCAAAAGCCTGAAGTTTCTCGCGATCGAAGCGGCACGTGTTTCGAATTCATTCTTTTCAAGCGCGGAGAAAATATAGCGCGGGAAAGTAGGTTGGCATCGAAAAAAGCGAGCGTATCGCGGCGAGGTCGATACGTGTGTCCCGTGAGAAACGCGTCCCACGAAATTTTCGGTCGTTATACGCGTCCCGGGGAAATCGGTTCCTTAAATTGCCAATATGACTCCGTCCGCGAGAATTTAGAGCAGCGATTTATCGGAGCCGTGCGCGCGCGCTCGCGAGCGTGTTTAAATCAACGCGCCTCGAAAGAAATTCGCTGGAGCGTGGAATGTTCCCATCGACGGTACAAATCCGATTCGAACGGCCGAATGGGGCGAAAGATAGACCGTATAAACCTCCATAAACGCGGGATTATGATATAAATACCGGGCCGAGCCGAAGAGTTACGTAACGCTTCGGGAATTTTCGCAGGAACCGTTGACTTTTGCCACTGGAACACCTGCATGCACGCTATCTCCAACCAGAATCGCACCCGCGGATCGATTAAGAAAGAATTGACCTACAAACCCCTCGGTTTCAGGCATAACTGACGTAATCGGACCGGTCCCGAATCATCAAAAGTTGCCTTGCATCACTTCCTGTTTAACAATACTTATTTAACACTAGGTTTATGGACCAGTCACAACGACGAAGTGGTTTTTTAAAAATATTTATTTAACGTCGCTCTCAACTCTTCGTTAATGTTACCTCACGACGGGACTTGCAATTTATGAAGGTGGGTTCCGAACCACCTTGGCACAACAGTATTAGATGGCACATGGAATATTTTCATTGGTGTCAGACACAATGACATTCTAATATTCTTAATTATGTGATTATTCAAATAATAAAGATGCTTCCCTGAGGAATCATTTACCAAATTTATTTCTTGGGGAATGTACTATTGGAGAAATGGTCAAAAATTTTCTTGTTATGTTTATAATAGTAATGTGAAATAATTATTTCTACACCTTCGTAAATTTAGTGTCCAGATGTTTTATTTTACAATTATTGAAATAATAAAAATGATTTCTTAAGAAATTATTGTATAGATATCTTTAGTAGAGCACGCATTACAATTTAAGCTGGACAAAGTCTAAATAAAATCAGTCTTGTCAATTTTATCACGAAATTCGAATTAGTACATAAATTGGCATATTTGTTTACGTACGTTTAACTAATTTTTATTTCAGGAACTAGTTTTTTTTATTTTGCAATTAGAATCTCAAAGTAGAGATTATTTTTCCATACAATATTTTTCAATACATTATTCTACATGAAATAATACAATTACATATAAATAATCGTTGTTGCATCTAGTTGATTCATTTCAATCTGGAAGATTTGGTTCCTTCTAAGCAATTTTTGTTTCGTTGGTAACTTAATTATGTCTTTAGTATTGCAAGATTGATTTTTTTTTAAGAAAATAAAAATCAGATATGATAAAAAAAAGATCGTCTTGCATAATATAATACCAATCGTTTTTTATATCTCCCATAAAAATAATTGTCTGAACTGTTGCCGATCAGTATAAATAAATGGATAAAATATCGGACCAAAGGTAAATATGGGAAATCGCTGAAGTTTAGTGCAAAAAGCGCGCAATAAAGTGGAATGCGGGAGTTTCCGGGAGGCAGAGGGTGTGCGGAATGCACCGGTGACAGATCGCAGGTACACGGTTGCACCTTGGTGCACGTCGGGCAGCGGTGTATCGACCGGGAACCCGCGAAAAATCCGTGACCGCGTGCGCACAGGGCCGAACGGAGCCGCAAAATATTATTCAAAACGAGTGAGCACGTTCATAAATAACGCTAACGTTAATCCGGCAGGTCTGATGGCCGTAGTGCGGTAACACGGCGGCCATGGCCGGTGCATCCTGACTGCGGCGCGATTGCACAGCCGCTGAACATGAGCCAGGTGCGGATTTCCCGAACAAATATGGATCGGCCGAAACTAGGCTGCTTTAGGGCTGTCCCAACGCCCGGGCTTTTGTCATCGGCCGTGTTTGCTTTACGTTTGATCGGCAGAGATTACGCGGTAAACTCTTCGCCGGGTTATGATGCTTTTGCGGTGGACGCCTGTCGTTCTTGTTTTACGAACGAGCCTGCGCCAATGGGGCCGCTCATAAACTATGTCGAATCGGTGACTATAACTCCGTGTATTGTTTCGGGAAATTGATATTTAGAAAAACTATGAACACAGGCGAATTCCTCGTTCAAAAATACACCTTTCGTCTCTTTGCAGAATTTTCGTGTGTCTAATAGTTTTCGAGATATACGATGATTTTTCAACTCGATGAAAAAGTGCTATAGTGTGTGTCGTATATTTCGTTTCATATCTTGAATTCTGTTAGGCGTAGAAAAATTTTGTATAGATATATATTGTGTAGTTTTGAACGGCGAATATACCTGTGTAGAGAGATTTGCAAACAATACATTTGTTTAAACGATATACTAAAAAAACGTTATTCGTTTACGGAGTATACTCTTCAATGGGTGACTGTACTTTCACGGTGGATACCGTGGTTCTTGTTTCCGGACCGCCACAGGTTTTACGATCGAGGTCGTGCCACTGTATCAAGCATTCACGACGTCCTTTGTCAGTGGTAATTATACGTCAAGACTTATACGTATACCGTTGCACAAAAATGTGGTTAGTTATTTTCACTTCCTAAAACTGACCTATGTATACCGTTGCACAAAAATGTGGTTAGTTATTTTCACTTCCTAAAACTGACCAAAAGTTTCAAATGTCAAGAGTCTCTGTTTCATAAACTTTGAAATTAGCAAAGTGGCGCTATAAAACCCCCGGCTACATCATAAACTACTTAGTGTTGATCGATATCCCTGATGTTGACAGCAAAAAGATCGATTTATCGTAGAATGACAAAAAGCACGAGTTACCTGTCTGACCATAGAACAACCTTAACTACTTAATGAGTTGTGCTATTTTGGACGCTGGGAATTTCGATTAAAATTAAATACTCTGCGATAAAATTCACACAAAATTAGGGATTGTTTAAATCATCACATTTCTGTTTACGAATTTGTTTATAATTTACATGCCATTAAAAGTTTTACAATAATTCTTTATCCTCGTTTAAGAACCAGTTATACTTATACATTTTTATCTCGGGAACTGTTTGTCCGGTTGTATCGATTCTTCTTTTATTTAAATCTTATGGCTTTGCCCATCACAATCGATTTTTATTTATTGCATATTTAATGTTTTTCTATTAAAAAATATAATCTGAAGTTCCTCGAGAGAAAATTCACAACATTGAAATTTGATTATAATTTGCAACGTTATAAAATTTATTTAGAACGTGGTTTTGAGGTTTTTTAATTAAACGATAAATTCCGTGAAGAAAAATATTTGATTTTCAGTCCTTAATGCATCCATTTCCAAGTGTAAAACTGATCAAACAGGAATCGTAAAAGTTCACAGAAACATGTCACCGGCAAAAAAACACCCTCCACCCGTGCGTCTCGAGCCCAGGGGTTTTTAAAGAGCAACGAGTCCCGACGAAGAAGAAGTCACGAAAAATGGGGCGGAGTTGTACTTCGAGATCTTGCATAGCGTGAAGCTGAAGGGGGTTGACAGGAATGCCAGTGGAAAGGGGCAGCCGAAGCTGTGTCACTCACAGCTGACACTCTTCGCGCTTGCCCTCGAACCAACTACCAATCCCTCGCTTAGATTAATGTTTCTCTTTACTTAAGGGATGCACGGTCCACTTTTTGTATAGTTAAAATTAGAAAAAGAAACGATGACGACGCAATTTCCATCCGACGTCATGCCTTAAGGGGAGGTCCGTGTAACTGTCGTTTTTAGAACCCCACTGTCACCAAAAGAAACCCCCATCACGCGACCAACCTTCATAATTCAGTACATTATTTAATTTATTATATTTAAACAAATGGATTTTTTTACTAATCCACTTTTATGAATAAATTCGTCGTTCGAAAACACACAATTCATTTCTGTACGATATGTTTGTATCTTAGTTGGTTCTCAAGATATATGTGTCAATCTTCAAATGATAAGCAAGAAAGTGCTATAGTGTGTGATACACATTTAGTCAAATATCTTGAGAACTGCTAAAGATACAAGAATTTTGTACCGACACAAATTGCTCATTTTTGAACGAGGAATTTGTCCCTGTATATAGTTTCTGCGAAATGTTTATTTGTTTAAACAGTCCATTGATAGAGTTGATTAAATATTCCGACCGGAGTGGTTCTTCGATTTTTCTATTGTGTATTCGACAGTCGATTTTTAAGATAGCTCGTCCCGGGGTTGCATCCCGGAGGAATTGACGTCCGTATTTCGTCCCTGACCTTGCTGACCATACGGGCACCTCGAGTGACCCGGCCACGTACTCATCGATCGCATGCAAAGTATTCGCGGCAGCCTACGCCTCGAAAAATACGGGGCTCCTTGGAAATGCGGCTCGAAAATACGCGCTGGGAAAATCAGCGCAGGTCGAGCGAGTGATCGAAGGGGAAGCGATTGCCCCGGCATATTGATGAGAACGCGGGCTTCGCGCGAATTTCTTACGACGACGTTATCGCCCCTCGCAAGGAAAAACGAGCGAGATGACGCTGCCAACGTACGTTTGTCGCGCGACTTGCAAATCGAACTTACACAGCAGTGCCAATACTGTTCGGAAATAGCTGGAACCATTTTTGGAGTTTTCTAAACGTTTCCATTTTCCTGGTTTTATTTTCTTCTAAAATTTCAAAACGGAAAAGTCTCGAAAAATTCAACCTCGTGGAAATAAAGTCTCATAACAATGTATCTAGACTTATTTTAAGGGATGAAACTTTTATTCTTAAAGTCCTCGTGTTCTTTCTCTCGTAGAACCGCTTTCAACCAAAAATTAAAAATTTAAACGTCTTGAAAAATTCAACCTGGAATAACTTCGTGGACGAAGGTCTGATAACAATCTTTTTACAACGCTTACATTAATTTTAAACCACTTCTCGAAGAGCTAGAGACTTCAAATTTTTAACATAGCTCAGAACTGGATGACAATGCAATTTTAAAAAATATATAAACAGACTGTGTGCGTTCAGGATTTAAATAATATTTTTAAATATTCCCCTTCGCCCCACTCCGTGCGCTTCCTACTCTACTCCGCGATCCCCACTCCGCGCGCTCCCTACTCTACTCCGCGATCCCCACTCCGCGCGCCCCCTAATCTACTACGCGTTCCTACTTCGCACCGAGGGAACTCAGTTTACTTACTGGGTTGGTTTGCATTAGATCGGGCTAATCGTTTAAACAATGTTTTTCAGTTTATTTTAAAAAATAAAGGTCCAGTCTTGTGAATCTATTGCTGAAAAGAACAATATAATATCTTTTTATTATTTTATTTATTTTTCATTTCTCATCGGTACTATTTTATACTTCTAAATTGTCAATGTTTTCTCGAAAATCCGTATCAATGCGTTCGATCGGAAACATTCTGCCACGGGGGTAGTTGCTTGTACCAACCCGGTTACAGGGGTTGCATGGTTTAATAAGAACCGAACCCGATACGGATTTCAATGCCTGGTGTAGGTTTGGTTAAGATTTCGAAGAATTTTCGCTGGTACGTGCCGTTTGGGATTCGCACCGGTATTAAATCGGTTAGTGGGGCAGTCGAAGCGTATCGGGATCGACGGTTAAGGAAACAGCGTCGGTTGATCACGATACGAACAGCGGCGCATCGATCGGCTCAATCCATTCAGTATCCCCGGAAACGTAGTCGGTTAAATCCCAACCTGATCGTCTTACACAGTTCACAGGACATCGTTCGCTGTGATATGTACACCCGACAAAGTGAGTGCGCACTCACGTACCTATTCGGCCAGGCCAGGCTATGTACCGGGCGCTGCCGGAGAAATTCCAGGATGTTCGCAAATATTGACTCACGCCTGAATATCTGGCAACGCTCGAGCTAAGTTCGTGCCAGGAGATTATGTATTTTGCCGTTGTGTCAATACCTTACGACGAATTGCGTAATGGTACGTACACACGCGTCGCGGTCGCCTCTGTCTCTCTGTGTGTATGTGTGACTGTAGCAGGTGCGAGATCTGATACGCCACGGAGTTTCGTTGCGGAACCACGCCCTTTGTCAGTGTTTTGCGCGATTATACCGATATGCTGATTTCGACTGCGAAATTTGGGTAGATACGTATACCCCCGCGATGTTAAGACACCATGTCTTTGGAAATCTAATCAGTTGGTTGGATTCATTGCTAAAAAATACACGATTTATCTCTTCACAAAAATTTTCTATCTGTAACAGTTGTCGAGATATCTGACGAAATGTATGACACATACTATAGCACTTTTTCTTGCCCAACGCTGAACAGTTATATCTTTCGAACTATAAGAGATACACAGATTTTGTAAAGAGATAAATTGTGTGTCTTAAAATGATGAATTTGACAGCGTAAGTTATTTTGCAAGATTGATAATTATTGAAACTCTTTTTTAAACAATATACGCAATCAATGAGAAAAAGTGATTCGGTGAAATACTGCAGCTTTTGCTAGGGAACCAATATCGCGACAGAATACAAACAATAAATCTATAGTAAATGGATTAAACAAGAAATAGCGTTAACGTTTTACAACGCTCCGAGCAGAATTCTGTGAAAAGGAAAAATTAATATTTTCGCGTGCATCCATCGAAATAAAACGCTGTCGCGATATTGAAATGCATCCGTTAAAAATGCGACACACAGAGACACGTGCACTCTCGAGGAAAGTATTTCAATATCGCAATCGCGTGCACGAGCCGGAACACCATTAAATCGTTCCAGTTTTGTCAAATGAATTCCATCGCGGCCCGTCTTCGCAATTGCCGGCCGCTAAACATTCGTTTGTTCACGTTGCTTTATTTCGTTCTTTTCCCTTTCTGTTTTCCAGGTGAGTAAGGCGACCGTATTCATCAGCGAAGCTTTACGTTGACGTCACTGGGCCGCGCTCGGTGAGTAACTGAATTTTCCAGGACAACGAAACGAGGTTTTTCGGCGAGCAATTTGCTCGCTTGCCAGCGATGAAACTCGTTTCGCTTTTGCTACACCGCAAGGGACACCGGGTCCGTTGAAATTCGATTTCGGGTCCTGAAGAAAAAATCCAGAATACCGAAAAATGCGTCGAAACATTCTCTATGGTACAGTAGTTTCCACAAAAATTTCATCGGGAAACAAGTGTACTTTTTATCTCATTGTTTAAACAAATGAATCGTTTACAAATCGGTTTACACGTATATATTCCTCGTTTGAAAATGAACGATTTATCCTTCTACAAAAATGTTCTATCTGTAATAGTCATCGAGATATTTGATGTAATATATGACACATACTATAGCACTTTTTTGCCTAGTACTGAAAGATTGACATATGTATCTCGGCAATTATAAAAGATACAGAAATTTTGTACAGAGATAAATTGTGTATTTTGGAATGGTCTATTGACCCATGTAAATTGATTTGCGAGAAATTTGTTGATTTAAACAATGCAGGAGAAACAACTATATACCTTTTGTGGATTTTGCTAGAATTTGGTCCTTCGAGTGACGGGTTTGAAGTGTCATGTTCGCGATAGCGTGAAAAATAGTTGAACAATACCGAGGAAAAATGGAGATTCACTGGTTGCATAACCCAGACCTGTTAACGAATGATGTATGCCGGTGGTGGTTCATCTCTAATTAACAAAACACGCGGTACTCCGTGATCTATAGCTGCTGCTCGTCCGAGGACGTAGTACTACGTGTGGCCCACGATTAATTACTGATCCACGAGCCTCGGCGATGCGTTGTTTCATTGTTGATTAACAAAACATACACTAGAACGTGATTCACAGCCGTTAATTCATACCTGCAAGACTTGATTCGTCAATAATCGCCACTTCAAGATGCGACAATCTTTTGAGCTGTCGTTACTGAGATAGCTTTGAAAAATTATTCATGAATAATTTAGTAGTAACATTATCCCGTGGCAACAATTATAAACACGAGGGTTTAAGAAATATAATATGATTGTTACAATATTTTCTTACAAATGAATATGGTACGAAAAAATTGTAATTAAAAATAATTACTATTTAATATAATAATATCAAATAATATAGTAATATCAAATATTACTACATATAATAATAATAATAATAATAATCATAATAATATTATAGTAATATCAAATTTCTACTTTAATTCGATAATAACAAAAGCTTGAAACATTTTTCGTAATGTTAGTAATAAACGAATGTCGTAGACAATTTTTGTGCAGTTAGTAAAACTATAGGTACGTAGAAATTGGTAGGAAAACTAACTAGTACGAACACGTGAAAGGATTGATGAAAATTCGAGTGTAACGGGAACGATAAAAATTCACCTGCCATTTGGTCATAAAAAACAGAAGAACGTAGACGATTTGAGAGGGGGAGAAAAAATTTCATAAAAATCGTTTTCGGGCATGAAGGACTTCCGTCGTCAGTGTTGCGTGCAGTTGGACGGAACGGAATCAATAGGAACGAGTGTATTGTATATTTTACCATAGGGCGCTTTGATATACTGTATTCGTATGATTCCTGGCAAACTTTTTCGGGCTGCACACGTGGCCAGGTGAGCCGGGGACGGGGACAGTGTAACACGGCGGAAAGCGAGAACGGAAGCGGCAGAATGCGGCCGGAGGGCGGAGATGAGAAAAGTTTTGTTGACTCGTCAAAAATTTAATTTCAACTGAAATTTAGTGGAGTCGAGCCGAAATCTTTCGCTAATTCGCCGGAGATTTAATTATAGCCGGGGTCTGGTCGGGATTGAATTGGACCCGTCGGTTGATTTAATTGGGCCGGGCATAACTTTTTGTTAAAATGTTCCCCCACTCCGCCCCATCGTTCCCCTACCAAAACGAGAAACTTTTCTCGAAATCCCCAAGGAATTATCTCGTCACGCGTCAAGTACGTGTATTCCGGTTCCGCCTGCAAAGATCCGCGGCGGCGGCGGAGGCGGCGAAGCCTTGCCTTCCCCGTTTCTCACCACCTTTTCAGCCGAGGACCGTGCCGCCGTTGATTAAATTATTAATTGGATTTTAATTACCTTAATCTTGGAATCGCACGTCTGTTTTCGCGCCCCATTAAAAATTCACTCCCCCGGCGAGCTATGGCCGATTCGACTATCAACGCTCGGCCCCCGGCGACCTACACATAAACAACTATTTTCATAATTATTTAACGACCTCCTCAATTTTATTCCACCGAGCAAGATGCTGTGCAACTTCAGCCGACTGTGGAAATAACTCTGAAATATCTGGCAGAACTATTGTTAATTAGATTATGTTTTTTAGTACAACAAAATTCATAGTTTAATTAAGGAAAGTATCTTCTTTCAGACAAAAAAAAAAAGAATCAAGTCGATCGGATGAATAGTTTTCAAAATAAAAATTGTTTAGTGCAGAGTGCTTTTCCACCTTAATTATTTTTCATGGAACCTTTAGCAACATATTTGTGACTTTCTTCTGATTAAAATGAGTCCAAACACGATGAAATTCGAATCACATTTACTTCTTTCATCCACGATTCAGTAGAGTCTCGATTATCCGAACCGATATCTAAATTCTAGTACGGGAAGCAATGACAATTTAACTACAAGAATATGTAAAAGTTTCTTAAACAAATAAATATTTTGCAGATAAAAATCCATTGATGCAACCTTGTTCATAAGTGAATTAATAACTTTAAAAATTCAAATCTAAACTGCGTAAACAGCTGACGTTTCTCTGATGAGTTCGGATAGTCGAGATTCTACTGTTTCGCGGATTAAACGAGCAAACAAGCTCCGATGTATATGGTGTTGGTACTCATTTTAATCGGAAAAATATAACGCTTATGTTGATTAAGGTCTCGTAAAAAGAATCGTTAAGAATAAAAAATAATTACGTCACTAAATTTTATTGTAAGTTTTGTTCGGCTGTTATGCTTGTTCGACGCCGAAATAGAGCAACTATTCTCGCAGTCGTATGCATAAATTGGGCAAATTTGATCCTCGTTTCCCGCACCTGCACGTTTAATCTCGATTCGAATCCCCGGCCGAGAAAGTGACGTCAGATAAGAAACGCTGATGCCGCGAAAGGAATAGCGCATTGATTGAGTTAGCGCGATATAGCTCGGGACCACCTGGGCTCCTTGACGTTTTAAAGGTGGCCACTCCCCATGGCCGTGTCTCGGGGAGCAAGGGAATGGCGCCTAGAAACTATAGTCGGGGGCTATCTGACGACATGCGACCCCAACGTCCCCTCTAATTCCGCATTTACGGGGTTCGATCGCTTGTAAACCCGGACCGCGAGACCCGTCTTGAAACGGCAATTTTATCGACTGACTGCCTCTTGATTGCGGCTTGTCATTTGCATTTCGCCAACCGCCTCTTGCACACCGAAATGCATTTCATAATGTTGCGGTAAAACCTCCCTTATATCGTACCAGAAAATGTTCATTTAATTTCGCTTTAAACTGCATTCCGATTTCGTTTGTAACACGTTTCCTCTGGCTATTGTTGCGTTTGATTTAACATTCTCACTGATATTTTTAAATATCAATTCTTTATGTTTCTGATTTTATTTATACGTAGCTAAATTTTTGTATTTAATTCTTACATTTAAGAATTATATGAAATATAATTTCAATTCTTTGTGTTTCTGATTTTATTTATAAGTAACTAAATTTTTGTATTTAATTTTTGCATTTAATAATTGTATAAAATATAATTTCAATTCTTTGTGTTTCTGACGTTGATACCGTGTATAGTGAAATTTTTGTATTTTAATTGTTATATTCCAAATTTGAGAATTCAATTTTTATAGTTGAACAGGAATTCGAACCATGATTATTTTATATAATATTTATGTTTTTATTTTCATTTTTATTAATTTGTATTTGGGTTTGATGTTCACCATCAAGCGATAGCAGCATTGCAAAATCAGAAGGAAAGCGTCGGAAGTTGCGGAGCCATATTTCCTAATAACAAAACTTGTAAACAACTAATTAAATTTATATTAAAGTCCCATGATAATAACGTCGTCGCGGGAAAAACGAAGTACTTATCTTCCGCGTGAAGTTTTCCCAATAAAACGCTTAAGCTTCACAGAAAACTTCATAATGATCGCGGTATTACCATGGAACGGAAGTAGACTAACAGACACACGGATTATTACCTGAATAATACTTGCTAACGACAGTCTCTTGACACTGTAATTCTTAACTATCACCTATCTTCTAACAGCAGAACCTTGCCCCCTTAAACTTTAATTAACCCAGATCAGACGATGAGGTGTACAATACTGAAAAACCAATTTCTCGACAAACAAAAAATCGTTTATGATTTTCCAATTATTCTACATTTTAATAAAAATGTATCGACTCAATCAGATTAATAACTTTTCAGATAAAAATTCATAAGTACTCATGGACTGGTTTTATGAATTTTCATCTGAGAAAGTATTTGTCCCATTGAGTCGATTCGTGTTTTCTTTTGTTATCATTGGAAAATTAAATTGGTAATATTGAAAATTATAAATAAACTGAAGGGAAAATTTATAAAATATAAGTCTGCCTATTATTTTTGCGATATTATAAAACCAAATTTTTGATGAACAGAAATTGTTTACAGAAACAATAGTTTTCGAGATATAAATTTATAAGTGCATCATTGTTCACAACTAATTACTTTCGTTGAAAAAAAGAATATGAAGAAATATCCCTGAGGGTACAATTTATATCCAAGTCAAAAAATACAGTTCGTGATTTGCTTTATCACATATTGATTAAAAACGTACGAAATATTTTTCAGTTCACTTTGATGCACTTCTGGATGCACCGACTGCACAAAATTATGCAATATTCAGTGATCCTACGAATCACGATGAAAACGAATGAAATGGGTTAGGAGAAAATGCAATGTTGCACTTTGTTGTATGCAATTAATATCTCTGGGTCGAAACTATTTTTCACTGCACTTCGATGCACTTTGGAAAATTGCAATTTTTGTATGCAATTAATTTCGCAGCTTGCATCTAAGCACTCGAAGGACCAAATTAAACACGAAGGAATTTGGCGAAGTACTCATTTGAAATTGACTTGGAATTTTGTCATTCGATTGCGATTTTCGAGTGCACTGTTTGCATCGGGTGCTCGTGATGTGGTGCAGCGTGCACCACCCCGCATCAACGGTCCCCAGCTGGTTCGGTCGGCTGGCGACTAATCGATTACGCCGCAAATTATATCATTCTCTTCTTTTTATTCTCGGCGAAAAGTGATTAATCGTGCCGCGAGTGTGTGACGGTCGATTTTCCAGCGTCTACGTAAGTATAGCTCTCGAACACACATTTCTAACAGTGAACCATCAGCCAGAAGCTGATAAAAAAATTGTATGTTCCAGATTTGTAGTGCGACAGACCTGAAATATTTTTTCATCGTTGAGTCACTTTCTATAAACAAATATAAAGAAAATTAAATACATGTTGTTAAAGCAGTCTTTCAAGTTAATATCAGGAATTGTGGGTAAAATAATGTTACAGTGTAGAGATCATCAGATAGTTCGTATCAAATTTATTTATGGAATACAAACCTCTGCATTATGAATAATAATTAATAATTAATTTATTATTTATTATTATAATTTTACTCGTTTCCTTGAAAAGCATTTTTATTTTGAGAAATAGTGGTTGGATCGGGATGATTTATTTCTTTTTTCCAGACTATATGGAAAACTTTTATTATTCAACTGCCTTTTCCTTTCTCGTCAGAATAATTTATCATAATCTATATTTTATATGTTTATAAACTAATAGCATATTTTTTGTTATTATTACATGTTATTTTAACTTGTAACCATTTTTAGTCATTAATTTTAGTCATAATGAAATTCTGATTTCTTATTTAGTCATTAGTTATGCCATTATAGTCAGTATTCAATATTCATCCTCGATAAAAATTTAGTCATTATTCATTAATCATTACGCTCAAATACTTATATAATCATTATTCATAGACACACTCAAGTATTTACTTAGTCATTAATTATAATCATAATTGTGACTAGTGTTTGCCCAACTCTGATATTAATTTCATATCCATAAAATGAAAGAAATCATATATTTAGAATGCAATTATTCTATCTAGGAAGAAATGTTTAATTTTCGAATCAAAACAGCTCCGAGTATAAAGGGTTAAATAAATTTAATAATAAATTTCATAATAATAATTGTGTAGTGCAAAATTGTTCGCAGGGATTTTCCAGACACCCGTTAGACGCCCGGGCAGCCGCTCGGCAGAGGGGGAAAAAAAGAAGGAGAGTGGTACACTTTGTCTGTTGCAACTGGCAATGAATTTTCGAAACAAGCTCGATTTTGAAGGTGGGCTCTGACCTCCATTCGATTCCCGGCGTTATCGGCTCGGATCGCCGTCCAAACTATTTGGAGAGCATCAGTCGCAGCGAGCTCCATAAAAGAGCTCCCCACGGACCATACTGTGCGAACCCGTGGACCCGGGAAAGGGGGCGCGGAGTGGTTTGATTCGGCAAATAGAAGACACCCGATTGATATGTGTTTCTATCTCTCTGTATAAGAGGCGGTGTAATCCGTTCGGGGACGCCGCTTTAACGAGCAAAAAGAACGTACGTATTCCCGTTCGTCTTTATTGTTTGCCCCGAGCGCATGTCCCATCTGCGATCTCCTCGATCTACTCCAGATTAGCATCGCGAATGGTTTTTGCTTTTGGTCGATCCACCGCGCTGCCAGAATTCTGCTTTGTTCGTCTCTCCGCGATATATACCCTACTTTTTTCCATTGTTGTCCAGAATGATTTACGTAGCTTGCAATTCTCAACTTTTCAATTATGTGTTCAACCCAGAGTCGTCAGATTATATTGTCCCCCCCACCACTCTACCTTCCCCTTCTCCGACACTATTCCCTTCGCCCAGTCACGTGACACGCTTCAACCCGTGCATGTACAGGGTGTCTCAGCTAAAGCAGGCCACCTAAATATCTCCTTTATTTTTAATGACAAGAAAAATATTTATGACATATTTTAATAACAATAAAAAATTTTACTGATAAAAAAATTGTTCTTCTATGATATTCCTTCTTGGATGCCATTTAAATCATGCCATAAATATTTTTCGTATGATTATAAAAAAAGGAGATGGTTAGGTGGCGTGCTTTGACTGAGACACCCTGTATATATATTAGTTATGTCAGAATTATTTTAGTGTCTTGTCAATGTCTTTGCTTCTGAACAGTTAAAATTTGTTGTCCAATGTCCAGTATTGTCATTTATATTTTTTTGTTATATTGTTTATAGACTGTAGAAGATGTTTTTAGCATGAGATATTGAGTATGAGTTTGGCGAGTATGAGAGCAGAGATTATAAACAATTTTTATGTGTAGTAGATTTTTATTATTGGATCTATATAATCGTTTAGATGCATGGTTATGTGAAAGAATATGTGTAATAGTGATTTATTTAAATAATTGATTTTCGTGTTATTGATCAATTATTCAAAATTATACATGCGTGATACACTATGCAGAAAATTAGGGCATGTTTAAGTCATCACTCTATCGGTATCGAATTTGTTTATAAAATACAAGCCCACAATTTCCAATTTTCATTCATTCTCATGAAAGAAAATAGAATTTTTATCTCGGCAACTCTATTCAATCGATTTTAATTCTTCCTCCGTTACATGCAGTAACAATTGATCTACTGTAAACAATAATCTGTTTCACTGAAAAGTGAATTGTTTTATATTGAAAAATCTAAACAAAGTTAGATGAAGTTTACAATACATTTCTGAATATTGAAAAATTAGAACAAAAAAAAATCAGTTCAATCCTGATAGTTCAGAACGAGATTTAACTCTTTCCAGAAAGAGAAATGTAAATTATTTTTCATATTATTTTTTTTTGTTTTTATATTTTTCAGGTTCTTCCTTTACTTAACTATAATTGCCTTATTTCTTAGTGAAAAACAAATATAAGTTCCTCAAGAATAAATTACATCAAAGTTTGATAGATATATCTAATCCAATTAATAAACAAAATTGTTTCAAATAAGTAGCAGTACACGAACTGTCCTTTGAAGTAAATTTCAAATGAAACGCTTAAAAACAGTATGGAATTGTTGGAAATAAAATTGAAAAATAAAATAAAAATTCAAAATAAAATTCAAAATATTTTATAAACAAATTCGAAGTTTTTATAGTGGTGATATAAAACAAACCACCCCTGAGTTGTCACATAAAATAGTATAAAGTATTCAATTCCGATGAGAAACCTGGACACACGAACGAAAAGAAATGGTCGATCAGTGTCCGACTATATAATGCTGTGAAAAAGTGCAAGTTCAGCACCGAGTTGCATCGAAACGCAGCGGAATCGCCTTCCGAAATAAGTGACTGGGTAGATGGCTGTCGGATAGCTAGAAATCACTGGGTTGGAGGTAAGTTTCGAGCCGGGAGAGCAGAGGATCGATCGATTTCGTGGGAGGCAAGGAGGCTTCGGTTGTTGGACACCCCGTATACGGGCACGGGCACATACCAAGGCGGGGTACTCGGTAGCTGCGTGAGATACAAGGGGTTGTATATCAAGGAGCCACGCCTAACATGAGAACCACTTCCGGTCTAGACACGCGAGCTTGCTAGCCTGCCAGCCCAGGCACAGGCTGCTGCCTCGAGAATCGGTTCCCTAAATACGTCGGCATTTACAACCTGCGCCGATCCACCTATTCTACAGACCGTGCCCACCGGAGGATTGAGTCCTCCAGACAACAGTAGAACACGATTCGCTTGCTCGCCTTGCCTTGCTGGCCTCGCGTCACAGAGCGCCAATTGAAATCTCGGGGAACCAGATCGATAACAAAAATTAGCCCCAACAGCTCTAGAACAGCTTGCGGAGAGAAAATTTTATTTTCCAAGCAGTTTTCAATGCATTTCATGCTATGTGAGATTTTAAGGGATGCTTTACATGTTTGTTTGTCTTTAATCAAATTCTTTAGAGTAGCTTTAGGGTAGAAATTTTATTTCCGGACCGATTTTGAATGCATTCAATGCGATTAGATTTTAGGGGATGCTTCGTAAATATTGTCATCGCAAACATTCGTATATTTTATTTTTTAAGCAGTTTTGAATGTATTTCATGCGATGAGATTGTAGGGGATGCTTCTAAAAAATTAGGGGAAATTCGTTTGCATATGAAAAGCCATTACAAAAAATTACTTTAATCAAGCTCTTTAGAGTAGCTTTAGGGTAGAGAATTTTATTTCCTGACCGATTTTGAATGCATTCGATACGATTAAATTCTAGGGGATGCTTCACAAACATTAGGTAAAATTCGTTTGCATATGAAAAATCCTGGAAACCGTTAACAGAAATTACTTTAATCAAGCTCTTTAGAGTAGCTTTAGGGTAGAAAATTTTATTTTCCAAGCAGTTTTGAATGCATTTCATGCGATCAGATTTTAAGGGATGCTTTACATGTTTGTTTGTCTTTAATCAAATTCTTTAGAGTAGCTTTGGGGTAGAAATTTTATTTCCCGACCGATTTTGAATGTATTCAATGCGATTAGATTTTAGGGGATGCTTCGCGAACATTCGCAAATTTTATTTTCCAAGCAGTTCCGAATGCATTTGATGAGATTGGATTTTAG
Source organism: Lasioglossum zephyrum (assembly GCA_028455615.1). Lineage (NCBI taxonomy): Eukaryota > Metazoa > Arthropoda > Insecta > Hymenoptera > Halictidae > Lasioglossum > Lasioglossum zephyrum. The sequence continues at coordinate 4,834,421 of CM052325.1, read as the reverse complement.
GGGATGCTGCACATGTTTGTGTGTCTCCCCTAATGTTTCAGAGGAAATTCGTTTGCATATATGAGAAATTCTGAAAGTCGTTAACACAAATTACTTTAACCAAACTCTTTAGAGTACTTTAGGGTAGAAAATTTTATTTCCAGAACGATGTTGAATGCATTCAATAGGATTTTTCTAAGAAAGTATTTTATGTTATCAAAGAAATTTTCCTTGAAGATGATCCATACTTGGATTAAAACGTTCAAAAAAATTTTATAAATTGCAAAATTGCTTTGTTTTGACTTTTGGATCGAACCTGTGCACATAATATAAACTAATTTAATATTTTCCCAAAGAAACTGTTTGAAAAAATATGTCTGTCCAGTTAAAAAAAAAGACTTGAACTACTCGAAGAAGGTCAGAGAAATGCTTACGTTCAAAAATCCCGTAGCATCCAGCGAAGATTGTAGGGCGGGCCATTAGAGTATTAGGATGTCCGGGGACCGTTTCGGAAGCACAGCTGATTAGTTCGAGGCTGGCGCGCTCTGTAGTCAGGGAAAAAGGGAACAGGGTCAGTCAGTTTCACAGCTGCGAGGGAACGCGGTACAATCGTGTTGAACACGATTCTTCGCTTGGAACATCGTCGAGGGACTCGAGGCATTGGCGCGACGGATAAGACACGGGCGTACCTTTCCTCTCTCGACACGTTGTACAGAGCCAAGTCGGTACAACTCGGTTGTAACGTAACGAGCGAAGACTCGCCAGACACCACCTTGTTCCTGACTCCTTGAGGAAAACGCCCAGCCCCGTTGGGCACTCGTTAAATATAATGTTCGATGCCTGTGAAAATTCTCGCGAACCCCATACGCTTGATCAAAATTCCTTGTTCGGTTTACCGTACTGTCCCAACAAGAGACACGGAAATGTTTCGATATACAGGGTGAGTCAGGATGAGTCATATATATATATAATATAATTATATATATTAAATATAATATAAAATATCTATATATATTTAGTTTAGTGTTATTAAAAAAAAATATATATATATATATATATTTTATATTATATTTAATATATATAATTATAATTATATTTAATATATTTTATATATATATAAATTTTATTAAATATTAATTTAAAAATACGAGAATGATGCAGAACTGTTCGTAAAAAAATGTCTGGCCATTTTTCCACAAATAATTACCAAAAATACATTATTGAAGAGGGTGTAAAAATTCACAATTTAATGCTTGAATATACGAATGACTATAATCCAAGATAAAACAATATGATTTTTATGCAATGATCTTCGGTATTCATTGTTCATGGCCAATGAATTGACCAATCTTCTTCAAAGTTTAAACTAAAATTATGCAGAAACAAAATTTTTTAACAAAATTGCAGTCGTATAAATCCGAAAATCATTTAAATTCAAACTTGTTCGGATAATAAAAGAGAAGCTGTTATTTTTATTGGTATAAATCTTGTTCACAAGAGAGAAAGAGAAGGATCCCAATTTTATGTGTGGTAGTATGTTCTGAAAATCATAGAATAATTTCAATAATGAAATTGTAAAATGTCGAAACATTTAATCGATGAAAATTCAATATAAACCTCAATAATATTAAATTTTATATATAATTTTGTATATTAAAATTATAATTTTATATATGAATTATTTATATAAAATCGCCGACTGTAAATAGGAATAGCTAGTTGAATTTGTTGGTGTGCTTGTGGTTATACAACATGATGCATTAATTTGAGAATGAATCTGAAGGTTGCGTCCGATTGGAACAATAGGGCACCTAATCGGCCTAATTGTCTGGCTGCGATTCGAACGATTTCAAGGCCAACGGTGGTTCTAAGGAGATGAAAGAGGGGGTGGTGGGTTGGAAGAACGCTCGAGTCCGCGATATTGTGCGGCAGGTAGCGAGCAACAGCAGTTACGACAGCCCTCGACGGACATATAAGTAGACAGGTGATTCGAGTTGCAAGTGGCCAGCCAATTTGCGAATCTCGAGTAGGTATTGCGGTGATACAGATGCTCCGCTATCCATCCATCCGGCAGGTTTGAAAAGGTGGCGGGCGAGGCTCCGGACCAAAGCCTTCCTGAATCGACCAATAATGAACGGACGCGTACCCAGTCGAGGGCAACTAAGACCACCCAAATGGTGTCTGAGGATATTGAAACTTAAAGGGAACTGCACCGTACACGATTGCCCGCCCTCCGAGAAGAGTATAATCTCATAAGGAAGCTTACTCGCGTTCGTTGATGGGCCCTCGAGAAACCCTGAAGAACGCTGATATCGCTCGACGAGCTCTCTCTCTCTTTCTCCCTCCTCTATATCTCTTTCGCTCCAAGGAATCATACAGTCCAGCAAATTTCGGTGGAAATCCGCGAGTTTTCCAAGGCGAACGCGCTAATCGCGGAAATTGTTCCTGCCCGCGAAAAATAATTACATCAGAGCTCAGTTAAAATTGCATTCGATCGGGCGTGCAAATTATCGGGAATAACTTCTACAATTTTATAGCTAGTGAATAAAAATAACTCAATATTAGCGACATAAGCATTTTACAAGATCCATGAACGTTTACGAAAAAAGATCAACTCGTTTCGTCAGAGAAAATTCCGAAAGATTGACTTCTACTACATTTCTGAAGATAATTCGCAAAATGCAATATCTGTTGCTATTTTTATAGCTAGTGGATAAAAAAACCTCAATATTGGCGAAATATGCATTTCACGAGATCCATGAACGTTCACCAAAAAAGATCTTCCTGTTTCTTTTGAAAAAAAATTCCGAAAGATTGAGTTGTACCACATTTCTGAAGATAATTCGCAAAATGCAATATCTGTTGCTATTTTTTTACCTAGTGGATAAAAACAACCTCAATATTGGCGAAATATGCATTTCACGAGATCCACGTACGTTCACCAAAAAAGATCTTCCCGTTCCTTCAGAAAAAAATTCCGAAAAATTGAGTTCTACCTCATTTCTGAAGATAATTCGCAAAATGCAATATCTGTTGCTATTTTTATAGCTAGTGGATAAAAAAACCTCAATATTGGCGAAATATGCATTTCAAAAGATCCATAAACGTTCACCAAAAAAGATCTACCCGTTTCTTCAGAAAAAATTTCGAAAGATTATTCACCTCAATTAATATTGCATAATATGCATTTTTGAATGCATAAAAATATTCAATTGCATTTTTGAAGTCACTTCTCAGATTGGCCATACCTTCTACAATTTTTTTATCCAGTGGACGACCAAATTCTCCAAATGTTCACTTCACAATATCCATGAATGTTCATAAAGAAAAATATTCAGAGCGTTTCTACAATATTGTATAATTATGTCCATCTATCTCCAAGACCAGAACATTAAACAACACGTTAACCAGATACCGAGAAACAAATTCCGCGTTCCTCTCGCGAGATGATCATAATGATCAAAGAATTCCCGCCACGTTCCCTTGTAAATCACTGCAAGCCCTTATCCACGGGCAAAGAGAAGGACCACTCTTATCGCGACTGACATAAATTATTGTAGAACTAGGTCGTATCCCAGACAGCAACTCGCACGAATTTCCAACCTTCTGGCGCCAACGATTCTACGTCTTCTCATCCAATCGCCAGCGAACTCGAAATTTCTCTATCGATCCCACAGACGATAGAAACGAACGTACACATGTGCTCGACTGCGTTTAAATTCGCGAACGATTTTCCCGATCAGGATGATAGTTCCCGAAACTCAGACAGCACTACGTGACTATAGAAACATGATTGAAACAGTCTATGCGACGGGACGCAGAATTACTGTGTATTTCGAGGAAATCGGAACGTGTCGGCGGAATTAGTGCTTAATCGCAACTGGTATAGTGCGTGGCATTTTTCAGGTACGGTAAATTCAATCAGATATACAATATTTTTTATCCATATAAGTCTCCGGTAGACAGTATTTTTTTACTTTCGCCGAACTTGTTTATTTTTCATTATTTTTTTATGGGACTTCGATGACAATATTCGTGACATTTTTCTAATTAAAATCATACCAAATATGATATGATTCCGATGATATTTACTTGTATAATAGACAATTAAAGTTTCGGCCGCGAGGAAGGATAACGTATGGGAAACTCTTTCCTTGCGCTCGAAACTTTAATTGTCTATTACACAAGTAAATATCATCGGAATTATATCATATTTAGTATGATTTTCATTAGAAAAATGCCACAAGTATTATCATCGAAGTCCCATAAAAAAATAATGGAAAATAATAAAAATAATATTTAATAAAGATATTTATTAAATCATTTCGTGTGGAAACATCTTTATAATTTCATTAACTGTGAAATAAAAAATTTAGAACTGATCGTGGTACGTTCAGTGTTAAGGATTAGCTTTGTACATCAAAGATTTATATAATAAACAACTTGATCGGAACGTTTTCTAAAAATTGCATTCTAAAATCGGACATTTCAAAATGCAAGCAAAATGTTCTGCTTGCGTAGGCAGTGTGATAGTCGGTTACTTTCCCGTAATTATAAATATTAAACCGATCATCGTGAATTAGATTAGCCCGTGCCCGAACCAGAACCGATTAAAATAGATCCGCTGACACGTCGTCCAAGTTTCTCGATCAATCATCGACTCTGCCGGATCGAGTTATGAACATTCCTCGCAACGTAACGAGTCAGTAAATTAAAATCATGGCGGACATAATCGAATGTCGACCTTGGTACATCTCACCCCTCGAAACATCTACATTCTTAGTTCAGTGCAATTATAGAATGTTCTTCGTGAAAAGAAGTTGAAATTATTTACAATGATTTTCAACTTTGACCAAAATCCTTCTTTCAAAATCCAACTTTGATTAAATTGATGAAAGTCCTGTGCTTTTATTGATAGCTAGAAACAACGAACTTGGAAGTATTGTATCATTTAAACAAATTGAAATAATAATAAAAACTAATAACGTTGTAATAAGCAAACTTAAACTGTTTTATTTTAAGTTAAAAATAGCTTTGTAAAAAAAATTTTCTTTGGATGTTATCCAAAGTTTCTGATTGCGTATGAAAGTTTCTGATGTTTACATAATTCGGCAAAGGCGCATGACGCAACGTTCCCGAAGATAAAAATGAAAAAGTCCAATGCAGATTTAGCGTTATCGTTCGAACGGATACCGCATAATCCAAATGAAAAACGAGGTGAGTTTTTCGTTTTAATTTAGTCAGCCTCGCGAGCCTATATATTGTTAAAAAATTGGGGGCAGATGAACTTAATCTGGCCGTGGGTTACAAATTCCGAGCCGCGCTGTAATTCACATAATCCTATAATCGTTATCAATAAATGATTGGTGGTCGGGTGTATTTTCTGAAGCGAGGAAGCCCGGTGCCATCTTTCAGTTTTATCTGATACTCCGGGTAATCTCCAATAACGGCACCGCCGCGTAACCAATGAATAAACGGCGTGTTGGAAAATATCGCCGGTGTTTATGAAACATTACGGTCATAACTATCGATGCAATCTGCACCGGGCTCCGTTTAATTGCACTTTACTCCACTGCCACTGGCTGATGCACACCTGGAGAATCTCCTTCGTTAATTTTGCATTCAGCTGATATTCGACGCACGATTTTTTTTCAACGGTCATTCCTGATGTCCAGACTACGGATCTTTATGCATTCATGGCTTCTGAAAATTTTCAAAAAATGCCAGACTATACAATTTCACAGAATTTAATACAATTTTTATTTATTTCAGACCTGTAAAGGCTACTACCACTGAAAATAAGATTTCATTTGATTCCACTTTCTTAAAATTCATCTACAAACACATAAATTAATTATTTTATCCACTTACTTTTTTCTTAATTAATTTACAGTTAATAAAAATGCATTGTAAACTCACGTGGTAGATATCAACCGAATTGGAAATTTTTAAACGACTCGCTTAAACAAGCTACATTCGTTTTTCAGTCTCTGTGTTTGTTCATTTTTTATCCGCGTATTTTGCAACATCCATTAACGTTGGTTACGAAAACTCAATTTGTTGTTCCACAAAAAAATTGCAATCATGTGTTATGGTTCGATAATAATGCACGAGCTAAAAATGTACGACTATTTTTTTAATTTTTATTATTAATGAACGACGAAATGTTTGAACTGAGCTAACTCAGTATTTCATAAAATCTATTAACGTTCGTTAGAAAAACTCTACTCGTTTTTCCACAAAAAGTTTCAACATTTATTTAATGGAATAATTTAGTTTATGAACTCCTTATATGTATATAATGGAATATTTCCATAGATGGATAATATAATAGACTTAGTAGTACAAATTTTATATTAAAATTGTATTAATTGCAGGTATCTATTACTGTCTATTTATAATATCTTACTATTTAAATTCTACAACTGTTTGCCAGATAATATTTTTCAAAGTGAACAAAATCGTAAAAATCTTATAAATACATTTACAATAATGATGTATGCACTAAAGAGTTTATGAATATGATCACAAAAATAATTCAAATAATAACATCCATAAAATTAAAATGTAGAATAGCGTGTTTAAAAGAAATGAGAAATATTCATACGCTAATAAATAAACATAGTCACTTTAATCTGACAAACGTTTGATGAGAATATCTGTTTTTATAAATAGCGGCTGGTTCGGTCATATATAAAACATTGTCATCTGCAATGCATAATAAATGACTCAGGTATAACAAATTATTTGAAGCTCTTTCGCAACTCACGAATATAAAAAATCTATGCAGGGGAATTTATGCGAACAATACTAGGTCAGGAAAAAAATTTCTACGGTCTAGAATAATTCTTAAAAAATCTGTACAATTTCTGGCTGTTAGAAAAATAATCCAATGATTTTTTAAAATATATATACGATTAAAAAAAAATAATCTACGCAACCTACAGTAACTAATGAAAAAAATACTGGATAATCTGAAATAATTTTTAAATATCTATGCGTTTAATAGAAGCTAGAAAAATAATCTATGCTTTCCAACAATAATTAAAGAAGAAATCTATACGAACCAAAATCATTTTAAACATTTATACACAACTTATAGTAATTGATAAAAAAGTTTATAGAAGCAGGAATTGTTTTTGAAAACATACAAGTTGAAGTAGTTAATAATATTCATGTAATTTAAAATAATCTGAAAAATGTTTGCAACCTGAAGTAATTTTTCAAATAAAGTCATTCTTGAAATAGAATGATTCTTAAAATAATTGAAACCTTCGTGACAGTTTATAATAATTTTGAAAAATCTGTATATCGTGGTATAATTTTTGTAAAAAGTCCATGTAACGTGAAATAATGAAAAGGGGAGAGAATAGTTAAATGAGAGTGTCCGAAGCAATAAATATTTCCAGACTTGTGCTCTTCCAATCAGCACCGAGTCTTCCATTGTACACACCCGACCGACCAATTATACTACACGGCGTCCTTAAATATAAATCACAGTTCCAATTAACACCAATCGTGTTTACCCACTCCCCTTCTGCATACATGAATGTATTGCAACTAAAATTAGATGGGAGACTAATTACGAACACCGCTCCCATTGCCACCGTGACGACGGTGATCTATTCGAAAGCCAACGAAAAAAAAAAATGAACAAAGCGGGAGGGAGAAAGAGAGAGAGAGAGAGAGAAAACAACAACGGAAAAAGTGCATGTTAATAACACGGCGGGACAGAGAATTGTTTAAATCGATCCATCAGCTGCAAATTTATACAATTAAGCGAAACTGCAGTTGGAATAATTAGAGTACGTTTAATTGTTGTCGGAAGGAATAATTTAAAAATAATTGCGACTTGATTTGATTCTCCTCTAAAACGGTGCAGTCTGCTCGCAATCTCAGGAAAATATTTTCATTGTCTAATTGTTATTTGATCATGAAGATTCGCGGAGAATTGGACTTGTGAATTGGACTTGTTAATTAACAAAATGTCTGTTCGAAGTTGGTATAAAATACGATCGGACAATTTTTAGATTTGATTGTCATCTAGGTAGTATTTTTTGTACTGAAGTAAACATTATAGGTGTTTTTATTGACGTTGGGAAGATTTTTTTTAATTGAAAAAAAAACTATCAAAATCTGTGAAATCTAAAAATATTTACAAAAATCAATGCGATTTTTAATGGTTCGGAAAAATAATCTTTGCAACCTACAATAATTAACATTGGGACATACTAATCGATTGGTTTGCAATATCGAGTCAGAAATAAGTATAAAAAATAGAACATCAATAATATTAACCGTTACAACATAATAAAAAAGGGCAGTTCGGTAATAAATAATGGACATTTATTTTTTATTTGATCTGAAATAAAATAATTTTTATTATTTAATATTTTTCTGTCTGTAATACATTATTTATTGTTTATTAGCAAAAATTAATCTGTAGAATACACTTGTAATTAACACACAATTCTTGTCAAAATAAATTAGGTCTGATGAGGACAACTGTAAGATCAATCATTATATAAACAATTAGACTGACAAGGTTTATTGTCAAGACAATATTCAGTATTTCTTACCAAAATTAAATCTATAGAATAGGCTTGCAATTGACATACAACGATGGATGTAAAAATAAATTAGCTTTGTTCAGGAAAATGGGAAAAATCATAGTATAAACAGTTTTCCAAAAATGACAAACAATTCATTGGAAATACAAACTTGTTAATTAAAGGACATGTTACTGATAAATACTGTAAATTTTAAACATTAAAATAAATCTTGTAAATTGCTATATTAAACATAGAATTTTTCTTCTAGCTATTTATTGAACACTGAGCTTTCCATGGTTGTGTTGATAAAGTTATAAAATATAAATTAAAATATAAATAAAAAAAATAATTTCTAAATCTATATTCTATCAACGCACATCTATCATCTGGAGTACAGTGGACCAATGAATAATCAGAATCTCACTGAGATACCCAGCATAAACAATAAATTAGTCCAAATTTCTACTACAAAAAATAAGAACAAAATAAAATTTACAACATCAAACAACGCTATCCATTTAATAACAAAACTAAACAATGATACAGAATTCTACCATAAAATCTAGTATCGATGTTTTAGATCGTTGCCATAAATAATTTAAGTTTAGAACGACTGCATGCAGACAACACCATGAAGAAGAAGCAGTTTCGAAATAGCTGTGTTAATCGAAGTGCACCATTAACCTCGATCTTGAGCATAAAGAAGCAAGACGCCATTACAAATTTACTACGTACCTAAATCTCGCATTAAAACCAAGTCTTAGACGATGCTCATTTATCTTTGACAGTTCACAATCCACATCCATGATCTCAGTGCTATACTCGTGCCAACTACACTAAACCTTCGGTCAAGAACCACAAACATTACTAGCAAATTATCTTCTTCATGGTTGCAGTCCAATATCGTCTATAACTGGTGAGAATATCGAAAAGTTGAAAGACTTTAACATTGAGACATTAAAACATTACGGAATTGTTACATAGGAAAGGTAAACTGAAGAATTAAATACTTGACAAGTTGAAAATTTAAATAATTGTGGTTTTAAGAAACTGAGGAATTGAAGAAGACGTGGAGAATGGAAAAGCTAAGCGATTCAAGGATTGAACCATTCAGAAGTTGAAAAATTTCAGAGAAAGTAGTTAGTCAAAACTTGGAGAATTTAGGAATTGCAGAATTAAAGTATCAAAAACTAGAAAGACTGAGTAATTGGAGGATCCAATAATTACAAAATCATAAAATTCGATGCTTAAGAAATAAAATAATTGAAAACTGAATAATTGAATGTAAATAAAAAATTTTGCAATTTGAGGGTTTCAGAATTGGAACGTCGAAGAACGAAATTATTAGATTACTGAATAATTATAGATTACTGAATATTGAAAAATTCAGTATGATGAATAACAAACAATTAGAATGACGCAAACGATGAACGCGAATAATTATAAAAGTGAATAATTGAAAATAAATAGGTAGTTAAAAAATTAAAGAACAATTATTAAAAAGGGAGTATGATGAATAATGATTAATTGTATAACGAGACAAATGAAAACATGAACATTACGAAAATTAAATAATTGAATGATGAACGAACTGGAGCACGTCTGACACGGATTTGCCGTCAAAACGACCACACGCCCTACCCCGTGGCCCATTAACCTCAATCCCAAGCCGAAAGAACTAAGAGGCCCATTACAATTTTAGTACTCATCCGATCTTCCATCGAAACCTCCTTTCCGTTCACCTCTTCGTCGGTTCACCATCAACATCCACCACAATCGATCTTACATTAATCTCGGCGGAAATAGTCTCGTTATTCGGTCACCGTATCTCTCACGAAAAAATAGAAAAAGAGAAACACTTCACGGGATATCTCACTGTCTTCTTTCTCGTTGTATTCGAATGTCAACTACAGCTGGTTGAAGGGGACCAAATGCGTCAATCGTGCGGTATATTTGACCCGTGTTCAACCAGCTAAGCTTAACATTACGTTCGCCGTTTGCCAGGTGTGCGTCCTCGTTGGTTTTTCCTCAAGCTTTTTCTCGGCAGGCGAAATCAAGGTGGAAGTTGCGGTGACGGCCATTATCTCCTCGATCTTCGTTGTGCCCGTGTCCCGACCGCAAAATGTCGATTCCAGGGACGTTCCCTGATTCTGTCGATGATGTCTCGTGCTCCGCGATCCGGAATAGCCGATAGTAATAGCTCCTCCACGCCGAGGCTAATTAGTACAGTTTATGCTGGCCGCTGCTGTGGAGATTGTTTTAGGATGAAATACACAATCCAGTTATCTGGGAAACGTTCGCGAGAATTCTCTGTTGGTTGCGAACGGGGATCGGAAATGTTCGATGGAAGGAACTTCGGCTGTGGCTTGAATTTTCAGGGAGGAGATTTCAATGACAGGTTGGGATCTCTATGTGCTTAGATAGGAATCTTAGTATGTATCTATTATGATAGTATGCACACGTTTGTCCACAAATTTACAGACGTGACTGGATCATATTTGCAAATCAAATTACATCTAATTCTGGGCGTAAATCTATCTACAAATTTCTCTATCTATACATCTATCTACATACAAATCTATCTACAAACTTGTCTACCTATCAGTCTATAAATGTGCCTAGTAAACTATCAATACAAGTACGTCCTCGCGTTTGTTTACTATAATCAATCTATAAATTTATCTATACGTCTACTTAGCTATTAATCTACAAATTTATCTGTAAATGTGTCAAACAATTTATCGATTCGTCAATCAGCAAATTCAACTATAAGTGTGCCTTATTCATATATAAGTGTGCATACAAGCATTTCTATTAATCTATCTGGATATTTGTATGTATGAATCTCTTTTCTTACTCATATTATAAATTTATAAATCTGTCAATCTATCAATATATTATTCTATGAATCTAATAATTTAGAAATCTATCAATTCATGAATCTATGAATCTATCAATTCAAAACCTACTTTAGAGCTGCCTCTTCAATTTCCAATGGTTAGAGACGCAGTTCAATGTCAAGTAAACTCAAAATTAGTAGATGAACACATCCAAAATCTATCTCGATCCAACAGAAAAATCTCTAAATATTAAAACAATCAAATCTGTGTACACGGTATCGAATTTAGAATAAATTCTCACTTTTTTTAAATATAAAGACGCAGCATAAAAAATCATGAGGTAAAATTGCACAAAGAACAACAACAAAATCACTCATCCACAGTTTCCCAAGTATCCAAATAAAGAAACCTAAGGCGTGTGTGTCTCCATATATCCAAATAATTCATGCAATAAATTAACCAAATCAGTCTGAAATGCTCCAAAAGTATCCACAAAATTGTATCTAAGAAAACATATCCTCTAAATGTCTAAACAATTGACTCTATCGATCCAAAATCCAACTAGGAGTCTATCCAACTAAATTTCTGGTTTGCAGTGGCGTAGGCAGAGACGAAATGAACATCCGTGGTCAATTGAATTTGTTGTACCCATCCAAACAACTGGTTCTATTACCCAACATCATCCAATTTAGAGTCTATCCACCAAAATTTTTGGATTGCAATGGCGTGGACCAAGATATCTATGCAAAGAGCTGATTGAAGTCGCTTAAGACTCAGGCGACCAAAACAATTGAATCTCTCCGGCTCCGAATCCAGTTTCGAGTCGAGTCACGTCAAGTTTTCGATCGCCGAGGCAAAGTAGGGTGCGAGGGCTGATCGATCAGGATTTCCCCGGTGACACTAGGCTTTCGGTAGACAATGGCGTAGATGGTGGCACGTACGGAGGCAGGAAGAGGGCAGGGTCGCGGCTCGAAGTGATGCTGCAGCCCGCCGGGCGGCCATTAAGAGTGTCATTGTGTGCGCGGGGGTTATTGGCAGGAAGAGGGGCATTAAGGCGGCAACAATGGACCCCTTTCGATCCCAGAAGCACCCGCTGCTCGCCCTCCCACGAACCCTCGCTCTGGAATCTCGCCCTCGATCCACCCCCCACGTGCCCTGGACTCTGGAAACGCGAGGAATCCGAGATTTTTTAAATAGATACAAATCGGGGTCATTATTGTCTAGTTAGGGGTGGGGTTGTGTTCGGAGGGGTTGGGCTGCGCTGTTTCCGTTCGGGAATTCAGCGGATTCAATGAACGATCATCTGTCGTCGAGGAAAGAGTCGAGGAATGACGCGGCCGCGAGCGTGGATAACTATTCTCGGCTCGGCACGATGCGCGAGTAACACGAGACGCCGAGAGTTTAAATTTATCCTACGGGAGGCCATGGCTGCCCGACGGATGGCCTGTTAGAGTATGTTCTAGTGAGAGTGTACGCTTCGTTATGATTCTAGCCGGGTTCCTGTTGATTCATCAACTTATTGTTTAGGTTAGGTTAGGTTAGGTTACATTTTAAAAAATATTTCTTTCAAACAATTCTCAGGCTCTTTTGACGACCTGGGCCATGTCGAAGACAGGGTCTTCTAAGACGAGGGATGCTTTGAATTTTTTAAGAAAATTGTTTTAGAGATTAAATCTATCTGATGACCTAAAATTATTATGCCAGGTTCGGACACTTAACACATTACCGACCGGTGATTATTACATAATTTTGAAAAAATCTATGATCCATGGCTAAACACTTTTTAATGGAAATAGCAACAGCATTTTTCATTGTTAACTAACCAGTCACCCTCAATAACGAAATCTAATAGTCTCATTTAAGGTTGTAATGTAAATGAAAATTTCTATGCTTTCTTTTGGTACAGCACAATTATTAAAAATCATTTAAAAGAAACAAATTATTCATTTAAAAAAAGAGTTAGTCTCTGACGACTTATTTCAAGGTTCACAGAAGACTTTGACAACCTCAGAAGTTCAAATCTAAGTTCTTATTGCAATTTAAAGAAAGTAAGTAACTTTAGACTCTTAATAATTTAAAACAATATAATGAGGACCTAGTATTTGTAGATGAATTTTGAAACAAAGAAGTTCAAACGTCTTTGACAATAACAGAGACTACATGCGAGATTATATTTAAAGCTTACTCAACTTCGAGTAAAATAGTTTCAAGGTTTAAACATCTCTGATGACTTCTAAGTTCAAGGTGTGTTTAAATCCGGGTATTTAACCCTTTTTAAAAATAGTTATGAAGACTGTGTGACTCACTGATGAGATTTTTAAAAAATAATATTATTTTTAATAATAAACAGTGAGTGAGTACGTATATATTGAGGTTGAGACATCTTTGACAGTGTCATAAGCCATGTCTAGGTCTAGGTCATTATGAATTTAAAAAAAAATCGTTTCCAGATTTATTACATACAAGTAGTCTCTGCTGACCTCAATGTATGCTGGACCTCCATCCACAAACCTATCAATTTTTTCAAAATGTTTTTATAGACTGACATATCTTTGACAACCTCGTAGGTTGTCTACAGCTAGGTTTTCCAATTTTTGAAAACTTAATTCCAATATTTACTGATGAACTCATAGTCTATGCCCAGGCCAATATCAATTTAAAAAAATAATACAAAGGTACGACCATCTTTGATGACCTCGAGCCATACTACGCCCAACCCCCTTAGCAATTAAAATAATATTTTCAAGCTTTCAACAACTTTGGCTAACCTCGTAGTCCTTGTCTAAATCCAGGGCCACACCTTTATTAGTTTTTCACGAAATAATTCAAAGTTGTAGGTCTACCCCAAAGAATGACATTAGCTTCTCACATCCATCTGACATTTATCTATTCCCTGATCACTATCACAATCCATAGGATTCCCGAATATCCATTATTTTCCTAGCAACCTACCCCCAAGAACTCTGAAAAGATCATGTATAAAGTACCATTTAATTAAACCCTCTACAGACATCTTCCGACTTATTCCAACCACCAAAGAACGCCAATTATAAATAAAAGAAAGATTAACTAAGAGGGCGGTGATTGGTGATCGTACATGCTAGATCATATTCAAGACCCCCATACACCACCATCCAACACAGCAAGGACACACTATTTAATTACACCCTCTACAGACATCTTCGGACTTATCCCAACCACCAAAGGAACCCGATTAAAAATTTAAAAAAAAATTACTAAGAGTTGTAAACGTTATCAGTGATCATACACGCTAGGTCATGTTCAAGACCCCCATACACCACCATCCAACACAGCAAGGACACACCATTTGATCACACCCTCTACAGACATCTTCGGAGTTATCCCAACCACCAAAGGACCCGATTAAAAATTAAAAAAAAATTACTAAGAAGTGTAGACCCCATACATAAATTCAAGACCACATACACCATCATCCAAATGAGCCAAGTCACAGCAGAAGTATACCAAAACCATGGAAAGGAGAACCTACCTCAATGGGCTGAGCCTGGGGCAGCCACTGGCCCCGGCGACGACGATAATCGTGCATCATCTTCGATCCACTGACAGAAAGCACACAGTCACTGAACCAAGTCCGCGCACCGTACGAATCCTTCTCCGATAAATGCTCACTGTTGTCCCTCAAACGATATTCTGCTCACTAAAACGCGCTTTCAGCCGGCACACTTCACTGTTCCGTCGATCGTCTCGCGAATATTCTGGCCGCTCGCGCAACCGGCCCCGACATCGCGTATTTTTAGGCGAAATTATGCAACGCCGCCGTGCGTGCGTCCCCTTCGCTCCCCTTGAACTTCATCTCGGCGAGAGTCTGCGATTCGGCGGATTTTTTCTCGTGAAACCGACGCGACCGAGAGCGCCGTCGGACGGCAGCAATCCGCGCGTCCCTTCGCCGCGGACGGTATTTTGGTCGCGCGAGTTGAAGAGGATGTTGCGGGACCAACGAGAGACGTATGAGAGGAGAAAGAGAGAGAGAGAGGTGGTAGATTGGGGGACCGAGTCCATCGGCCGGCCTATATCCGGAGCAGTGGCGCTTGCGGAAGGTTTGCAGTGTTTTCGTAGGACCTCGGTCTCGAGGGACTCTGGGAATTGGAGTTTCTACGAAGGACACTTCTGTTGCTGCTGGGAGCTGATTCTGGCTTAGCGAGACAAAGAACGAGTCGAGATTAGCTGGACACCCAGGCTAGGCTCAGGAAATTGTTTGTCTGAAAGGATTGCTGGATCAGAGTAGCGTTGGAAGACAGCCTGGGGACATGACACAATTGCACACATTTCAGACAACTCGTCTGAAGTGACTCTGAAAAGTGGAGTTTGTTCGAAGTCGTTTGTGAAACATCTTAGAGCTGGTTTCAAGTAGTTGCTACAAGAGGCAGGCTGAGATTAGTGATTGAGTAAAAAATCGGTCTGAAAGGATTGCGAGATCAGGATCAGTCTGAAAGTTGTGTAGAAATTTCGAGGCGAGTTAAGGGAAAGTTGTTTTGAAATAGAGTGGGAGGTATTTGAAAAGATTGCAAGACCTCCAATCTGATCATAACTCCCAATCCATCTAAAAAATGCAAACTAATAAAATCTGAACTTTGAGTCTTTAATCTACATTTAATCCAAAAATGTCTAAAGGAGCACCTCCAAAAATGTCTGAAAAATCTGCAGAATATTACCTAAGCCTAATTCCGACGGTCAGAAATATCCACAAACCCTAACTCAGTCACAGTCCCAATCATAAATAAAAACTCTAAAACCTGACTCGAACCCGCACATACCTCCACTCACCTAAGAAGCCTAAGACCCCTAACACGATCCCAATCTCAACTAAAAGAAATACAAAACTTACCGTGTATTCGTCCAAAAATTCCATGATAATCGAGTATCCCCATCAAACCGAATTTACACCTTCCACAGCTGACGTTACACCCCTTTCTGACTCTCTCTCTCTCTCAATCCCCATCCCCAGTTTTTGGACACTGCAGACTCCGTCCGACTAATTTGGGACAGGATCGAGGGTGATTAAACAAGCTTCATCGCAAGTCGATGGAGGAGTAATTAGGCGAGTTGCCATGGACAAAGAGGAAGAGGGGCTGCGTACGTAATGCTGTAAATATCGACAGGCAGGAGGACCTGTGCGGGGGTGGATCTCGGTGGCGAAAGAACCGGAAGAGTCTACAATACTCAAATTGCGACATTGTGTTCGTTCACCCAGTTTCACTTTCGATGCCAGAAGAACGTCTACTCGAGAATAAAATGGACCAATTGACCTGATAGTCACTTCGGAGCTATCTACCCCCTTCGTACTACTTTTATCGGATCAGCTAGGGGTTGATTTTAGGTGTCTCCTAGCAAATGTAGCTAAACTGACCTAGGCTAATGATTAGAGTAATGTTAGTGTTCGTGAGTTCAACAAATTGACTTCAGAATTAGGACAATGGTTGAAATGTCTCCTAAATTGGCAAAATAGTAACTATAGCTAAACTGACCTAGGCTAATGATGGATTCCTGTGAGAAATTGTTTGCAGAGTTAGTGAGTGATGTTGGAGTATTCGTGAGTTCAAAAAATTGACTTCAGAATTAGGACAGTGTCCTAATTGGCAAAATGGTAACTATAGCTAGAATGATCTAGGCTAATGATGGATTCCTATGAGAAATTGTTTGCAGAGTTAGTGAGTGATGTTGGAGTATTCGTGAGTTCAAAAAATTGACTTCAGAATTAGGACAGTGGTTGAAGTGTCTCCTAAATTGGCAAAATAGTAACTCTAGCTAGAATGATCTAGGCTTATAATGGATTTCTGTTACAATTTATGTGTAGTGTCAGCGAGTGATACTAGAGTGTGTTAGTTAGTTCAAGAAATTGTTTCCTGAATTAGGGCAGTGGTAAATTAGGTTGATCGTAGCTGGATTAAATCTTTTATGTACAGGTCTATCGATTATTGCATATATACTGATGTGATCAATTGGATCGAGACAGGAGAGATATATTTCTAATTTCTTGTCAGATCCACTGATCCATTGTTAAATGATACCACTGATTACTAACTCCGAAATTCTTTCACTGAGAACATGAAAATTGTTTTTTAAATTGGGACTGTGATTTCTTTTCTTTTTAATTGTTGGAATTTCTTTCTGTAATTGTTAAGGTTACAGTGTGGCATGCCATTGTCAAAGACCAAGAAAGAAAAGTGAACGAGAATTCTACGGTTCATTGAATTTGATTTAGAATCTAGCTTACGTACAATTACAGTCTATTTTTAATGAGAAGGCTGGTGGCCGAATAAACGCTTTTGGAAAAATTGCCGAGGGTGGGGCGATACGCTATAATGAAGAAAGTTTGACCTGCTTTCTAAGTTTTTCCCGTAAACTGCAAATTAAGGATTGGCTTCCAAAGTTAGTTGACTAACTAGCTTGTGCCAGTTATTTTCAGTTGAAAATTGTTAGAGATGATTAGAAATTACTAAGTGGTTCGGGGCGGAATTTTTAGCAAAATATAATCTACTTACACGTTGTTCGACGAACCGTGGATCTTTACACGTTTCTAGTACACCATTTCGAAGAACTTTTTTTCTGCTCGGAGCTCAATAAAATATATTACAACGCGGTCGTAACAATTTCGTTTACGATAACGAGCTTCCGCGTAATTTCTCTCGTCGTTCAATTACGCTACTTTGAATCTGCATAAAAATTGGGATAATTCGATCGCAATTTACCTGTCACACTTTTCAATTAGAAACTGCGACTATCGCGTTAAATAGCAGTCATGATCGATTGCAGCGAATCGCAATTAACAATTGTGGACCTGTAATCAATTGTAGCGAGTGGCAATTAACAATTGCAGTGAGCAAATCGCGACCGAATAAACGCAGTCGAAACGTCGTTATCAATATGCAGATTGCATTTTGCTCGATTTCAGTATTCCGATTTTGGGATTTTCGTATCGTTTTGAACGAATTCATCATTTCAAAATAATCGATCGCCGAGACTGTCACTTTTACGAGTATTATCCTGGGATTTTGTTTTGTAACATGCTCGGAAACCGAGGCCGTGGAAAATCTAAAGATAACCAGGTTCTGAACGAAGGATAATATTTCCTTAGAACTTTGCTATTGTAATAACTTTCTCGAGGATCACCTGCCGTGAATGAGGATAGTAATTATAAATGCAATTAAAATATAATTTTTGATCCAATGAAAAGCAGGGTAAAATAAATTTTCTAGATCCAATGACAACATTCCAACGCGAAGAAACAGCAATATTTTCAGTCCAATGAAGAGTCGGACATTTTCAACGAATTTTCCGGACTCTCATAAATGCCTGAACTCTCATAAGAGGACGGTAATATTTCTCAACGAAGCGCAGGATGTTCTACAGAAAAGTTGTCCTAAGAAGAAGAGAATCTTCTTTGGTCTCACAAAGATCAAGGTATTTCCTAGGAACAAATTTTCTGGACACCAATATCAACTTCCTGTCACGAGAGGAAAAGATGAAAGACAAGCATTTTTCTGGACGAGAGAGAAGCTAAAATAACAGAGACTCTGTAGCCCTCTCGACAAAAGGATTTTCTGGACCACGGTACTACTTACGCATTAATAGTGGACAAGATTCTTTCTCGATTGGAGAAATTATTCTTTTTTTTTTTCTTTATAATTTATACTGCAATGAACCACAAGCAAAAATCTCGTGTAACAAGGTGATAAAGAGGATAGCTGACCAGGAGAACATGCTATTCGCTCAGACCAATTTGTCTGGACTCTTTTGTACGATACCATTAGAGAACAGAATCTTGAATCGAAGATGAAAAAATATTAGAGTAACAACCCTTAACGCAAAGAAGAAGATATCTTCGTAGACGAAATAGTGAATTTTCTGAACACCAATATATACTTTGAAAAGTCTCCCATGATAGGATAGTAACCCCCAATTCAACGAAGAAGAAATCTTATTTCTAGCGCATGTACAACTTCATTCTCAAAAAGTCAATTTTCTGGACTCTAATTTTTAATCATCCCCTTAGGGCTAAATTTTGTGTAAAATGACGTCTGTTGTTCCTTTGAAGGGTAGCAAGGATCTAGCTTCGAAAATGACATTTTCACTAGTGTGACAATTGTCTGGATGCAACCAAACTGCTCCCTCACAGGAATCATTCATCATCCAACCAGACACACTCACAGACACAAGCCAGAATTCCTTGAACAAACCTGAATCTCTCCGAAATTGGTCGTCACCATCCAAAAGTAGCCTGTTCGATCCAAACTCAGTCTGGTCCATCGCGAATCAGCTACACACAACTCCATCATCCCTACAGCTCCTCTTGGAACCTCCACTATCCTCCTCAAACAAGCTCCACGTGTGATCCAACCTCCTCCGTCATCTTCCAACCCCAGAAAGACCCCCATTTACTTTACCCCCTCACGAACTTACAATAACCAAACTCCACCAACCATCACACTTTACGTTCGTCAAAATCGTACTTCGGCCCTTCGCCACAAAACCACCCTCTCGCATCTCCGACCCTCTCAAAATCCCCCGAAAAACCTTCGCATCCACTTACTACCTTCCGGTGCCACCCACAAGCTCACGAGCTTCGAGATCCACGTTTCACACTTCAATTTCTACTCCCACCCCCATCGAGCATCCCCAAACCCTCGGATACCTTCCACTTACAATGCTCTCCCTTCACTATTCCCAGAGAAACAACCACGACCATGGTCTTTCACTGGACCTCCAAGAGACCGTGCTAACTTCTTCCCCGAAACCCCTATATACCCCTTGATCCCCTAAATACCTTTCCTCCAGAAGGCAGCCACACTTCTACCAGGGGTGTCTCTCGATCGAGTGAGGAACCGAGATGTGGAGAGAGAGATATATATATAGAAAGAGAGAGAGAGAAAGAGAGAGAGATGCGTCTCACCCCATAAAATAATCACCCCCTGTGCCCTCCCACGCGCGCCACACTGTCTCCTTTCCATCTTCTTCCGCGAGTCTGGCCACGCGCTAGGCCTCGACTACTGACTCCGCTGCACTCTGCCTGCAGCTGCACTCTCTGCCCGCAGCTCTCTTCTCCGACAACGATTTCGTCGGGGGTGAGGTAGGGAGGAAGGGAGGGAGGGGCGGCACCGGATGGAAGGACACGGTGGGACGAGGGGGTTGGTGGAACGTGGGGTGGGTGGGACCGGGATGGAAAGAGAGAGAGCGAGATAGAGTAAGAGAGAGAGAGAGGGGGTGGTAGCGGCGGACGGAATAAAGATCACCGCAGCGGTCGGTCGGCCCGACCAGAACGTGAACGTACTACTTGCTGGGCGTTCGGGCCCGCACTGTGCAGCCGACGGCGGGCGTCGCGACGCCTCGAGCCCTCGCGGAGGGGCTGGCCGAAAAGTGGGGGAGGCGCCTGCGTCCCGTGCATCCAACCCGAGCTGCTCCGGGCCGCCACCCCCGCGACCAGAGAACCCCAGCCCTGTCAGCTCGCCTAACTGTCTGCTGGCTCTACCTGAGAGAAACCCCCGATCGAGAGAGACGCTCAGAGAGTTAGAACGAGCCGAGCACACCGAGGGAGAGGGAGAGCGAGAGCTCTCTTTGGCCGCGCGCTCTCTTCTTCTACCCCCACCACACCGCAGACGACGTGGCGGTGTCTTTCTCGCGCTCGTAAGCAACCGGCCGTCACTATGGAAAATATGAATTTGGGTCAGATACCAGCCGCCGTGCCCTAATGAACCTTTAATGTGACCTATTTCTTTTTTTCTGACGGCGCTCGGGCTGTTGCTTGAGCGGACAACTTTCGGGCTGGCCGGGATCTTTGTCGGGGTGATGGGTTTTCCATTTTTCACGGGGTTGCCGATGGTTTCCGGTGAGGTGCTTCCAGGGTGATGGGGATGTAGGGTATCTTCGAAACGCGCGTAGATCCGTCGCATTTTAGTAAAGAGCTCCGTGGAGGGTGGCGTTTAATCGAGTTTGTAAAATTATTTTTGGGGGTGCGGAGTATGCTGTGTTTCCAAAAACTATTTTTACTCTCACTTTTTCATAAATGCTTGAAATCCGCAAGATGGACACTTCTTTTACTATAGATTTCTGTGGAGGGTGGTGTTTAATCGAGTCTGCAAAATAATTTTTGGGTATGTGGTGTTTCCAAAAATTAAGTTTACTCTCATTTTTTCAGAGTGGTTGAAATCCGCAAGATGGACAATTATTTTACTATAAATCTCCGTGGAGGGTGGCATTTAATTGAGTTTTTAAAATAATTTTTGGGGGTGCGGAGTATGCTGTGTTTCCAAAAACTATTTTTACTCTCACTTTTTCATGAGTGCTTGAAATCCGCAAGATGGACACTTCTTTTACTATAGATTTCTGTGGAGGGTGGTGTTTAATCGAGTCTGTAAAATAATTTTTGGGTATGTGGTGTTTCCAAAAATTAAGTTTACTCTCATTTTTTCAGAGGGGTTCAAATCCGCAAGATGGACAATTATTTTACTATAAATCTCCGTGGAGGATGGCATTTAATTGAGTTTTTAAAATAATTTTTGGGGGTGCGGAGTATGCGGTGTTTCCAAAAACTAATTTTACTATCATTTTTTTCATGAGTGGTTAAAATCCGCAAGATGGACACTTTTGACAGTCGTCCTTCCATGGTAGTCGTGGCTAGACTCAGTCAAATATATGCACGTCAATTTTCAATAAATATTTTTTACCCTATTTCTTGGGGAACAAAATCAATATTCTCATTGGATTAAATACAAATAGCGAACTATTTCAACCGGCTACTAAAAAATTAGAATCCAGATAGCAATTGTGGGTCAAAGTGGACTGAAGTAGCCCCATTCGAGTGTTACACAAAGATTATCACACAGACCATTCTTAAATTTTGTAGATTTATGCAATTTAATATTTGGAGATTTTACAATAATTTTTTACAGTGGAAATATAGCTAGAATAATTTCTGATAGCAAACGACTTGACACATGTTTTTAATTTCTGGGTGCTTGATGGTTTTAAAAATGTTAAACATTCTTTGGGAACGACGATTAGGGTTGCGAGGGGTTGTAGACAAGGGTTTTAAATAGCTGGAATAATTTCTGATAGCAAACGACTGGGCACATGTTTTTAATTTCTTGGTGTGCTTGATGTTTTTAAAAATGTTAAACATTCTTTGAGGCGACGATTAGGTGTTGTAAACGAGAGTTTGGAGTTTTTAATGATTTCTAATAAAATATACATTTTATTAGTTTAATATTCAAGAATCATTAATTGTTCCGTTAGTTCGGAATCGATTGTAACGCATTGTAGCCTCACTTTTTTTTCAACAAACATGGCGAAAGGAATGCACGCGCGTGCCTGCGTAATTACATACAATTTACATCAGATTTTAATTTGATAGAAGCGAGCGGCCTGGGAACGCGTTGAAAGTGCGATCCTAATCGGACACCGCAGCGACAGCATCGATAACGCTGCTCTGATATTTCGTGACGTAATTACCGAGCGAGAAAACTCCATGGAAATGGCAAAATAAATGTTAACACGCGTCCCCGCGCGACTCGCCGCTCCCTTCGTTGTTGTTTTCGCTAATAGCGTGACTGTGATTTATTCCCGCGATGGTTAGATACGCGAACGAACCAGAAAGTAGATGATAGAGACACGTTTTCCAACTACCTTTACAGAATTTTTCTTGCTAAACGCAGAACAAATATAATTTGTTAAAACTACCCCTTTACATTGGAAGAAGTCTGACCGTGTTTGTGAGCATGTTTCTCGGAGAGTATTGGAGATACTTAATAAGTAAATTAATTATTATTTGGCAGATTTTTTTCAAAATTTTAGATTGCACACTAAGGGAGGAAAGTAATTTTTCTGTTTAAACTATCCCTCGTATCTAGTAATAACTTGTGTCAACTAAGTTCGAGTTTCTTTGAGATGTTTCAAAAATTTATTATATAGAAGTATATTAGCTTTATTTTTGACAGATATTTTCCAAATTTTAGCTCATCTATTGAGGGTAGAAAAACAATTTTTATGAAATATACACCAACTTTGTGAGTATATGTATCGACCATTAACTGGAGATATTTTAAAGATTCAAAAAGCAGTTAACAAAAACACTATTCGAAATTCGACGTTTTTCTATGAAAATAGTAACTGCGGACTAACTTCACAGGTTTTTATCTGGCATACTACACGAGACAGCTGACCAAACAAAAATGCTAATTACAGCTACAACTTTACTCGACCCCGCATACGTTTTTCAAAAATTTTATCCTGTCCGTTAAAGTCAGAAAAAATTCATTTCACAGGACAAGGTCTATAAACGACATCCGCCAAAACGAGAAAGTAGAGAACAGCCGGGGGTGGAGGATGAAAAAATTCGAATAAACGTAAACAGGCATAAGAACAGGGGCGGGGTAGTGGAGTAAGTACAGTACCAGCATTAAAATAAAATAAAACAGAGAGGTTTTTCGCAGCGCGTTACGGTATATCACACGACCGTGGAAAACAAGTTCCACGGTATAATAATGACCCGACGTCAAAAACAGCGCGGCGCGCCAGTAAAAACGGGAGCAAACCCGGAAACTGGGGGGCGAGAGAGTATCAACTTCGAAAGTCAATGCGGAGCATTAAAGCGGGAGAGCTCGTAAACCGTGCGTAGTTAAAGAAGCTGTATCAAAGTTCCAGCCGGAAAAAGAGAGGCGAGGCCGGCAGAGCTGGCCGGCTAACGAGCCACTGAGAGATCATGCACGTCCATCAGGATCCATTGATCTTCCGGTGGTCTTTCATGGGGACACATGGTGCAGTGATAGTGTGCTGTTGGATCCTTCGTTACGGCAACAGGAAATAAAAATCATAGGAGACATTTTGTACAATAATGCTGCGAGAACATTTAATTATTAATTATTGAAAAGTGAGCTTGACAATTGTTTGTTTTTAAACAAATGGTTATACTTAAAAACCATTTGGTACATATGTTGTGTCACACGGTTATCTAAAACATATTAAATTTTCGTTAAACAATGTCCGACGGAAGTGCTGCAGGAACATTTAATTATTAATTATTGAAAAGTGAGCTTGACAAATTTTTTTAAAGAAATGGTTATATTTAAAATCATTTGGTGGTTCAAGAACATTTAATTATTAATTATTGAAAAGTAAGCCTGACCATTTTTTTTAAACAAATTTTTATACATACTAAATTTTATTATTGTACATACTAAAACATACTAAACAAATACTAAATACATACAAATAAATAAGTTATACATACCAAAACAAATTATATATTCATTAAAAAATTTCCAATGGAAGCCATATTTATTAGACGATTTTCACCAAGCATAAACTTAATCCTGTCTCGGTCTCATCATAGACCTGATTATGAACCTGATCGAGATCTAGCGCCCAATTTAAACCAGATCTATACCTCCCTTCTTCACAAGTACAACGAACAATTTCTCCAAAAGGAACGCCCTCGATACCCAATCACCAGCTGCAATTACACATACGCCCGCCCCCACCGAAACTCAAAGGATCATTCGATCGCAACGATAGTCCCCAGAACGCGCTCACAGTCAAACGCGCGAGCATATATCCGTGAAACAGCGTGCGCGTGATCGCCGAGGAAATATTACCCATAAATTCCGCAGATTCCGCGCGCGCGGAAAACAAACCGGAGCCGTTTCTGTGCTCCAGTAACGAGGATTTACGCAGGATCCAGAATCTAGAGTCGCGTTTCGAGCTGCGACTGGCATCCCTGATGCGCTAACAAAGCGGAAGAGTCATCACATGTCTAATTGCATTAACACTTTATGGTCTTGTATCAAGACCCTTAATCATTGTTAGTCGTGAACAATGTCACAATTACATGATGTATAAGTGGAAATTCTAGTGTTCCTTATCTGTTCGAAATGGGTTAACCCTTATCGCGACACCATTCAAATTTCGCTACTCTACTTAATAATTGCCAATTGTAGATAATGTCACAATTACAAGGAAGGTAACTGAAAATGCTAGTGTTCCTTAACTGTTCGAAATAGGTTAACCCTTAACTAGTGTACCGTGATCTCGCGTGACGCCATTCAAATTTCGCTACTCTACGATAATTGTGAATAACAAGTTCTTTAGGACTATCGATTGTTTAGTCTTAAATTGCATACTTATTTCAAGTTGCAACTAGCATAATTGATGTGTTGAAAAAGCAGAAGAGTCATCACATGTCTAATTGTATTAACCCTTTATTTTGTTTAACCCTTTATTATTATAACCCTAATAATTGTTAGTCGTAGATAAAGTCACAATCACAGAGAAGGTAACTGAAAATGCTAGTGTTCCTTAGCTGTTCGAAATAGGTTAACCCTTAACTGTGGTCTCGCGTGACGCAATTCGGATTTCGCTACTCTACGATAATTGTGAATAACAACTTCTTTAGGACTTTCGATTGTTTATTCTTAAATAGCATACTTATTTCAAATTGCAACTAGCATCATTGATGTGTTAACAAAAGGGAAGCCTCATCACGAACCTAATTGCATTAACCCTTTATGGTCTTGTATCGAGACCCTTAATGATTGCCACTTGTAGATAATGTCACAATTACATGGAAGGTAACTGAAAATGCTAGTGTTCCCTAACTGTTCGAAATAGGTTAACCCTTAACCACCGTGTTCTCGCGTGACGCCATTCTAATTTTACTACTCTACGATAATTGTGAATGTCAACTTCTTGAATGATTCAGTCGTAAACACCCTTAACTATGCCCTAGAAAATTTATATAAAATTTTGTTACTATCCTAACATGATTCTGAGAGAACACTGTACCGCTGTGGAAATATAATTGACAATGCAGCTAGTTCTGGTGTGAAAGGGAACACGTTGAACGATTGGAAAAATTAATTGAAAATTGCCAGGGCAAACGTGACGTCACGGGATGATTTGAATGGTCTGAAGGGTGGATTTTCGTTGGTAGGACCTCCTTTAATGACTCCTGGGATCGATAACGAGGCCATTAACGGGCCGACCAATGTCGAACGGAGCAATTTCGCGCGGGAAAACGAAAGCGAAAAAGGAGATTTAATATTTATCGCGGGGATAATGGATTTCATAAACCGCTTTGCAGAGAGGCGACTGTACAGAGCGCCGAGAAAAAGAAAAAGGCGGCGGCTGTTCGGAGGGGAACGAAGCGGCTGACAGCGTCGCATTAGCCGACAGCCAGCCGCGATGGTTTTGTTTGCAACTTTGCGGATCAATTATTTATGGGACTCGTTAACAGGACCCGGTATACGCCTGCTGCCTTTCGTTACCTTCTACTCCGGCTTCCTTTCCACTGTTTCTCCTGCCTTTTTTTCGACCGCTTTTCCTCCTTTGTTTTCTTATTGTTGCCAGCGATTGTCATTTGCGCTAAGATTAAAGTCGGCGCCTGCGCCACCTACCCGTTAGAACTTCCGACTGAAGTATTTTCACTTAGAAAAATTTCTGTATGTTCTTGACAGATAGATGAACGAAACCACAAAGTTTCAAAATAATAATAATAGAAATAAAGTAAAAATAATAGCTAGCTTTTTTTTACTGTACTTTTTTGCATCGATATTTATAAATTACACTGTACATTTTTTCGAAAGCTTTTGAAAGGATATTTTTCAAATTAAAATATTACTGTATGTTCTTGACAGATAGATGAACGAAACCACAAAGTTTCAAAATGATACTTGCAGTAGTTTTTTTAATATACTCTTTTGTACCGAGATTTATCAAGTCAATATTGTACATTTTTTTGAAAGGATATTTTATCATTAAAATATTACTGTATGTTCTTGACAAATATTTATAAAATCGAGATTTATAAAATCAACGCTGGATAATTTTTTTCGTAACAAAATTACTGTATTTTCTTGGAATATAGAATTTTCTGTTTTTTTATGATGGTACATTTTTATTGATATCAACTGTTTTATGTTTTAGTTTCGAATATGGAAATTGAACTTGAAAAACGGTACAGTATTTTTCTGTCGGCCTGATACATGTTTACGGAATGGAAAATAGAAATGCAGATTGTTAGAAGTATGGTTGTTGCGTGTACTGGTATGAAACTGTTTTTTGGAGGCTCTCCAAACGGTGGGCGTGATTCAGATCGCGCGAGTTATGCGATGCAAACATTTTCGACATTTTAACACTATCGGATCGTACTTCCTCAATAGAATTTTGAAGAAGAAACTGCAGCTTCCAACTTATTATTAAACCCTCAGATAAATCAATAGAAACACTAGGAATTTGTATCATTTTATTTTTACATTTTTATGGTATCTATATCTTCGTGTTAGTACTTTTATGAACACCATAGAAAAAAATACATTTTTCACTTCGATTCCAACGTTAATTATAATTGATCATTCAAATAAAAAGGAAAAAAATATCGAAAAATACTATCACTTGTCCGTGGTGATATGACCCGAATTTATACGTTCGTCATTGGTACACCCTTCGGTATAGTCATTTTACTGTGGCATAAACTCGTTTTATCGTATTTGTTGAATGAAACAGGTTGCTCATATTCTTTTAAAGCTTTTTACTCTGGCACTGCTGAAAAAAATGTATTTTTGGTATATAATCAACAATAAACGAACGAATAAATCGTCCATTCAATTCGAAATTCGTTTAACACTTTTATTTATTGCCTCGGAATGGCTTTATTGATAGACGATATTAAACTCCTTTGATTTATCTACTAAATTCATTTACTGAAAAAAATCAGAACTTTGTGAATGAATAAAAAATCACACGCGTCAGCTCCATGTATCATAGAATTTTTTTAAACCTGAACTCACTTATGCAGTACAAAAAATAATTGTTCAGAACCATCCATCACTTATTACCAACGGAAAAAAATATTGCTTGAAAATCTGCTAAAAAATCAGGATCCATTTTGTAGATTTTTATATGGCATAGTACTTGCGATAAAAAAAAGACAAATAAAAATGCTGACTACAGCTACAACTTTCCTTTGCGTAGTACAATTTTTTGAAAATTTTATCTGACTCGAGGAGGTCAGAAATAAATTCACCCCTAGAACGACGTCTACCAAAAATCAAGATTAACGTCGTTGACTTTAATCTGGCAAACCACGTGAGATAAATAAACAAATAAAATTGCTGACAACAGCTATATCTTTCCTCTCCATCGTAAAATTTTTTCAAAATTTTATCCGACTCCTGGAGGCCAGAAATAAATTCATCCCTAGAACGACATTTACCGAAAAATCAAGATTAACTTCTAGACTTCAATCTGGCAAACCACGTGAGATAAATAAACAAATAAAAATGCTGACAACAGCTACATCTTTCCTCTCCATCGTAAAATTTTTTCAAAATTTTATCCAACTCGTGGAGGCCAGAAATAAATTCACCCCTAGAACGACATTTACCGAAAAATCAAGATTAACTTCTTAGACTTCAATCTGGCATATCAGGTAATATAAATAAACAAATAAAAATGCTGACAACAGCTACATCTTTCCTCTCCATCGTAAAATTTTTTCAAAATTTTATCCGACTCCTGGAGGCCAGAAATAAATTCGTGTTTGTCGTCGCCTCGTTCGTAATCGAGGAGTAGCGATCGCCGAAATATAATACGGTTAAATATTGTCTCGGAGAGGAAATGATTTTTCGAGGACAAGAATAAACCTTCTGAAGTGGTGGGGGCGAGTGAGCGGGTCCTGCGAGAAATAAAAGATAATAAGAAGATAACGCGACGGTATAATGAAAAGTTATGGCAGTTCTGTGTTTCAATATCTGCGGGCTACCCACCTCAGATACGTACTTGAGGCTCCGGCGTACAAGGAGAATTCGAAGTACGTATAATTTGAGTTATGAGCGCTACGGGGCAACGATCAAAGTTTTCACTGTTAGTAGTTTCCGTGTGGAAGTCGTGCGCAGCCGAGGATAATGCTCTGCCACTGTGACATATCCTGCGGAACACTCTATTGTATTTTTATGCGAGCACACAAAGTCTCCTGATATCTACGATAAAATTGACAACGCTTTCGCTGCGCTTCGGTAAATAATTGATCGACGAATTATGTGCATATTTCAATGAAACAAATCGGGGATACTAAGTAAGCGCTACTTATACTGCACACATTTTTTCAAAATTTTAGATCGCTTATTACGGTGGACAGAAATTAGACTATCTTTGTGAGCATTTTTCTCAGTAACTATTTAAGGTAGACCAGTAAAACAAGCGGCAGATGGTAACTGCATATTAGATGTACGTCATGTATTTTTTTCAAAATTTTAGATCAATTAGTAAAGGTAAGAAAAATACAAATAAAACGATCACATCTTTTCTGGCTTCCTCTTCAAGATTGACCGTGAATGATCTTGAGTCATAGGTGACTGAACTCATTTTAAAACGCACTATTTGTTGGTGGATAAAAAAACATATCATAACATTATTATTTATAATATAAGTATATTAAATATAAATATTGTTATTATTAAATTAATGTCCGACGGAAGTGCTGCAGGAACATTGAATTATTAATTATTGAAAGTGAGCTTGACAAATTTTTTTTAGCAAATGGTTATATTTAAAAACCATTTGGTGCTTCAAGAACATTTAATTATTAATTATTGAAAAGTGAGCCTGACCATTTTGCGTATAATTAATATGTTTCGAGATATTCGTCTGTAACGCTTTATAATTGCCACCCTGTATATGGACTGTAACAGAATTTCTTTATCCTAATGTTTTCTAAGAGTCGCGTTCTAAAATTGTGCATTAATTGATGTAATTAATTATTAAATATAATTAAAATAATATATTATAAAATACATATTTATATTACAGTATATTATATATTAGTGTACTATAGTATATTAATAATATACTAGTATAGAGTATATTAAATATAAATATTGTTATTATTAAATTAATTGTTGTAATTAATTATTAAATATAATTAAAATAATGTATTATCATATAAAATAGATATTTATATTATTATATTAAAGAATATTATTTAAAAGATGATCTGATGAGTTGAAGGTCAGAGATAAATCGTAGATCAGCCAGGTGGCTGGTCCGAAGACCGTCAACGAGGGTAGAAAGAGGGTGACGCGAAGTAGCGAGGCTCGCTCGCTCGCAAATGAGCTTGATTCCGCCTCCTGTCGTATTCCCGGTTAGCCCCGTGTATCGAGTCCATCTATTTAGCGGCCGGCGATGTAGGACGAGCTGCGTACGTATGTATATGAGTCAATTAGCATACAAAGCAGTCGTATTTGCGTTGATATTAGACCACCGCTGCGCCACGCCGAGAGTGCTAGCCGGCTTTATTAAGCGTATCTTTCAAAACCACCGACGACGGTGTTGGTCCAGGGTCTCCCCGCGGCCCTCGACCATCGACCCTTTCCGCCCTCGCAGCTACGACCATCGACAACCCCTCGCAACCCCCTGCCCTTCGCAACCGTAAACTTATTCACTCCAAGTGGGGCTCTGGCACAGCGAATGCGAGCGAACCTGGGCGAGACACCTTTGCGACATTGAAAGCCGGCGACCTGGAATCCTAGTCAGGCCTTCTGATGCATCGGACGTCGATCCAGTACACCCTCGTAGAAAATTCAATAGGTGAATCGTCGTTCGATTGAAATTATAATCGGTAGTTTCTGGTTTTCGAGAGAATTAGATAGAGGGTGAGTTTACCGAATTATTTTGCAAAAATTGTGGGAGATTCAGGTATTTATTTCCCTGTTGCACACCCTTGTAGAAAATTATTTAGATGGATCGTCATTAAATTAAAATTATAATCGGTAGTTTCTGGTTTTCAAGAGAATTAGATTGAGGGTGGGTTTACCAAATTATTTTCTACAGTGAGCAGGCTAGGATTTTGCAAAAATTTTGGGAGTATTGGCATTTTCCCTGTAGCACATCATCGTAGAAAATTGTTTAGGTGAATTGCACAGAAAATTGACCCCGATGTTTTTACTTAAGGGTTGTTTCGTAAATATAATTTATCTGCCCATAGTACCAGAGCTATGATTATTATAATGACTTATTTAAATATCACAACTAGAAGTCCAAAATCAATAATATTTTTTAACATCCCTATACGTCGCAGAACTTGTTCCACATTTTTATTCCATGAAACTGTGGGAAAAAATCGTCCATCATTTTTCACGTTGTCTTTGCAAAGGGGAGGCTTCAATTTTCGATCCTATGCGACTTTCATTGTCGTGAATAATTAAATAAATTGATATAAAAAAATAACTCTTAAATAATTTTTACTTAGCAAGTAAGTTTACTTCATAAAACCGTTGGTTTTTCGTTTCTCTTTTTTTTTGTTTTTTAACACGAAATTAAACTTGAACTACATAATTTTCATTGATTAATTTTTACAGACGCAATTATATATTCTCGAAAATGTTCTTACACTAGACCGAAACGTTGAAAAATGTTATATCAATTTGCAAACCTGCGCCGTAAGTATAAATTTATTTATTTAAAATTGTCGATCGAGATCAGAGAAAACATTCACGTGAATAATGTTTGAATCTTTTCAGGTACATTTGAATTTGGTAGTATTTGCAAAGAGAACAGGGTGTTCAGTTTCCCAGTGTAAAGTGTTCAGTTTCCTATCGTGTAAAAATATCTTGGAGGAAAATGCAGACTGCTTTGCGGTCGCGCAGAGTGTGGGCTTCGATATCAAGTGCAGTGCAACATAGTGACGGGCGTGTGACGGTCTCCGACACGTTATCTGTCCCGTCACCTACTTGCTATCGGGCCTCGGCAGACTGGCCATCTCTTTCGCTCTCTTGGCTTTTAATGCACACGCGTGTCGGCGCAGCCGTGAATCGTTTTATCGGCGGGGCAGCGCTCTCTCCCCGACGTCGTAACTTCAATTGAATCGGCGTACACGCGGCCGCGGAATGATATACGCAATGCATTCCGCGCGCTAGCATGCAGCTGGCACGAAAAGCGCGCGCGGCGGCCGTTGTGCCTCGGCTTTATCTCGGCTTTGTCCCCGACACGTTCGTTAGCTTAACGGTTTTGTCCGTCCCATTCCGCTCGTTCCACTCGTTTTTCTTTACTGCACGCCGCGCCGACCCCCGCGGACGCGATTTACTCCCTCGAAATCGGAAGACGAATTGCCCCGTTTTTCTCCAGACCTAAAATATGGACAACGCCGCCGCGCCGCGCCGATTCCGTCTTTCTTCCGCTTTCCTTTTTCGGTTATTTGTTCGCCCCGTTACGATATACTTTCTGCAGTTCCTTCGGAATTTCAGGTCACCTGGAATAAAAATTCGAAAGGGAACGATTCCCTTACCAGCGGACGAGGACCGAAGATAAGTTTATTCCTAATTTACTTAATGAATTTACTTAATGTGAGAGGTATTTCAATGGATCCAATTTCTTACTGTAGATATACAGGGTGTCCCAGATAATTTGACAGCTTTGAATATCTCGCTTATAAATTAATTTTAGTAATAAAAAGAAACTTTATAGGACAATATTAACCTAAAAAAAGTCATTTTTTTTCTAGATATTAAGGTCATCAATTTTTTTATGGAACTGTGTAAGAAATTTTTACGGAGCGAATCAACTGGTGAACTACATCACGGCACACACGACCTACATAATTATTAGCCATTTTTATTGAAAAATTAAATGTTTAGAATATAAGTGAAATGTTAAAGAAATGTACACAGTTTATGTATCAATCTACAATGAATAAATAAACATAATATTATTAAAAAGTGTTTCTACGTATTTATTTATCTGCCTGACCATCTCCAATTTTTCCCACACGTACGAATTGTCGTTGAATAGCAAAAACAGCGAAATTTGGAAAAGTAAATTTTTCATCCGTCTGACTTGTCGTTGGGTTGTACTACTGAAAACCGGATACCTCCTTCGATATCATGTTCTCCTAATACAAAGTTCAATTTTCGAGGTTTTCGAAAATTTTCGCCAATTTTCGACCGTCTGACTTGTCGTTGAGTTGTACTACTGGATTTCGGATACCTCCTTCGATATCATGTTCTCCTAATACAAAGTTCAATTTCCGAGATTTTCGAAAATTTTCGCCAATTTTCGACCGTCTGACTTGTCGTTGGGTTGTACTACTGAAATTCGGATACCTCCTTCGACATCATGTTCTCCTAATACAAAGTTCAATTTTCGAGGTTTTCGAAAATTTTCGCTAATTTTCGAGCGTCTGACTTGCTGTTGAGTTGTACTACTGAACTTCGTATTAATTTTTGTACTCTAGTGAATTGAGTGTAACTCAAGAATAAGTTAGTCGTGCTTAAATATTTGTGTGTAACTAACACACACACAGTAGTATAGCTCAACTGAAAATGAGACGATGGGGAAAAATTGATGGTTTAATAAATAAATACTAACTCACATTTTTGTTTCGTTACAATGTCTTTATTCAAATTCATTACAAATCTGTAATCATTACAATCATCCGTATTCATTACAAATTCACAATTAAAGTATATCAAAGAATATTTTACACTTACATATGTTATATTCGAAAGAGAATCCAACGATGAAAATTGGCGAACGGTCAGTTAGATGTCCGTCAAAGGTGCAGGCCTCGACTTGCAAATTAGAGAATGAAGTATAAGAACGGATGGTAAAGTCGTCACGGACATCTTTTATTCTGAAGTGGAATCGGCGACGGAAGAGGCGTCGCGTTATCGGGCCGCATAATTATCAATGCGACTGATGCATATTTCATGGCGCGGCGCTGCTAGCTTTCAGAAACGAATGGACGCGGTGCAGACAGTGATAGCAGGGCCACTCATAATTACTCGCGGTGACGCTGGCTACCGACGAAATGTAATAAATGTACGCCGGAGTCCAATAAACGTCAAACATCGATGACAAATCGTCAAACAATATCCGTGCCCATCGGCCGCGTCCGCCGATTCGTTCGTGATTAAGGAGGGGTCGACGATTAACCCTGTTGAACGGATTTGTCCAGCCCTCGGACCCCTGCCACCCCCGCACCACCTGGAAGAAGACTTTAATGGAGAACTGCGATAGCCAGCGGACGATTTGTGTAATGATTTTTAACTCGATGTTATTTCTGGTTTAACGAACACTCCGCTCCGAGTGCCTTGTTAACCTACCAAACCCCCGGCACCCTTCAACATCCTCTGAACACTCTTCGCTAACTTTTGCCACCCCTTCCTCCTGTCCCCAGTATCCTTCGTTGCACTGATTTCTGCATGAAGACGCGCCGACGACTGCTTCATAAAATAATTGTTGACGTTCCTATTACTTGAGCAACAATTTCGAAATTAATATATGAAATAAAACTATTTAGTAGACATTAATGAAATTTTTATTTGCTGAAATACCTGAAGTGATCGCCGAGAAATCTGCTCACTAAGATGTTTTCAAAGGAGGTAGTTTTCGATAAAATAAATTCCTGAGCTTAGTGGGCTAGCTAAAATTTTGGAACTGAAATTAATTATTTATTAAAGTAAATTTAAATCAAAGTTAAATCCAATATCTTTTTGTAAACGTTTCAGAAGGGGTACATAAACAATTTTTCTGATCTTACTGGACGAGTTAAAATTTTGAAAAAAAATACTTAAAGTATATGTAAGAATTTACCTAGGATTCGCCATTGGATGCATTCGAACGTCCGAATTGCTTGCCGGGAAGTCGCGTAAAGTCGGAGGCCTTCCCGATACTATTTACCGGGACGATAAACACAGAGGAAGAAGCCATCGAGCAGAATAAAGTGGACAGCGGAAAAATCGGCTGGCGGGGGTGGTTCCGGGCGATTCGCTCGGCCCGTACATCCCCTTTAGAGGATCGCGTTACGACCGGGTCACTCTGTAACCCAATAGCGGGCCGACACTTTTCTGTTGGCTGATAATGTCGCGAATAAACTCGCCCCCGCCGCGACAAATTGAATCGTGGGGGCGTCGTCTGAAGCGTCTCCGCGCCGAAAACTCCAACCACTGGAGGCTGAAACGAAACTTCCCCCGCGAGTCTTGCCCGCTCCTTTAAACTAGGGGCCTCCAATTAGCAGACTTTAGAAGCGGCGGACTTCAATTATCAGACTCATAACGGTATCGGCCGTGACGTAATGGATATTTTATGCCACCCCTACCCGCTCCTAGAGTTTAATAAAATGCAATATTGCGCGAGAAGAATTCGCCCGGCAAATCCATTTCTCAATACACCGACCCTCGGATTCGTTTTTTACATTGTCTATAATTATTACTTAGGTAAGGTCTCTCGCGCATGCGAGACTTCATCGAACTATGGCTGCTCTGCGATTCATGGCGTGTGGATTTTCTATAATTCATAATTTAGGGGGATAAACCAAAAAAATTATCGAGAACCTATATTTAGATTTTTAAAAGAATTTTTTAAAAAATTTAACAGAATTTATTGTAGAAATTGCAACCCCTAATGGATGACACAAATTGGAAGTGGTAGCTGTACATCAATTTTACCTCGTATATAGGTTTCAGAATTTATACCTTTCCCAATTCACAATTTAGGGGGATAAACCAAAAAAATTATCGAGGACCCATATTTAGATTTTTAACAGAATTTATTGTAGAAATTGCAACCCCTAATGAATGAAACAAATTGCAAGTGGTAGCTGTACATAAACTTTACCTCGTAAATATTCTTCAGAACTTAAACCTTTCCCAATTAACAATTTAGGGGGATAAACCAAAAGAAATTATCGAGAACCCATATTTAGATTTTTAACAGAATTTATTGTAGAAATTGCAACCCCTAATGGATGAAACAAATTGCAAGTGGTAGCTGTACATCAACTTTACCTCGTATATATTTTTCAGAACTTAAACCTTTCCCAATTCACAATTTAGGGGGATGAACCAAAAAAATTATCGAGGACCCACATTTAGGTTATTAGAAAATGTTGGTCACACGATGTGGCTTTTATTGTAGAAATTGCAACCCCTAATGGATGAAACAAATTCCAAATGGTAGCTGTTCATCAACTTTACCTCGTATATATTTTTCAGAATTTAAACCTTTCCCGGAGGTAGATACAAAGTTATTAATTAAGGAGGTGGTTTCCAGCCAATTGCAAAGAAAACTATAAGGATCACCCTTTTGAAATCACTTTTTCTGTTCACTCTTTAGTCTAGTACTAGCCAATTTTTTCAAAATTTTAAACCACTCAGAAGAAGTAAAAAAATATGATTATTACGAGGGTGGTTATCCAGACAGTTACAAAGAAACACGATCAACCCTTTTGACTCAGTTTCTCTATTTAGTCTCGCTTGAAAATTTGGAAAAAAATATGGCATCTTTTGGATCCATTCGATCTGTTCATCTTCGAGTAAAAAATTTGAAAAAAATAGAGGACATTCGTAAAATTTGTAAAATCTAAAAAGTACTCACATCAAACGTTGAATTTTAGAAAGCCACGTGAATGATATTTCCGAAATTGTTCGCAATAATTGAGCAAACATAAAAAGCAATTTCTGCGTGTTGTGGCTACGTTGTCGGGGGTGGCAGCGAGCCATTAAGTCGAGTTAGCGAGGCCGGTACACGCCCTGAGGAATCAGGCGGGGACCTTGTTCCGGCACGTCTGATAAACGGAAGAACAACGGCTCGTCTGGCCGGCTGGATGAGTGGCTGGCTGACTAGCGTGATTAGCTAAGTGATTGGAAACCCCACCCTGTCCGACCGTGCACCCATAACCCATTACGCTTCGAAACGATTCAACTTCTTTCCCCGTATGAATCAAGAAATCGCCGCCAGCCCAGAATAATCTTATTGACAGTCCTCGCTCATTCAACGGGCTTCCGAGTCGTTAGCCAAGAGAACCTGGGATCTCCTATCTCCTCTCAAAGGACCACGTTCCCATTGTTAGTGTCCCCACCACCGCTTCCTATTAGCAGATTTCAATATATTAGCCACCGGCGGTATTCTGTGAAACGAAACCAATGAAAAGTCGAATAAATTTTAATATATTCCCACACAAAAAAAATCTCCTATCTAAACGTAGAATATTTCTGTTTTTTTTTATTCGTTTAAAAATTATTCGCAATTTTTTAAAGTATTACTTGAATTATTACTAGAAATGTATACTGAATCCATTTCAAATTTTGTCGACGTGTTTATCAACGTTTAGAGAAGGTACAATAATTTTTTAAAACAAATACGTCCACTTGATTTAAAGTTATGGCAAGGAATATTAAAAGTATTAAAGTTATAATTATAATTTCTAAGAAATTTAAAATAAATAGTGGTAAATTTAGTGCTAAATTGAATATTTAAGAATTTTTTCTTTATTACTCAGAGAGAACACTAATGTACCACATTTCGATGAATAAATAAAATAGAAATATGCTAGCTATCACATTGAAATTTTTTGGGTGTATTCGTTACTGATTGGAGAAGATACTCTAATTTTTGTAAGTAGAAGTGTTCACTAGATTCAAAGTTATGGAAAAAATTGTTCGCATTTACAAAGTACCATAATATATAAATTAAATAATTTGTTGTATATGTTATTGTTTTATGTTATCTTCGTGCGAAATAACACTTGCCGAATTGTGTCTGGTTGTTGACAGAAAGTAACTTACAGCAGGATCTAATATATCGCTGATATTTGATTTCTTACGGGGGTGGAAACAGTTCTTGTTACTTAGGAAGGATTAGGGGACACGCGTGATTGATAGCGATCGTTATAGCGATTTGTTTTCCTGATACCGACGGGACTTGATGCGTGCAGCAATTGGATTGTTTGGTCGCGAGAGATTATGCAAGATTATACGAGAGGATCAGAATAGACGACTGTGACATAACAAATGTATTTTTCGGAGCTTAACTCGCGAGAAACAATTTTGTAGAAACAATGTATAGCCACTATTCATATTTTAGTTTATCCGATTATCAAAAATAGTGAATAACAAAATTACTTATAATATTCGTAATCATCTATTTTGGCATAGACTATTTATAAACGTAGCTGTTAAAAAATAATTTTTTCAGCCCCTAAAAAATGAGCTAAATTTTTGAAAAAAATTTGAAAAGTAGACCTAATAGTCACCTATTATTTGCACTTTATTTCATTCGTGTATTTTATATAGTCGTCGAGAAAATCATTTATAAGGTTACTCCTTTCGGTCATACAAGGGTAGTGTCAAAAAAAAAATTTTTTGTAACCGTAGCCCCTCAAAAAATTTTGAAAAAAATCGGCAGAATGAAGAGGATTTTTACCTATCGATTACGTTTTGGCTCATTTAAATAACTCGAGTAGTCATCCAGGAAAATGTTCATAGGTTTCATTCCCAGCAGAAGCGAAAAAATTTAATTTCTATCTTGTTAATTATATTCTGACGTGTTTCACAGATTGTAAACGACGACGGAATTCGCTCGGAACACGGACAAAATGGCGGCAATTCGGTCGGTCGTTTTTCCTAATTACCGAAAGTCACCAATCAAAATTATGCAGATAAATTGTTGCAGGCATTCGTGCAGCTGTTCTGCATACGTTTAACGGGGCGCTGTTACGACAACAAGGGCCCGCGCCGCGCGTTTCGTTTCGAAACTGAATCAACGCGTTAATGCGCCCGGCATATTATTACTCGTAACACTGCCGCAAACAATAATTAAGAGCGCAGCGACAATTTATCTATCATTAACGAAAATAACCAGGCCGCTACAAATCTTGTGAAATTCATGCAACGCTCACCGAAACTCAAAATTTAGATCTACCGGCTTTCGAAACATTAAATTCCATCAGTAATATCTCATTTATTATGTGGACTGTTTGCACAAATTGTTTAGTGTATTTAATAGGAGTATATATAATTACGCTCGCTGATTATTTAGTACCCAATTATTTTATTGAGTTACCATCACAAAATTATTCCTATTAGAAAATCAAATTTTGCGTTACCGTCTTTATTAACGCTATCAGAGAAATTTTTTATTTACAGCTTATTTTAAAGAATTTAAAATAATGCCTATGTAGGAACAATTTGTAAAATTATTTCTTTCTGGACTTTGTTGAACTTTCTTTGTGTACATTCGATTAATATATTTTATTATTTAACATATGATTGTCAATAAAATTTTTTCCTGTTGAAAACACTATAGAATGAGGTCCCACATGATTATTTTTTATACATATTAATAGTATAATTATTGTATGTTATTCACACACTGAAGCTACTATTACATTATTAATTCTAGTATTAATTTATTGTCTTTTTATCAGTATAATATTTTATACTCTAATACGACAAAACCCCTGCCAGAAAAATCTAAATAATTTATAAAATGTCATAATTGTTTCATTCTACACTCTTCCATTTTATATGAGAGTGAAATAGAAATATATTTTTTTTACATTCAAGCACTGAACTTTAATGAACAAGATATTTTCCCTTTCGTTCGATGATCCTTTGCCAAAAGGAATAAATAAGAAAATACTTTATTGATTAAAGTCCATCGCTTGGATAAATAAATAAAATAATTTCTTCTTTGTTGCAGGTGAGTCTTTATTTTTTTGGGGCAAGAAAACTGCAGGTGAGTCTACAGTTACGTTATGATGATGCCGATGGATGTTTGATTATTTTGCGAGAGAGGTTGACTCGCAGTAGCGTCGAAGGTAAATAGCTACACGGTTGACCATTCGTGGTTTATTCAGAAGAGGCGATGGAGCAGGTTCCATTATACGCTCAACGCCGTTGAACTTGAGCACGAGGAAACCAAGCATGTCAGCACGGACTCGCCTCATTTTACATCCCAATAAACCGGTATTAGCCACCGCAATAAATACTCCTGGTGCATTGTTTGCGCCAATAGGAGCCTCATCCGTCTGCCGATTAAAGCTGACGTCGCAGGAGGCTGCCGAGTGACCCGGTACCAACCGCAGTTAATATTATTCACGCCTACAACTTGCTCATAATCATTAGTACATCGCTATTGTACCTAAACATTCTACACAGAGTCCCCCTTCAAGAATTATTTCAATTTTATGCTAACTAGGAAGGATCAAAAAATTTTTTCCTTTGTTCTTTTGGATGTTTATCTTAACAACATGTTATCCACGTTCTACAACTTTGTTATAAATATATTAAATAATCTACATATTATATGTAGATTAAATAATCAATATATAATATGTAGATTATTTAATATATTATATATTAATATATTTAATATATTATATATGAAATGATATATGAAAAATATGAAGAAAAATATGCGATAATCTCGCCATTAAAATATGAAAATTTATTGAACAGTAGGATGTCAAATATTAAATAGTGAGTCACAATATTAAATAATGAATCGTAAAATAGTTTAGACATACTACATAGGCAATAATAAAATTTTGAATAAGAATATTAGAAATACTCAGATCGAATAGAAGTAATTAAATATTAAATAGAATAAAAGCAATTCAATATATGTCAAGAATAAATAAATACTGCAATGTAAAATATTGAACAAAAATATTAGATATTGAAAATACTCCGATCGAATAGAAGGAATTAAATATAGAATATAATCATTTCAAAATATTATGTAGAGTAAAAGGAATAATTAAGTAGTCTAAAAGATATTCAATATTTAATGAAGTGAAAGGAATTAAATATTAAAGGTAGCGAATGTAATGTAACAGTACTAATTTAGTGTAATTTAATTTAGAGATTTAATAGTGCTAGTAATTAATTCACTGATTGAATAGTACCTGCTAATCTATCGCAATTGATCAGTTTCATGAAAAATAATTACCACCGTGAAAAATTAATAATCTCTCCGGTCCCTCGATCAAATAGAGCAGAATTTAAGATCGCGAACCATGGTTTCCAATGGAATCTAAAAATTACAAACGACATATCCAATATCTTTGTTAGGTCGCCGCTTCCGTTTGTTTTCCGGACCGTTTCCAATGTTACGGTTCGATCAATTTAATCGAGAAGATCGAGCCCCCATAAAGGACGATCCAAATTTCCAGCATAAACGGTAATGACCGTCCACTTTTCAA
This sequence comes from Lasioglossum zephyrum, assembly GCA_028455615.1. Taxonomy (NCBI): domain Eukaryota; kingdom Metazoa; phylum Arthropoda; class Insecta; order Hymenoptera; family Halictidae; genus Lasioglossum; species Lasioglossum zephyrum. The sequence continues at coordinate 4,793,043 of CM052325.1, read as the reverse complement.
CTGCAATCTTCTCCTGGCCGTGGGTCAGAATTCGCCCGATTCATCTGAATTTCCCGGACCCGATTCATCCTCAATAGAATCCACGGCTTTCAATGGAATATTAATAACTTCGGCCGGAACATACGGCTATATAATCATTCATATTCATGTATTTTTTACCCCCACCCACGCCCGTAATCGTAACGAATCCGGCATTAATTTCTACCGCTCGCTCGATATCGATTCATCGCGTTTTCTACCCACTCTGGTTCAATTGTTTCGACACTCTGCTTTCCGAGCTGGTACAGTGATGATCTCCAACGATCGTATGACATATTATTAATCATCGTTTTACTGGGAAATTATGCTGCCGAATTATACTTCTTTGTATACACGATTTCTTTTCAGGTGAACATCCTTTACTTTCGAAGCTATTTACTTCGAGAACGTGTAAAATATTCGAAACAAACGGCATATTTCTTCATATATTTTTTTTTAATTTTCATGCATTTATTCAGGTCAGAAAAAATTATTTTTAGGTAACAACCCTTTAATGTCTACCGAAATAAGTCCACGATTATTTAGTACATTCGGATGAAACTAAAGACAGCTGATAGGTGCATATTGAGTCTACTTCATATATTTTTTAAATTTTAATCTGGTAATTAAGGTCAGAAAAAATTATTTTAGAAAACAACCCTTTGATATCTAGCAAATTAAGAAGCCTATTGTTGTCAGCATTTGTCTTCATCATTATTTAACACATTCGAATAAGAAGACAAGTAATAGATACACATTAAA
>CM052325.1:4767609-4792163 GCA_028455615.1 Lasioglossum zephyrum | reverse complement strand
ATACACTATTGTTCGTACAATATATATCATAGTTAATTTTCAACAAAATCGCCGTACTTCCCCGAAAATTCTTATTTTCCTATCGAACGCAATGGCGCAACGATCGACCGAATATATTTTGAGGTACATCGCGCGTCGAATGAGGTCGCGAAATCGCAGCGATCCCATTGTCCAGAATCTGATTATGTTTGTAGCAGGCTGCGGCATTGCTGCAACAATTTCACGGAACGGCTGTAACATGTCTAGCCGTTAATAGCAGGTATCGGGAACGTAACGAAAAAGTTTCCCCGAACGAACTGCCTTACATAATCGTCCGTTTCTCCGGTATCGCGTAAAAACCGTACGTCCGCCATTATGCCGGTAAAAGCAACTTCAGAGATTTTTATCGTACTCTGCCGCATTGCAGCGGCATCAGCATCTTTCGTTGAGTACCTATTTCAATAGCAATAGAAAAATAACGTCGCCGCAATAAAAGCAACTTCGCCGATCCGAGGATACTTTTATCGATGCAGTGACTGGCTATAGTGACTCTAGAGGACGTAGTGCGTGTCCCTACACCTCCTGCAGTCCCGACATTTATGCTACACGTACGAAATTATAGCCCGAACGTCGGAATTACTTTGCCGGAAATCTCGTTTCAATTCTAGCTCGAAATTCGTAGATGCATTGCTTGCGAAAGCTTTAAACGAGTACAGGCTGGCCCATAAATGTTGGCCATCATCGAAAAACATGCTCCCTAAAGTTATTCGAAGGAACTTCATCAAATGACCCCACGAACATTCCCTTTCAAGAAAGGTCAACATTTTTGGGACACCCTATGCATTTAGTATTTATGTATATAGTATTTTTTTTATTATATTTTATTATATACATTTTATTTTATTATATATATAATATTCTATGTATATAGCAATAGTTATCATCAATTTGTTGTTTATTATTTTTTTAAATTTCTAGAGCCTCTAGATCAGTATAAAAAGGATTCAACTGAACCATATACATAGTTTTCGAGATAAATTATTTAAATAAAATTATTTTTTAATATACCACGTTTTTAAGACGGGCTAAGAAGTATAAAATAATTTTTCTTAGCCCTTTTTCGTTTTAAATCTTACAAGTATTTTCATAGCCATTCAAAATTGACAATTACAAATTTTCAGGACTATCTGTATGGGGCTAGAAAAAATTATTTCATACTTTTTTTAGTCCGTCTTAAAAACTTGGTACATTAAAAAAAATTTTGATAGACAAGAAAACGAGTGAATAAAAACGTGGTAAAATTGATAATAGTCTCGATCATAATTTTCAAGGGACCACTTACTGTAACAATGAAAAACATCTCTGTACGAAATCGAAGTTTCAAGGAAATGAAATTTCAATGTAACACCACCGTACGAATTTGTTGAGATTCTTTCATTAAAAAGTGTTAGCTGCCAAAAATTACAACCTTCGGAAATGTATTCACGTCGTAACGCGGTTTGATGGTCAGTCATCAATATTGATAAATTGGTAGATTTGCATTACAAGTAATGTTAAAAGGGGTTCCCTGTATTATGTAATTATTTCATTACTGCGTGAATGAAGGGCTGTCCGGTGCATTGTGTAAACAAACCACGGTTCTGACATTTCCCAATTGTGGTCCCGACTTCCGTAACAGCACATTTCATGGAAAATCAAAGCGTTCGGAATTTTCTGAAGCACAGTGTGTTCTTGGCTGCGTGGGCGTCCTAACCGATAAAAACTGCCCGGAGCTCTCTCTCTCTTTCTTTCAGTTTCCGGGCGAAATATCGCATCAGCGAGTTATAGGTAACTGGAACTCGCTGGACAATCTGTCCGCCATTAAACCCGTCTACCTTCAATTTGCCCGCGAGCGGAATCCGCATACGGTATGCAGCAGCGGATTCTTTCACCTCTGCCATTCGAATAATTTTGTGGACGCACGATGATGAATGTGCGGGCTTGGAACCGACGTCGAGCAAATAGAATTGGCGTCACGAAATTAATTACTTTTTTTTTCCTTCGTGCCTCCGTCTGTCTTTCCAACTTTTTCCAGCTGACTTTCGTCCACCTTCCCCCGTTCCCCGATGTTTACTCTCGATTACAGTCCCGCCTCTCCTTTGACATCGCTTTACCCACGCTTTCCGAGCACTCCGACCGTAAACACGGATGAGTCGCCGGGATCTAGTACCTCGTGGAACCTTGTCAATTGCCTTAGCAATGTGTACCCGGTGTCAAAAGTCGATCAGAGAAGTTTCAGATTTTTTTTTTAATTTCTCGAGTCCAGTTTGTTCGATGAAATTAAAGGTAGCCATCGTTTTAGGTCGATGCAGAGGAGTTTGTCTGAAATCAATAATTACAGAAGGAAAGTAAACGTACAATTGGAGCGAGTTTAAGTCATCACTTCGCTGATTTAGAATTTGTTTATAAAATACAGACATTTTTAGACAGAATACAATTCTAATATTTTTAGCTATTCAATTATTCTAAATAAAATTCTATTTTCCTGTCGATAAACAGGATTATGACAGATTATATATGTATGGGCATATAATAAATATAAATGTATTTCTTTTTTTAAGAAATTATGATCTACAGAAAGGTTCCAATCACTCAGAACCTTAAAATAAATCGTAGGAGAGGGGGTTAAATTGTTAATAATATTTGACTTATTGCAGGCCATTTCTTACATTGCCAAATGAATTTTATATCATTGAAAATCGTGAACACCATATTCTAACAATAATATTATTAGAATATTATATTATTATAAATAGAATAGAATAAATAATATTATACCATAATCTAATAATAAATAAAAATAATAAAGACTCCGCCTGGAGGTGGATTTCTATTCAATTTTCCAATTTGCAAAACTGGAAAAAATTGTTCGAGGTGTATACCATATTGGTTGCGACGTGTCGAAGAGCTTTCAAATATTGTTGCATTCGGGCAACTTGAAAAAGGAGGCGGGCATTCAACAAATAGCAATAAACGATGTTCTACTACGTTTGATCTCCAGTCAAAAACGAAAAGCTACATCGAAAATACGAAATTGGTGATAGAATATTGTTGGCAACGCCCGCACATATCAATCGAAGTCGCCGATCGAGCCTCACGAACACCAGTTATCCCGGTGCAGACACAAGCTGCACCAGAGAGTAGAAGTTACTGGCGTGCTACATGCATATAAATCGCTGCGATCACTGAATCGTTGAAATTCGTAACGATCCTTCCTTCCTCTTTTTTCTGTCCCGCTCTCATTTCCCTCCGTGTCTCCTTTGCTTTTCAAAGCGAATTCCTGTCACGAGTGCTGCACGAAATAGAATTGTTGAAGCAGCGATAATGTGAATGGAGGTGAGCGAAGAGGGAGAGAGAGAAAGAGAGAGAAAGGGAAATGGAAACGGGGACGAATATTCTAACCGATCAGAGTTAACTGTTACTCCAAGCAAACACAGCAGACTTTTGACCTGGAACCAGGAAATACAGAAATTTAATTACACTCTAATTGCAATCTGAAACAATATTGTTCACTTCGAATGTTTTGCGACGTTCATTCTCTGGTTAAAATGGTTGGCAATGGACCAAACAGCTTGAGATAAAGAAATATGCGATTGGAAAAATAAAGAAGAGATAAAAATTAATTAACACAGACAATCTTCAAGAAAGTGGAATGAAATAAAATTCTATTTTTAATGGGACAGCCTTTCTACATCTAAAACAAATAACAATTGTACAAAATTATATTGAATTTCATTTTCTAGCCTTTTTTGAACATTTTTATAAACCATAAATGCATAAATATTCTCCAATGTAACATTAATGCTATCAGCAAATATGAATTATCTAATTGCACTTCTGAATTGAAATAAGCACAACTCAAACCAAGAAACAGATAAGTGCTTGTATATTCTGTTGTTAAATTGGAATATATTAAAAGTTTCAAAGGATTTTGTAAACAAATTCCGACCGTTAATCCTCATTAAATTGTTGACATTGACAAAACGAAGCAATCGATTTCTGAAATAACATGCAAAACGATTTTCCATTATATTTTGAGTGTATGTGGCAATTGGTGGATTATTGTAACAATTACACGATGTAACGTAAATTCAACAATTAAATAATGAAGTTTAAGTCATCAATTCGCTGATTCCGAATATGTTTATAAAATAGAGACCTTTGAAGTTGCTGGAAAATGTGTGCGTACAATTTGGGGGTAGTTTAAGTCATCCCTTTGCTGATTTCAAATTTGTTTATGAAATAGAGACCTTTGAAGTTGCTGGAAAATGTGTGCGTACAATTTGGGTGTAGTTTAAGTCATCCCTTCGCTGATTTCGAATTTATTTATAAAATGGAAACCTTCCAAGTTGCTGGAGAATGTTTCATATTTTTGACTATTTAATAATTTTTAATAAAATTGTGTTTACCTGTCAATTTCGTTTAAAATCGTTTAAAATCAACAATTGCATAATAAAACAAATTTCGAATTTGTTTATCATTAAAATCATTGGCATTGACAAGGGAAAGCAATCGATTTGAAAAATAATCTTCGAATTTTCTGCGAAATTCAGGATGCCATTAATGAGATTCGTGCTCGAATATATGTTCGCGGTAATTGTTGAATTATAATAATTGTCTGCATGACAATCGAGTGGGAAATGGAGGGTTCTGCAGCGAATGTGTGGAGTATACGTATACATATAGTAAAAAGTTGCCAGGGTAGACGGTTGGTTCTAGTATCTTGATTTCGCCTCGTGTTTCCGAACACGGTCCATTTACCGTTTCCGTTTCTAACGAATAAAAAACGAATAAACTACTTGGCAAGAAGATGTCCTGGTCGGGAAAGACTTCCGCGGAAGAGAAGCCGAGGAAAAATACGATAGCAGACGAATTGGATAACAGAAAACGCCGGGGAAAAAACAGAGGTCTCAGCGAGGGAAGTTCTCGTGCGACGGTGAAACTTATTCGTGAATGGGTGGACAGTTTTGTAGAAGAAACGGATTATGCTATAGAAAATTACTGCGGAGACTTTGTTTCCGGCTTGTAGCTTGCTACTTCGAAATTACTTCAATGATGTAAACACGTTGTTTCATTGTTTTTAACCTTTCAGTTCGTTCGAGTTGCATTTCCTTGTTATTCGAGAAATCTCCACTTCGAGAAGTTTTATTCATAATTACTGATCAAACTTACGTTATATATCTTCGAGAGATTGAAAAATCTCTCGTAACGAATAGATTCGAATAAAAACACAATCAACTCGTAATTTTATATTTTCTACAACAAAATCTTTGGTTTGGAACCACCTATATTAAAATATTAATTCACATCAAAAACAAGTAAGCTAGTTTTATGAACAACATATTTTATTTAATATATAATATATATATTTTTTATTTAATACAATATATATATTTTATTTAATATATAATATATATATTTTATTTAACATATAATATATATTTTTTATTTAACATATAATAAAAATATATATATATTTTATTTAATATATAATATATATTTTTTTATTTAATATTTAATATATATAATATATAAAATGTTATACAAAGGATAACAAAACAGAAATTTAAATTTGTTAATTGCCTGAATAAATAAATAATAAGTTGTCTCTATTAGGAGGAATACTCCGAAGAGCAAAGTTAGCCTGCTCGAAATTATCCCATAATTCTTAATAGTGTTTGCGTAGCAGGGCTTGTTAACGTATGTCTCTGGTCACGCTTCATCATCCCGCAAGGATACAGCGCCATCCCCTATGCTAATTATCACGTACGTCCGGATCGTTGGCTCACTAATGCACATTACCGAGCAAACAAAGTAGGGAAGTCGAGCGTGCAATGACGACGAGTTCATTGCCGCTGTCAAGACTATGCAAGCTAATCAAGACAACCGTCTAGGACCTTAGAAACCACCCAAGCACCTGCTGAGAGAATTAGAACGTGTCCAATCAGCCCACAATCGATGATAAATGCAACAGTTTCTCCCTCAGGAATTTCCTTCAAATTTTCCGAACTTCAATAATCATTTCTTTTTCTGTCTTTAATGTTCTGAACTAGTCATATGTCTGTATTAAAATATTTGTGTATCTCTAATAACCACATTCTATTTTTTAATGTTTATATTCTGGTTTGTATGTGGTGTATTTCGTGTTTTTTTTTAAATTATATTGAAATAAATCTCATATGAGATTTTCTAATAAAAAAAATACATAAAAATGAAGCCGATACATAACTATTTTATGATTTTTGATTAATTGAAATATCTTGGACTGATCATCAACAAAAATAACTGTAAAGTTAACGAAAATCATTTTTGGTCAACGTTACTGTAGGGGTGACTTCCACAAAATAATTTTTTTCAGACCTTAATGAGCGAACTAAAGTTTAAAAAATATTAAAATTGTATAGCCCATTAACATCTATTAAATTCGTTTTAATTTATTCATTCTGGAAAAGTACTCGTGAATAACCTATTTAACTCGAGTAGATCTTTTTAAAAAAAGAATGATTTTTTTGTTGCCCTCGGTAACAAACTGAAAATTCTGAAAAAAATTCTCGACGCAGCCCTGAAGTGTAGCTACTAAATGCATTTTAGTTCACTCGAATATCTCGAGTAGTCACCAAGAGAAGCACCTCTAAAGTTAAGGGTAGTCGCGTAGACGTCTGAAGTCGTGCTTCAAAAAGATGAAGCTCTCATAAAAAAAATAAATTATATTGCCTCCGGCATGTCTATGGAATTTCCAAAGTTTTATGGAGTTATCTTGTTTGAATTTGAGTTATCTGAGAGTCCTCCTTTCCCGGGTATTTAAATGAGGGTCACGGATGCGGCGAACATCGTTTTGGGAATCTCGAACCGGTCGGACAGTGGAACAAAGTTATGCAATGAACTTCTCGAATCTGAAGTCGAAATCGCTGTCCAGAGACTCTTCTCATGGCTGGCCGCGAAAAGAAAGTGCTTCGGTTATGTCCGGATCTCTGAATTTCAATACAAAAGTTTTTATTCGAGCATGTTTTCTTTGAACGAAGTCGCCCGAAGTTCGTTTTGTCAAAAATATTTTGTAACCGAAACCTCTCTGACGTTGATACATTTAATCTTTAAGCAACATTTAATCAACATTGCCGAAAACCATTTTATAAAGAAATGAAAACAGTACAATATTGTTTAGCCACCTATAAAAAAATTAATGACATGAAAATTATTATTATATAAATGAAAATTAATGTTATCAAGTAAGTTTGGTCTGATCCTTTTTTTCTATCTTCAAAAGCAAGTGAGTTATTTAGGTGACCTGTTTTAGGTGCCGCACCCTGTTTAATAAAATCGTGTCTGTCTGTTTGTAACGGCATCAATTGAGAACGGCTCAACGTAGAAAGCTGGGATTAGAACCGTTAAACGCAGCGTTTCTTTGACAAGGTTTTAGAGCAAATCGCATTCGAAAAAGTCTATTCGTTCAAAAGTTATGACGTCATTAGTTAACAAAGACAACTTTTTAGCCCTCTTTAGGCACGTTTTTGTTTATAACTTTTGAACCATTGGACTTTTTCGAATGCGGTTTGCTCTAAAACCTTCCCGAAGAAACGCTGCGTCTAATGGTTCAAACCGCAGCGTCTACGTTCTGCCGTTCGCAATTGATGACGTCACAAACAGACCAAATACGACTTTTTCGGCGATTGGAAATTTAATTACTAGTTTAATTATAAAATTGAGTTATAAATTATTTACAGAATGGCAATGAAATTCAGAAAATGAAAATACGTAATATTTGAAAGGCAGAAGATACTATATTAAAAATGATTTCAGAAGAAGAATATAATTTAAAAAGTAAGAAGATAAATAATATTCGAACGGAGAAAACATTATACTAAAAATTATTTTGAGGAGAAAGATTGAAATGGTACAATAAAATTAGATAATATATGAACGCAGTAAATCATTTTCAATGCCGCGAGTTCGGATAATGAAACGGTCTGAATACTAGTTCGCACAATGAAGACTCCACTGTAAGGCATAATTAAAAATGGGAATAAATCTAGCGTGAGAAAAGAAGAGGCTACGAAGACCGTGCTCGAATCTTCGCGACTTTTGTAATTAATTTTAAATTGCTGCGAGGAGACTGTACAAAGAGACATTTCGTAGTGGAAAATAGAATAAAGTGGAGGCTGGAGAGAGCCGGAGGGGGAGGGTGGCACCGAAACGCCGTCGGCCATTTTAAAGTGGCTCAGGCATTTGACGCGCGTCTCGCGATTCAATTTAATTGGAATACGCAAGTAAGTGACTGCGTTGCCGACATATTCGCGAATAATCAGCAGGAAATGTCATACCAGATACTCGGAAATGCTATGAAACTGACACGTACAGCAACGAGAAGCTTTATTGGTAAATTTTTCAATTTTTGGAATGAAGAAAATTGCATCTTGACATCTGTTTTCTTTCTACGTTAAAAAAATTCACGAAACTGCAATAATGCATATTTTTTCTCAAAAAAAGATGATCTTACATTAGACGAAAGGCTCCCACATTTTATAAAAAACATTCCGTGTCGAGTAGGGTAACTGCACCAGTGAATGAACATTTAACAAGTTGTTCAGGAAAATATTTTATTAAAAAAAAATATGTTAATTAAAGGAATCTCATATATGCCAAATGGCTCCCTATATTTCATTTGTCAAAAATAAATGAAAACAAATAAAATGAAATTATTATTTTTCTTTATTAAACGTTAAATAAAAAATATAAAAAATACCAGTCAATGAACTCTACATTCTAGTAATTATTGATAATAATTATTATTATACAAATATACAATATATAATATACAAAAGCTTTCATTTACTGGTGCCCGTTTATTCACTGGTGCAGTTACCCTACTTCGATGCTACATTTTATCGAAATAAGATCAAACAGATTTGAACAGAGATCGTTAATTCTTAAATATATGCAAATAGTAGAATATCCGGGGAGAGAAGTTAAATGCGCAGCCAAAGAACGAAGGATTTATTTAAAAATATTATGTCGGAAAGAGGTGCAAGAGTTGGAGGGTCAGGAAAATCGGATCAATTCGAAAATCCGGATGCGCCTCGGAACGAGAAACTCGGATAAAGAGAAAGACAACGACAGGGCAATTAAGTCTTATCGTCTGCCGCGCACAGTGTTCGCCGTTATCATTTACGCGGCTTACATGCTCCCCCCTTCTAATCCCGTCGCTGGCACAACCCTTCTTTGTTCTGAGCCTTCAAATAATTATCGGTCATAACTCATGCCGTCTGGAATGAAACAGAAATCAGGGAAAAGAGATCTTTGCCTCGAGATACGATCCCCCGAGACGTTCCAACGCCTCTAACAATCACTATGAACACATAAACTTCCGTGATGCAATGATCAAACGTGAAAGAAAATGTCTGTGGCAAAATTAAAAATATTTCTTTTATAGGCATAATTAAAATATATTTAATATAAAAAAAAATTAATATCAAATTTTAAATATTTCTGTTTTAAATCTTTCGTTTCAAAATTTTTATATACATATGTGCTGTTTCAAAGTTCTAACCATTTCAGAAATGGAGGTACTGTTCTTTTTAAAACTTCAAACATTTCTTTTTTAAAAATATTTGTAGCCCAGAATTGAAACTATAGTGAAATTCTAAATATTAAAAAATTTAAGATGTTACTATTTCAAAGTTCTAAGTATGTCACGATCTGAATTGTTTCTAAACTTCTAAATATTTATATTTTAAAAATATTTCTAGCCCAGAATTGAAACTATAGTGAAGTTCCAAATATTAAAAAAATTAAGATCATTCCTATTTCAGAATTAAAAACATTTCTATTACAAAGTCATTTCTATTTTACGTTTCTAAATTTTCTCTCTGAGAGTTGAAAATATTTATAAAATTGATCAGATGGTTTGAAGTCGAAATAAAAAATACTGCTGTCTTGAGAACAATTCTATAGCAGCCACGAATAATTAAATAAAAAAAAATGTTGTTTTGATAGAGTCGGTAGAATTATTTGCAGAATATGCGGACTATTGGCGGAGATATTATTTATCAGTGAAATAAAACTGTATGAATTTTCGACTTCGTGCTGTTCGGAGCTAGAAAGCGTGGAACCGTGAAGCATGCGGAAATTGGACTGCGCGGCAGGTGCGTGTCGATGAACACTTTTTTTTCACTATTTTTCTAGCGCCAAATATTTATTGTTTCTTCACCCAGAGAATTTAATAACGATTTTATATAAATGATTTCTAGCGCCACTTTATTTTTCTTTTATAAGTACGTGCAACTTTCTAAGCTCACGAATGAATAAATAAATAAAATATAACGTCAGACAATAGAATGCTGAGAGATAAATCAGCTAATTAAATAAAATTCTAGCAACATTGTATTTATTATGTGGTGAACTAATTGCCGACGGTTATTCTGGTTAATTTGTGTTGGTTTTGACGTAATGGGCAACAAGTAGACACCACGTTCGTTGTTGTTATTGTTTCGAGACTGCACACCCACGCTTTGTGAGGTTAAAATGGATTTATTTACGAATAAAAGCAAAATAAATTTAATTGCTCTTTCGTTGCTGTCAAACACACTTCCGCAGATCCTGACGATGAATTGTGCAGTCGTGGCAGTCGAGTGGCTCGTCAACTTCGTGACCAATCTCGTAGTAGGTTAAATAAATTATTATGCGAGCATAATTTCCGGAAAATTCGGAATTAAAAACAAATTAAAATTCTTTTAGAAAAAAACAGATATGAAAGAACTTTATACGACCAAACTAATTCTAACCTTGCTCTCTGAAGATTTTCTAAACAGTCTCAAAAATTCTTATCCATTTGTTAATACGAATTAGTTAAAACAAACAAATGGGATTCATGCAACTATTTTATGAAAAGCAAATTCTTAACGTGTTTGGAACTGTTCTAAACAGTCTGAGACTATGGAAAAAATTCTTATTCACCATTAACGTTTTAAGAAAATATAAAAGAATGCACAAACAATTTTTTTTACAATTTATACGACAAAATTCAAAATTCTGGTTGTACTTGAAGAGATCTTTACAGTTACAATTATTAAAACGTCTTCATGCACAAAAATGTCGTAGAAGCGAAAAGAATATGTATATCTTTTGCATGGCTACATTTATTTTAATGCTTAAATATTGATTAAAAACGAATCAAATTTTCTTCCATCTAAAATGAAACGCGGTTTGACTTTGTTCTGAATTTTTATATAAAAAAATTTATATATTGATTTTACACAGAAAATGTAATATGAAGATTCTTATCTTCATCGCGAGTCTGGCACGTGAAAATACGGCAACGCGATTAAACAATCAGGAACAATGTTTACAGACTCGAAAATAATGGTATTTTAGTAGTTTAAAAAAAATCAGAAGTTAAATGGATGAAATCTGCCATTCTAACAAGAATGCGAAAGCCATTAGCAAATCTCGAGCAGATTTCCCTCTGTACTCTGCATCGTGTTTGTAAATGTCTCCCGGTACGTTTCTCCGGGTTTGTCAAACCAGTTAACGAATAAACAATGCCCTCTCACAAAAGAAATTCACCGCGCACGATCCTCGGAAAAAATTAGACGCGCGCCCGCTATTTACATGAGGCAGAATTAAATGAAATTGTACGGAACAACGACGAGGGGAATAAGAATTGTATGCGTGTGCTTCGTCGGTTCGTTATTTTTTTCAAAGAGGACCGACCAGATCGAGTTGCCTTTTTTCCGCGGGCGCGTCAGAAGGACGTTTTAACATAGCTGCATTTATTGCCATTAGACGACTAGGTACACTTCCACGCAAAAGGATACAAAGGTACCGCAGGTATTGAACTTCTCTGCTCGTTCTACCGGAATTTTTTCAAAATTATCCGCGTCGCTGGTTACACGCCAAATTAGTTTTTACCCGTGTGCTTTTAAATAAACATTGTTAGAAAGAAATTTAATTATTTGAATGAAAAAGATTCCTTGCAATAGAACAACGGTTTCTGTTTGTTATACACAAAGAGTTAACTTGATCCCGGAACGAAAAATGAAGAATTACTAGTAAAATCTTGGAAAATTTTTCTTGTGGATAGGTAGTTATGCTTGCGAATTTTTTTTGTCTTGGAAAATATTCGACGTATCATCATTTATATATTATATATTATTAATTTATATATTTTATCGACTATTTGAATGAAAAATATTCCTTGCAATAGAACAACGATTTCTAAAAATGAAGAATTACTAGTAAAATCTTTGAAAACTTTCCTTGTGAATTTTTTATATAAAAATTTATTATAAACCTCAAATAATATTAAATTTTCCATAATAGGTAGTTATGCTTGCAAAAATAGTAGGGCTTCATTAAATTAATTTTAAATGACCTTGACAAGGTCTGCGAACAGAAATCTTTTACAAAAATCATTGCATGTCACTTATTTGTGAAAGAATTGTTTATGAGTCTGTAATTTTTAAATTACATTTAATTTGTCAAAAATTATCAGTACTGCTACAAACACTTTATATTTTTTTAATTTAGAAAAAGGCATCTCGAATTTGTCATGTTTAATTAATTATAACTCGATAACTGTCCATTATTGTTCTTTGTGCCCATTACATCTTTTCTTCAGTAAAAAAAAAAAATAAGCTACAACATATGAAAAATCCATCTGATTTTACCGTGATAAATTTTCCATATGATTACTGAGGGATTCTTTCGAATTCTGTTAAAAAGACAAGGAGGGTATACTAATTAGTTTGTATATCGCAAATTACATACCCGATCTCGACCCTCTGTCACCTTCATTTGGAAGATCGGCAGCTTCAGAAATTCTGCGGAATCTCTCAGGTATCAAGGATACCGTCAGGACTCGTGACGTACGTCCGGTTTTTGCGGCCGAGTGTACCCGGCCACAATGAATCGCGTATACGAATATAAATGAAGTTATTCGTTAGTGTGTAATTTGCGAGGACAGGAAGGACGTGTCTCCCTGGCAGAAGAAGAAGCGGAATTACAGAAGAGAGCGGAATTGTGCGCATTGTTCAGCGGTAAAAAGCGCGGAACAGCTGCGGACGTTCTCTAGCTTGAAATTCATGGTCGATGGTCTATGCGTGTACATATGTTTCGCGCGCGCACAAAAAAAAAAGAAAGAGGATTACAGCAATAACGCACAACGCGGCACAGTGCTTTTTACTTGTTTCGAAGCGTCCTGCCTATGATCCGGCGAGGGTAATATCTTTGCAAAACAATGAGCCCGCACTTTCCTTTGAATAGAAAAATTAATACCTGCTACGAACGATCGCGGGACCCCGAGGGCCACGTCAGCCACCGGAAATCCTCGACCTGTGATTTTTATTATCATCGGGTTGCCCGTCTTCCTCGTATAGTCTCCTAGAAATAATGAATCTTCTTTCAAACTCGATTCTTTATTTGTTGAACACTTGGGAATTTTTATCTTGATGAAATTTTCTTGTTATTTATTTATTTTTATTTTTAGTTATTTATTTATTGATGCCGTAAACCATGTTTGGTTTATATAGCGTACGTTATAACATATGTAGATTATAGCGTAGATTATAACTTACAGTATATTAACACTTTTCAAAAAAATAATGAAGCACATAACATAATATAAAGTTTAAAAATTTATTTTTATTTAAATGATTATTTTCTGCTTTTTAGTGTTGTGTTAATACTTGTATCACTCTTTATTTTAATACTTTATATACTCACTAAGCTTACTGTAAATTTCACTTGATAAACAAAGCGATGATGTACTATTGATCATCACGCGACAAATGTACTATGATATACTGAGCTCTGTTGCGCGTCGGGACTTACTGGGTCCGTGGAGTGGGGATGAGTCAGAGTGCGCACGCATAGTAGAGAGCGTTGTCGCGCGGAGTGGGGATCGCTGAACGCGATACCGTTTCGCGGCGGGATGAAAAGGTAAATATTTAATTTTATTTTCTCCGTAACGGATAGACTCTGAAAAAAAAAATTTGTTGAATAATGCATTGTCATCCAGTTCTGAGCCATGTATCCAATTTCAAGTCTCTAGCTCGTCAGGAATTTAATTTAAAATCAATTGCAAAATTTGTCACCGAACAGACAAACAAACAAACAAAAAAGCGAGCTAAGAAAAACAATTATAAAAAATTATAAAAACAATCAGGTAGTTTTTGTACCCGGCACGTTTGATGTTAACATAAAAGAGTTGTATTATCACAAAAGCTTTATGATACTGAAGAATTAATTCGTTGATATAAGTAGGAATTGATTTATATAAAAAATAGCTGATTATATCTACAAAGGTTCACGAGTTAGGATTACAAGCTGTACGGATATAAAAAAATGTTTGTCACTGTTACTTCGCATTAATATCAGGATTTGTAGAGAGGAAGGAATTTTTTAATGGAAAGGTACAGTTTTAAATGAATGTTTCTTCCTGCTCTGCGTTTGTTGAAACGTTTTAATAAAGCTCCAAAGAACTTGTATTTATGCTACGTTTTTCGTTTATTGTTATTTGTGGAGAGTAATGATGAACTTTTCCACCGGAAAATGCTTCGCTGTGTTTCATGTTACATGAATTGATTGAGTTTCCCTTTTCGAAGATATGAATGCGAGCAATTAATTTATCTATCTCTCGAAACAGAATTTGTTATCAATCGTGTTGTTTTGCGAAAACATGCATTATTCAGTTTCCCGAGCCTTTGAAGGATTGAATTTATTTCCGAGCCCTGCTGACACTCGCGAGAATTAATTGCCGGAACATTTTTAGTTTACAGCTAACACTATGTATTAAATTTGATTGGTGAGGCAATCAAGTTTGTTTATATAATAAACAAATCTTGGGAGGTGTTTTTTAGCGTTTGGAAAAGAAAGTTATTTTTTTGAGAAATTTCTTTGGAACAAACTGTGGAACCTATCAATATGAAATTTAGCAGGATTATTATTTAATTATTTAATTATATAATTAATTATATATAATCATTTAATTATATATTTAATTAAATGATTATTTAATTATATATTTAATTATATGATTATTTAATTATATATTTAATTATATAATTATATAATTAAAATTATGTACAATCTTTTAATTTTAGAGGGCTCGTAGCTGTTATAGTAGTGCGTTCAGGAATTTCTTGTGTGAAAACTGTCGAAGCTATCAAAATGAAATTTGGCAGAGTTACAGTCTATACTTAAAACTATATGCTCAATTTTTATAATGGCGATATACATCATAGTGGTATCATAGTAGTATGAACAATACATACCGGAACCATGTCCAAGAATCCGAAATAACAAAAAAATGGAGAAACGAACTTTCTAGAGCCAAAATTAGGTTTCACAAGCTGGTGAAAACGATAGTAGTTGTTCGAGATGACCTTATGACAAGGGAGGGTGTCGCTCTCGAACCAAACAGTATCGCACAGCAGTCGGAACATCGCGGTACGGCCTTACGGGGTAGAAGAACCTTTGGAGGGGGTGAAGAGGGGTGCAGGGGGGTGGACGATGGTGAATGGCAGTCGTATAAAGTCGAAGAGGCACGAGACCGAAGAAGAAAGCAAGGGATAAAGTGCAGGGACGCTCAGTGGCAGTGTTCTGGCACTAACCACTGGCGATCGCAGCCCTTTTTTACGTCGAGTAGCGGAACACCGTGTGTAAAACGTGTTGTGTATGGACGAGAGCGTGTCAGCAGAAGCTGTCGAGACATTTTAGTATCTGAAAGCGACACGAGATACGGTGTTTCGGAAAGGAACGCTTCAGACCCGGTTTTTGCGTCAGCGACAACGCTATACTTATCATCCTATCTCGCCCAGCCACTTGAACAGTTAAGTTACTGGCTGGAGAAGCCGACCAACATTTTAACGTCGAAGACAGTATCGAAGTTTTTCTAACTAGACGCCTCACTGTGGGACGAATCGCCATTTTGGGTGGAAAATGGTCGTGTCAGAAAATAGGTAAAACATTCATATGTGTATGTTATATATATTTTTTATATATTATATATTATAATATATTTTTTGCAATTATGATGTGTGGATTATGATGTGTGCAATTATGATCGTATTTATAAATTTTTATCTCGAGAGCTACTGGTCCGATCGAATTGATTCTTATTTCATATTAACCAGGATGATTTTCCCTATCACGAGGTAATTTTTTAATCGCCAAACTAAATAGAGAAAATATTCAAGACTTATCAAAGTTGAAGTAATGTTTAAACAATACTAATGATAATATAATAATATAATAATATATTATAATTATATATTATTATTATTATATGATAATATAATTTAAGTAATGTTTTTTTATGTTTCGCAATGTTCAAACCGCATAAGTAATTTTTTTAAAGTAATTTTTAAGTCATTTTTGATTCTTATTTCATATTAACCAGGATGATTTTCCGTATCACGAGTAATTTTTTAATCGCTAAACTAAATAGAGAAAATATTCAAGAGACTTATCAAAGTTGAAGTAATGTTTAAACAATACTAATGATAATATAATAATATATAATTATCATATATTATTATATTATTATTATATGATAATATAATTTAAATAATGTTTTTTTAATGTTTCGCAATGTTCAAACCGCATAAGTAATTTTTTTTATTCGTAGGAAGTAACATTTTAATACCATAAATTCGCAACGAGCCGCCCTAATTACAGTCGCTGAGGATTAAACGGGAATTCAGTGAATTAGAAATAAAAAGCAATTAACAATAATCGATAGGAGTGTGAGTCCTGGCCCACAATCTCTCAAAAGCTCTCGCGTAGAGCGAGATCACGCGTTAAACCTCCGACGAGGGGACACATGCGTCCGTTTTCATTAGACGAGTCCGCTTGGGAGCAGTTTCTTTTCCCCTCTAATTAGAGTTGGCTGGCCTGCAGGAGCGTCTCACGAGTTCGCCTCGCGGTTCGGATTTTTCTCGAAACACAGCTGTCGGTCTTGCAAAAACCGTGACGCAAAAACCGTGCGGGCCAGCAACAACTGTCGACCATTGTATCCGCATTAGGTGCGTCCCGGCGCCTGGTACAATGCTTCAAAGAACGACACAACGGCTGAGTTGTATTTCATAGCACGGCCCAAACGTTCGTCCTTCTACAGCGTTTTCCACTTTTTCATCCTGCAGCTTCCGTTCCTTCTTCGTCTTGCCTCCTTCTCCATCCCCTTCGCTTTCTATTCGACTTCTGTTCTACATTCATTTCTCTTCACTCCGGTTCGCGCTTTCGAGGGTTTTCCTTTCCGCCCAACTGTTTCGCTGCGATTTTACCAAGCAACGGAAACTGGAACGAGAATGACTGGGGCAAGAACGAAACCAAAAGGGAGCTACGCCGTTCTAAATCTTGCGATGGCTCGACGTATTTAAGCGAGTTTAAAGCATGGGGAAAATTAGGGGGAGTTTGAGTCATAACTTTGATGATTTCTAATTTTTTAACGCAATACAAATATTTAAAGCTACTGTAAAAAATTCCTGTGCCTATGTATGTCTGCATTAAAGGGGAATTATTCCAAATTCATTGTTTTTCCGAAGGGTATGAATTATTCTAGGGGTATAAATAAGGAGGGTTTAAGTCATCATTTTGCTGATTTCTAATTTCTTTATGCAATACAAACCTTTAAAGCTTCTGCAAAAATTCTGCATTAAACGAATTATTCCAAATCGATTGTTTTTCCGAAGGGTATGAATTATTCTAGCGGTATAAATAAGGAGGGTTTAAGTCATCACTTTGCTGATTTCTAATTTCTTCACGCAATACAAATCTTTAAAGCTACTGTAAAAATTTCTGCGTCTACATATATCTGCATTAAATGAATTATTCAAAAGCATTGTTGTTCCGAAGCGTATGAATTATTCTAGGGGTATAAATAGGGAAGGTTTAAGTCATCATTTTGCTGATTTCTAATTTCTTCGCACAATACAAATCTTTAAAGCTATTATAAAAATTCCTGCGCCTAAATATATCTGCATTAAATAAATTATTCAAAAGCATTGTTTTTCCGAAGGGTATGAATTATTCTAGCGGTATAAATAGGGAGGGTTTAAGTCATCACTTTGCTGATTTCTAATTTCTTCACGCAATACAAATCTTTAAAGCTACTGTAAAAATTTCTGCGTCTACATATATCTGCATTAAATGAATTATTCAAAACCATTGTTGTTCCGAAGCGTATGAATTATTCTAGGGGTATAAATAGGGAAGGTTTAAGTCATCACTTTGCTGATTTCTAATTTCTTCGCACAATACAAAACTTTAAAGCTACTGTAAAAATTTCTGCGTCTACATATATCTGCATTAAATGAATTATTCAAAAACATTGTTTTTCCGAAGCGTATAAATTATTCTAAGGGTATAAATAGGGAAGGTTTAAGTCATCATTTTGCTGATTTCTAATTTCTTCGCACAATACAAATCTTTAAAGCTACTATAAAAATTCCTGCGCCTAAATATATCTGCATTAAATGAATTATTCAAAACCATTGTTTTTCCGAAGGGTATAAATTATTCTGGGGGTATAAATAGGGAGGATTTAAGTCATCATTTTGCTGATTTCTAATTTGTTTATAAAATATGTTTGTGGTTAATGGCTGTTGCCAAGGTATTCAGAGCAACGCCTGTTACTAGACAGAAGACAGAAGTACTAAATAAATCACACTTTTCTAAACAGCCCTATATATTTATTAGTACAAACATGACAAAAGCATGCCATGTGGCAGCCGACACATTTATCGCCTGAAGCCTGATTTCGAGGCAGGGAATCATATCAATTTCGATTAGTGTGACATCGGCGAAGATCGAAAGCCTGACTCGAGTAACAACCAAGAACTTAAATGATTTACGGTTAACGAGGTGTATCGTTCGATCGAGTCGAAGCAGAGGGCAAAACTTCGCAGATCCAGCAGTTGATCGACTCCGTCAGAGGAACGAACGAGATCAGCAAATTGAGGATGCGCGATCCTAACTCTGCGAGCTGGGGGCCGAGGGGAGGGGTGTCTTTTCGAAGTTGGGACGGCTAAAAGGATAACGTGCAACGGGAGATCGAAGAAAGAAAACGTCGACCGACTTTCTAGCAAGTTTCGGGATGAACGAGTCATGCCGACCAACTAGCGTCGCTGTCAGCCTGACGTCGTAGAAACTGGAGGAAGGATAGTCGGCGAATAACAGGGAAGACCCACATGTAACCCTTTTAGACGTAACATCTCGCCCTCGAACATTTTTAGTGCTCCAATTATATTGGGAAGTGAGAACATTTATGGGTTCATTTTATTTTTATATTCACAACAAGGTTAGACGCGAATATTTTTTACGAAAAAATTTCACAAATGTGTCCAAATGTATCGCACGTTTAAAAACTTCGTTGAAAAAGTCCTTAAATAATTTATGGCTGCAGAATAAAATTTTTTTTAATCCTTTTTCAAGATTTTATTTATTTTAGCAGGATCGAGGATGAATTTTAATTTTTAAAGAGAATTTCTTAAGGATTTAATTCTTCTTCTTTTAATTCTTAAGAATTTTAAAAAATGTTTTAAATCCTTCTTCAAGATTTTATTTATTTTAGCAGGATCGAGGGTGTAGAATTTTTAAAGAGAATTTTTTGATGTCTGATAGTAGGATTCTGTTATAGTTGTGCTCCAATTATACTGGGAAGTGAGAACATTTATGGGTTCATGGTATTTTTATATTTACAGCAAGGTTAGACGGGAACATTTTCTACGAAAAAATTTCACAAATGTGGCCCAATGTATCGCAAAAGTCCTTAAATAATTTATGGGTTGCAGAAAAATAATTTTTTAAATCCTTTTTATATTGATGACCTTGAAATCAAGTTAAACAATGACCTCGAGAAATGACTCTTTCCACTATTGTATATATCGTTTAAGATAGTATAAGTTCGTACTCGTTTTTCATAGAAGTTGAATTGTTTTTGTTGCAGAAGTTCAGATAAAAGTACAATGTTCGATGTAGTCCCGTTTTATAGCCTTTCGAAACTGGGTGAAATTTTCGAGCGAATTCTTCAAAGGCAAAACTAATTTCCTTATCGCGGGAAAACTTCTCACCGTCGTTCGAACTTCGAACGAAATACGTCCAGATAAATTATCGTTTTCCTACACTCGAGTCTTTTACGCTCGTGTTTTACATCGGGAATTTAAATGAGCGGGGCGAGGAGAGGCGAAACTTTAACACTTCAGAGATTATTGCGTATAAACTAACGGGCGGGAGTCACCGCCGGCCGAGAGTCCTTTGCATAATGTTTGCGACGGAAGCGAAGCAACGTAATCTCAATTAGTAAACAACTTCGATAATATTTCGCCTCGGAAAAAACACGGCTTCGAGAATTCTTTCCAGGTGGACAAGTGAAAGAATCGCGACAGAAAAATACAGACACGTTCCTCAGCATTTTCGAAAACTAGAAACCATTTTATTTATGGAAACAATTCACCAATTAGACCCTAAAAAAATGTTCTCGAGTAGTTCACATAATATAGAAAACTTATGGAGAATACATACATGCAACTTTCAGAATTTTTTCCAACGCAATAAGTGAAGGAATCGCGACAGAAAAATACAGACACGTTCTTCAGCCTTTTCGAAAACTAGAAACCATTTTATTATTTATGGAAACAATTCACCAATTAGACCCTAAAAAAATGTTCTCGAGTAGTTCACATAATATAGAAAACTTATGGAGAATACATACATGCAACTTTCAGAATTTTTTCCAACGCAACAAGTGAAGGAATCGCGACAGAAAAATTCGAAACACGTTCTTCAGCCCTCTTTTAAATGGAAAATATTTTTTTCTGACAAAAATTTAAGAATTAGATACCGAAAAAAATAATGTTCAGAAAACCGATATCGGTAATTTTTTCCAACGAGTGAAAGGACGTTCACGAAAAAAAAATACAGATATGCTCTCCAGCTTTCATTTAATCGTATAAAAATAGTTTCTTGCCAAAGACGAAGCTTTACCACTAGGGTGGTAAAAAAACAATCATAGAATGCCCCACGTGGCGAGACGGCAGCAGGTAAAAGACCAGCAGCGTGGCGATAAATCTTCGGCCACGTGGTTTACGTCAACAGGCCTATCGTAGGGTTATCTCGTGGAAAAGAAACGTGCAACTGGGTTGTTAATTGGCGTGTAACAATGTTCGCGTGTCCTTGGGAAATTATGAGACCGCCGGATATATCGTCGGAACGGTTAACGCGTTGTAGCAGAGCTCCGGCGGGTTCCCTCCCTTCCCATGGGTGTACAGGGTGTTGGTACAGTAAACTTCCATGAACTCTAATATAGTGGGCCGTATTCAGAGAGTCCAGAGTTCACCGCTATCTTAAATTGAATCTGCCGCCGACGCCAATGCGGCTCGCGTCGGCCCAGACTCTCGGGGGCTCTCCTTATTTCGTGGCCCGTTGTTATCGTTTTCTCTCCGAGGTATTATCCCGGAAGTCCCAGGAATGTCAATGCCTCGCTTAATCGATTCCCGGACCCGTTCTAATTATGTCGTGCCCGCGAACGATCGTTAATTACTGCTCGAACCATTAATTACCTCTTTCGAACGAACCGATGATACAGACACAAGGGACATTCGCCATTTCGTTTTTTCTGCGAGGCACACACTTCACCCCGAAATTTTTCTTACACGTGAGTCGAAAGGGCATACTTCGAACTACTTTTGGGAATTATTTCGCTGCAGGATATGCATTTTTTACCTCGTAGAATTTCGAAGCTGTGGTCTCAAACAATTACACGAGGTGAACAATTAAAAAGAGAACTTTGAGAATTTTTTTTGGGAGACATAAATTTCGTAAAAAATTTTCTTGCACATAGTTCAAAAGTGCATATGCTGACACCCATTTGAGAATTATTCAGATGCTGTGCATGCATTTTTGACGTCGTTGCAGAATTTTAAACAGGGTTCAAAAATTTCAGTCCCTGAAAGATTGACACAAAGGGATCCCTTTGAGATTTTTTTTCAAGAGACACAAACTTTGTAGAGACTTTTTCTTTACATGGTTCCAAAGTGCACGTATTGGAGCACATTTCAAAGTTTTCTCATTGCAGAAGAAAATAGAAAAATTCGATTTCTGTCCACGGTGCAGCAAGGTTGATGGATGATTGATCGAGACGTGTCTTGTGGCTCGAGAAATGTTTCCGCTTACTATTCATGAAAACAGGTATCGTTTGTACTAACAAAAAGCTACAGGTCTCGCGAAGTGGCGGCCATAAACAAAGAACTCATTTGATTTGCATTTTTCTTGCACGGCCGCTTAAACGCACGGTGGGGCGCCTTTTCTTGATTGTCACTTCCTGCTGGTTAATTTATCAGCGGCGCGAGCTAAATCATATCCTCTACCGCCGCCATTTCTGTATTCTGTATATATATAAGAATTTATTATAAATGGAACTTTAGAAAACGTGACCACTTTTTGAATTACCTCCGTTAGAAAATAAAATCGTGTCACAGCGCGAATTAAATGAATCAATCTAATAATAATTAATAATTATTATTATAATAGAATTATAATAAAAATTGGTCGGGTTTAAGTGATCGTGTAATGCTTCAAAGTTAGCAGAGCCACAATTATTTCCCTCGATATTTTGAAAGCATTTGATTGCAGGCCACGTTACATCCGTTCTAATAAGATAGGTATGTCTGCGGATCGTATAGTTCGCCATTAGACAGAACACTAATCCTGTTTAACATGTTCGAATTAATACATCAGTAGGTTTCCCTATTAATTAGCCTCTATAGAGGTGCGTTCGTGGTGAACCGGAACGTAGAATATACAATATCGAGCTACCGCGACGGTTATATATTTAATACCTCAAAGACATAATATACAAGCTACAACTATAACAGAATCCTACTATCAGACATCAAGAAATTCCCTTTGAAAATTAAAATTCTACACCCTCGATCCTGCCAAAATGAATAAAATCTTCAAAAAGAATTTAAAATTTTTTTTTCTGCAACTCATAAATTATTTAAGGACTTTTTCAACGAAGTCTTCGAATGTGCGATTTCAACGTTTCGATCCTTGTGTGGATCATTTTCAAGAAAGGAGTAGTACAATCTGATTTTATTATAACATTTTTGACTGTTATAATTTCAGACGCAGTTTTTCTCCTTTCTTGAAAATTATCAACACAAGGATCGAAACAACGTTGATAGTTCAAATTAATTTGTAAAATTGCTGTATAGTGTTTATTTTATCGAATCGTTTTTTATTAAGAAAAAATATATGATGTTATTAAGAAAAATATTTGACCACTTGAGATAGTATAATTGAGTGATTATCTGATTGAATGGTAGATTAAAATGTTGATTTAATGTTTAAATTTTCGTAAGAGCGAGTTTGATGGTGGTGCACCGTAACATAAATCCTGTTCCCAGGCTAGGTAGTCGAATTCCTATTTCAGCCAGAGACAACCACGTTCCATCCCCGCATTGATTAAAGTTTTAACCCCCTCCCCCCTCACGTGATTCCTGGCCAATTTCATCCTACTTCCCTTCGAATGAGCCTTTAAGATCACATATCTCGTCCGCGGTGACCCCTATTGGTCCTTATCTGCGTCCCCAAGACCTAATCTCGTTTATTCAACTGGATCCACAATTGCAATCCGAGAGATACCTACGAGCCAAAGTTTTATGGAACCTTTCGCCGTCGAGCTCTCTTTAATTAATTACCTTAATTATCTTCGAAAATATTATCTCAGAATACTCTGCTCCCCGGGACTTCTCGAGATTAATTAACAAGAATAATACTTCTCGCAGATAGAAAACCCCCAACTAGTTTATCGCAAAAATATTTTCTGGTTACACAAAGCCCAGGAAAACGGGCCAGAATTTTTTTCCATAATGACACTTTCAATCTCTCTTTCTCTTAAAAACAATTAAAGTCTGCATTTGGATGATTGAAGATTCTTCGCCAACTATATTACACGGGGGACATTCTAGAACTTTGTTCACTAATTTACTCCTTGATTTTGCAAAATATAATTGTCCACTGATTAAATGAAGTCTGGAGAACATGTTAGAATTTTTTATCTATATATAATTTTAATATTTTTCCGATTGAACGAAGGCTGGAGGACACGCGTATATTTTTGTTTATTTTTCTCCTCCAGCTAGTCGCGTTGAAAAATGTTCTTAGACTGGTCTCAAACGCATTTGTTCGCCTATAAGCCTTTACGAGCAGAATGCACACGATACCACGCGTTTGACAAGCATTGCCACGAGACATCTGTATCCGCGGACCATCAATTCCCTGGTTTACGACGGCTGGTGTGAATAAAATCTGATCCAGTACCTCTTGAATATTAATGATCCCGGCGCGACACTTCGTATACACGTGGCCCGCGCTGCTAGCCACGATAAACGCGTTTATGGATGTATCGAAGTTCATTTCTCCCTGTTACCCTCTGTTTGCTTTGTTCCACCCCCGCGTGGAGTGCTCGTCACGTCTGCCTCTCTCGAGACTTTCCTCGAAAGAATAATTTCTCCTGACCCTACTCAACCAACTAAAATTTT
>CM052325.1:4754329-4767509 GCA_028455615.1 Lasioglossum zephyrum | reverse complement strand
AAAAAATCATTAATATTCACTTCTGCAAGCACGTATCTCATTAACCACTGAAGCTACCGGGCCGAACGAAACTGCAAACAGTACCACCATGGCGCCGCTAACATACCCGGCTTTTTTTCAAAATTTCCACTGCTCAAGTTTCCGGTAACTCCGGAGCAGACTCTCCATCTTGATTCCTCCAAATTGAGCCTGCGTCTATACCTCCCCTAATTAGCGGGGTTAATCGAGGTTGCAGCTCACGGTGTGCAAACTGGGAGCGCAGCTGATGAAACCCGGGTGCATCCTCGGTGCAAGAACAGGCTACCTAATTTATCCTTGCACCTATTCGAAACTTCTTTTACGAGGCCGCTAAATATTCATGCAGAGGGCGGCCGAGCAATTTCGTAGAAAATATTATGTTTCGGAACGAAAGTGGCTAGATAGCTAGACGGGCCGAAGAGGGGGTGGCCGGAGGGTGGCTATAGGGGGTTGGTCTCGCGGAAAGAAGACCGGGGAAAAAGTGAAACTAATTTTCGTTCGAGCCTGAGCCGTTCCCCGGGTCTCTTCGTTCTCTCCCCAGCAGTTCGGAAAGTTTCCTCTGCTTACCTAGCAGGAAGTTGATATCCGTGGTACGTTAATCCCGCAAATAGATGACTTTACGAAATGGTACGAGGCTGTCTGGATGAACGCCGCATCCCACGTTGGAAAGGATAAGCTTTCGCCGCTTCCGGCTGCCGGCTCTCGCTCCTTTTCGAACCCCCGAGAGCTAGAGCTCTGTAGGCTGATGGTATCGGGCTCTCGCGCTATCCACCCCGATCCCCGGCAAACAAGTTTTACCCTGTTCCAGCTATTTTGTGAGTTAGGGTCCCCGGATCAGTAGCAGAAAGTCGAAAATGAGCCTCCCAGAATCGAACCCGCATTAAACGTTATTAGTTGATATTTAACTTGCCCCTACTTTGTGCGAAGGGGTTGGCGAGCCATCTGCTGAGGCTCATTTTAAGGGCAGAAGCCTCTGCTTTCACCATCTTCAAGTTAGAACTTTTTTTTTTACATTTTTGATTCACTATAAAATGTGGTAGTAACTGTAGGTGGAAGTTTTCAGTATTTCCCACCCCCAACAGCCCCCAGAAAGTTTAAATAACTATCTACTTTCACCACCATCAAGTTGTATTTTTTTTTAATTTTTGCTTCACTGTAAAACGTGGTAGTAATTGTAGGTGGAGGTTTTCAGTATTTCCCAACCCCAACAGCCCCTAGAAAGTTAAAAAAATTGTAGAATGATAAAAAGGAATCGTACCAAGATCAAACTAGGCTCATTTTAAACGGGAAGCTTTCTACTTTCACCACCATCAAGTTGCATTTATTTTTTAATTTTTTTTTAACAATAAAACTCGTTATAAGGTGAGAGTGGTGTTCTTCACTATTTATAAAATTTACAAAATATCCAGTCTGACTTTAAACAAGATCTAAAAAAAATTATATGACCTTGCAACATGTGCATGATTGTTAACATGGTTAACAAACATTTTTATCAATTTTCCAACTTTATACAGCTCTAAAGAAAGTTTAAAACATTGTTTTCCCGACTCCAACCACCAAGGATTAAAAAAAAACTGAAGCCGCAGTTTGAAAAATATATACATGAACATCAATTTTTCAAAATCAGATCTCCATCATACTTAAAAATTTTTAAAATCCAAAAATTGCTATACCAGTTTGCAAGAACTACCCTTACCTATTATAAAATAATTTGAAACTTTTCATTCAATGATTGTTCGTTCAAACAGTATTTCGAAACTGATAAATAAGCTTGCGATTTCTTCAAGTTTTTGCTTCTACAAAATTGTAATTGAAAGATGCATTTATATTCTATGAAAAGTTCCAAATTTTTTGTTAGTAACAGTTATAAGAAAAATGTGACCTATTTCTAGACGACACCGGCCTGCGATCACAATGGAACGTTCGACGGCATCAACAAGGTGGATTTTCAAAGAGGGTGGTCTTTTATGATTTCGTAGATGGCGAAAATGTCCATAGAATTGCTTTTTCCAGGTGTTTCGACAAGAAGCGTTTCATTCGGCGCGCGTTACAGCCGTTGAAACGCCAAGATGCTCGACCGCTTTCACAGTCACTTAGTTCCTCGAGTAGAGAGGGGGATGGATAAGGAGGGCAGAGAGGGTGGAAGGAAAAGGGCGAGCAGGAGAGCACTTAAACACTCTGACAGTTAAATTTAAACTGCCCTGTGTTGCGTGGACTGTCATCCTCCACTGTTGATCTGCGTGGTAATCTCGAAACTCGGCTGTTAATACAAATTCTTATTATTAACAAATAATTCAAATTTCGAAAATGATTTCGTTCTACCATTTTTAGAACTCGATTACACTGATAATGTAAATTGTACAATGATTGACACCTTAAGTCAAAATCTTAGTAAAAATATTTTATTTGTTTTTTTGTAATCTTTAAACAAGCTTCACTTTCTATTGTTATAAGCTAATACACATTTTTATACAAAATCAAACAGTTTTTAGAGTCGTAAACCTTTTATTATAAAATATATTAATTGAATAATAATCGTAAGACAAATAGTATAGTCATTGGCTCATTTGGTACAGTTATTGATACTGAAGAGGAACTAAATAGGAATTATTAACTAAATTACAATAACTTCCCTATAGAATCGGGAAGTTAATAAAGATAAACAATGAAAATAGTTTGTACTGCATGTATATTATATTGTAAATTATGGAACGCGTGTAAAAAGTGTTCAGGAAATTTCAGAACACATTTGATTTTTATACGAACAATTATAATATTCAATACATTAAAAATAGAATACATTAAAAATTGAATACATTAAAAATAGAATACATTAAAAATAGAATACATTAAAAATATAATCATTTTTATTTGTACTGTACGTATCATTTTTATTTGTTTTGAGAAATTTAATTTTCTGAGACACGCCAAAATTTCTATCTGCACAAGATAATTAATTTGACCAAATTAAAAACCAGGTGGGAGCTATCCATGCGTCAGAAGACGGTATCACCGTGGAGCCAGGGCTGTACAATGGTTCCCCCCTCGGGTTCAATTTGCCCGTAATTTGGCCTGCGCTCATTAACCTGTATATAATTAGATATGTTTAAGGGGGATCGCAGTGGCGTAAACGTTCGGATGTCTGGGCTCCATGGACCTATAGCTTGTCACTTATGCGAGAATTCGATGGTCACCAACAGTCGGAGGGCACCCATGGGATCTTTTACCCGGAATCTTTTCTACGGTAATGCGATTCCACGATAAGGTCGTCGAATAACCGGTTAAAGGTCCTGGAGTGACCGTATTCGGTGTTTACAGCACACGACGGCTTTTATGTACCATAAGAAGTCTAATAAAGAGCAGTTCAAGCAAGTAGTTTTCTTTACCATTACACCCTCCACCCCTGAACGGGAACTTTACCGCCGCCGATTTAAACCGATGCTGGTTTAAACTCCGGCACAACTGTTTGTAAATAAAACACATTTCGAACACGCCGTGTCTGATTCATTGTCCGCACCTGACCTCTTCGTTATCCAAACTCATTCTTCCGTTCCTCTGTTTATTAACTTAGTTTTACATTAACATGTTGTGCATTACCAGTAATGAATGTTTCAAAATTATTTTAACGTACGTGAAATATATTGTACTGATATTTAATACAATATAAAATATCAGTTATTTTGAGAGTTAATATTCATATTAATAATCAATAAATATTAATAATTAATAAATCAATATTTTAATTATATTGTGTTGAATACATAATTAATATACTTACTAATATATTAGGTATATTAACTTCTGTATAATTAATACATAATATATTCAGAATAGGTAATAATAAATTTTTATATGATTTATATATTAACGTATCAAGAATGTTCGTGTTTATATAATTATTATATTAATATATGTATAATTTCCATGTTATGAATTTAAATCGTGTGCAAGCCTTATTTGCAAGCCTCAGCATATTTCCTAAAATTCTTCTTTTTTATCTATTGCAGGTAAGCGAATCAATTCAACCCCACTAATGATGATTTCGAAGAATTCAAGGATGAGACGATCAGGTATTTATTTCTGAACTTCTACACAATTATTGTCGCAAATAAATTTTGTTATTTAGCTTAAAAAAATTAAGAAAGAATGGGGATCTCATTTAAAAGATGTTAAAAAAATTATATATGTACTGACATTTTAGAAAATTTCATTAATTAATGGGTACAAAATGTAAAAAACACAGTGTTCTATCAGGTACAAAAAAAAAAGAAATCGAACACCTCGAAGACATTATTTATAAACAATATCAAATTTCAAAATACAAGGAAAAGTCCTCCGAATTAAATTCAGAACGACAATGTCTTAAATGTAGAAATTTAAACGTTTCAGGAATGCAACCCTCGTGTAACTGAATCAAATGTTATTCTTTTGGATAGGGGTAAATTATATTTATTTTTTAAATAGTCTATATTTATTGCAATCGCAAGGACAGTAACTGAAATTACATCCCACCCCTTTCACAATGATAGGAGACTTCTTTGAGGCTCGCCCTTTTGTTTCATCATCCCTTAGCCCCTCCCCGCCGCAAGGAAAAGGTTTCCCCAGAGAATGGATGCTCGTCGTATCGGTATTTAATCTAGAGACTTCGCTTCGCATTCTCGGCAGCTTCTCCTCCCCAGCTTTCAGCAACTACTCACGTGTGTACACGGCTGTGTTTGTAATCGTTCGCAGTATCGGTGTTTCTCATCACGCTCGGCCTTTCGTTTATTTCATCCCTCTTCCCATTGTGCTAGAAAACCGTATTCGACAGAAACTACGGTCATTCAAGGAAGTGTACAGCTAGAAACCTCGCTTTACACAGTGTCCTCGGCTTCTGCGTCACGAATCACGTCGAAAATCTAGAATAATGTTTTTTGATACGATGTTCCAGTTTCGAGGAAATCTTGTTTGAAAAGTCTGGGTATATAGGATGTTTCGTAACTGCTGGTACAAGCGAGAAGGGGATGATAGTACGTGAAAAAATAAGTCGAAAAGATAAAATAAAATGTTTTCATGTGAGACTTTGTTTTCGAGAAAATCGACTTTGAATTTGTGCTGGATTTTTTTTTTTTGGAAGTAGTATATGCAGCAAGTAGAATTGGTTGACCATGGTCAGACGAGTCAGACAATTCCTATAGAGGGTGTCAAAATTCCTTGAACATCCGGAAATTGGAGGTTCTTCAATTTAGTTAATTTGAAGCAACATTTTCTTGTGCAAAAATGGCGTCTACGGTTTTTTTAAAGAGTTATTAACGAAAAACACGGACCAATCAGAGCGCGATCTAGACACGTGTTTTAACCTGTCGTTAATAACTTCTTAACAAAACCGCGGACGCTATTTTTGCACAGGAAAATGTTGAGAATGTGCAATAAAAGTCTTTGATGCGAGAACTTGTTTTCGAGAAAAACGAGTTCAAAAATTCAAAGAACGTACAACAAGCTAGAATCTAGGTATCTGCAAATGTGTCTCTGTGGGGTGTGATACGATTCCGCATAAAAAATTGCGAAAATGCAGAACTACATCTTCCACGGAGAGGCTGCATTTTCAAGAAAAAGAATTTATAGCGCGCACGCTTTTAGAATTTTTAAACCTGTTTTTCTCGAGAACGTGGATTTGTATGAAAAAATTTTTGTTCCACATTTTCAACGCAGATTTTTACATAGAATCGAAGAAATCATATAGTCGCGTTTTGAAAAAATTTATACAACATTTTCGACCAAAAAACTTTTTTAAAATTTGTTATAAATAAAAAAAAGGTTATGACTGAACCAAGTGCTTTGACACTTGCATTTAAAATGTTTTAAAAAGTGAAAAAGATTATAAAAAATAAAATGTTTAAATTTAACAAACCATAAAAATATTGGAATACTTTATTGCATTTTCGCAATATGGTGTTAACCCATTTGTTCTGTAAACAGTGTAAACGGCTAAATTGTGAAACGGGAACCGATTTTAGTATTATTAAATATTTACTTAAATTTTTGTGATGTTTGACACGTTTAATTAATTTTATTTAGAGCCAGGGCACCGTGAACGTTAAATTTGTGGATCGAGGCCACAAACGGCCATAAAGTATGTCAGGAAGGAAAGCATTCTCAGCATCGTGGAAAAAATGGACGGTACGAATGAGTTTGCACTTGATGAACGGATGGCTGAGCTGGTAGATATTTATAAAAGTCCGTTTGCGAGGGTGGTCGCGGACTTGTCGCGTTATGGGTGAGTGCGTGTCGAGTGGCGGGGTCGAGTGAAAAAGGCGACTAAGAGGTGACGAGGGTCAAAGGATGCATTGTCGTAACGAGTCGTAAAAAAACCTGTAAAAGGTTAAAACGCGCCGACCTGACCACAGACTCCGGGAGAAAGAAGAAAAAGTTCTTCAGAAGCGTGAAAGACGGTCTTGCGGCACCATTTTGCCTTCGAGATCATCAGGTGTTGCACGAATGGCCGCCGACTGCTTTCAATGGCGTCAAAAGTTCCTCTAGAATGCTCTTCGACCTTTGCCATCAAAAAGAAAAATTAAATTTGGGTTAAAATAATAATTTCCGCATAAAGTAATTTGCCAAAACATTTCATTTTAAACATGGTCACGTGTAAAAATGTATAATTTTCAATTTTCATTTTCATCCCCTAACTTTTAAGGCTGTCTTCTTCCTTTAAAGTGATCGATTTGAAAAATTAAAAAAACACCTGTCGTATATTATGGTTTGCTCTATAATTTATTATGTTTAAATATAGTTTATTTTTAAGTATGTAGGGCTATTTATTATTAAAAAAAAAACATAATTTTGAGTTCTGAATTTCTTTATAAGCCTACACGAACGAATTTGTTTCAAAATATGTAACACATTTTGCATCCCCTAATTTCGAGAGATGTTTTCTCATTGCTTAGATAATTTCTTATAAAATACTAGAATTTCATGGAAACAAAGTGGGAAGTTGTAAAAATTGCGAAAAGATGATATCGTTTTCTTGATTGTTGATGTATTAATAAAGGGGCTACGGTTTGAAGTTGCACTTTTTCTAGAACTTTTGGCGAACGTTAACACGAGCTACGTAATTCACATCTCGCGTCAGGCAGGCCCGTGTATAAGTAAAGTACACCTACGTGAAGTTTTTCCTAAATGAACTCTGTAATTTAATGCGACGTGTGAGCGTTCACTGTCGTATTTCATGACCCGAACAATATCGTTACGTAACCCGCTACGCTTTTAAAGTAGACGTATACGTGTTTCCTTCCGGCGGAACTCGATCCTGCGATAATTTTCTATAATCGATTGCAACCACAATTTCTCTGCGCTAACATAACATTACCGGAGCGTAAATTGTAACAGAGATGGCAATGGATTACCTACAGTCAGTCATAGACTTTCTAGAGATATATGCAGAGGTGAACATTATTTGGGGAAACAAATATTTCCAATACTATTTAATATTTGAGATTTTATTTTGCTAAAGAAAATAGTATTTTAAATAAGATATGCAATTTCAAAAATGAAAATATTTCTATTTTAGTAGTCTAACACACGAAATAAAATATTTTACTCTTTGCATTGCTTAAAGAAAATAGTATTCTAAATAAGATATGCTATTTCAAAAATGAAAACATTTTTATTTTAACAATGGGAACCGCAAAATAAAATATCTCTATTTTAATAATCTGAAACACAAAATAGAATATTGTATTTTTCGTGCCCACTGAGATTTGTCGATAAACATACAGTGTAGCTTGTCACCAGGAAACTATTTCTACTCACAAATCGATTGAATGCGAACCGTTATTTTCAACAATAATATTTAAAATTGAACATAAAGACAAAGTCCAAATATTTTCAATATTTTTAAAATACTACTTTCAAAACGTTACGCGGCAAAGAATGTTGATAACTCGATCGGGGAAAGTCGATGATTGATCGAGAAACTTGGACGACGTGTCAGCGAATCTATTTTAATCGGTTCTGGTTCGGGCACGGGCTAATCTAATTCACGATGATCGGTTTAGTATTTATAATTACGGGCAAATAACCAACTACCATACTGCTTACGCAGCCGGACCCCAAGTGAGTCAATCAATCAAGAAGATTACATTCTTGTCGGCGAAAGTTTCAAGTCAGCCGTAAATTTTAAACGAGGGGAGGCTGCAACACCTCCAGACCTGTAATCGATACTTTACTCCATTTCCTGTAGTGTCTTCCGACTACGTTCTAATATCGCTAGAGACATCGCCATAACTTTTACAGGTCGAATACCAAATATTCCCCAAGTCGAAAATGACTTCACTCAATTCGATGAGTATGCAGTGGCGGATCTAACAGTAAGCCTCGCATTTTAAATAAATTATTCAGTATTTGTTTCATTATTTTACCGCAGCAAGTAGGTGTTCCTTAATTTTTGTTTAACATATGTTTCCACAGCTGTGTCGCAAATTCTCTTCTTGATTCTAGTTTATTATAAACGTGTTAATTTTTCAGACGCAAAAATATATCTCTTGAAGATGATCCATACAGGGATCGAAACGTTGACTCAAATTAATTTACAAACTTGCTAGTGTTAGTAATGATCGAACCTTGCGCCGAATTCACAAATTTAATTTTTATTACAATTTCGATCGAGAACTATTTTTATTTATTTCAGTCCATATTACGATATACATAGAATTTTCCGGGACAATGTTTAAACGCGGCCGCTGTCAAAACGACAGGCTGCCAGTGGAACGAACGTGGCGCACAAATATTCAGCGAGAGCTCGATAAATTCGAAGGAAACGGTTTCCTCGAGCGGTGTTCCGCAGGAGGCTGCATATTTTTCCGGGAACGGTGTTCCTGCCACGGCAAGGAATCACTTGAGCCTGATAGCGACTGGCGCTGCTGGATAGCGCAGACAATCGGGGATCCGAAAGTTTCGAGAGGGCGGAGCGGAGAGGATCACGCGTAGCTATTTGCTCCGGGCCGCTCCGGGGCCATCGCAGATCGATTACACGACGCCGGAATCGGAAAGCGCGTCGAAGAATTATGAGACGAGGAGAGGCAGACCTTGCAGCCTGTCCGAGCATCGATGACAAATTTGCTTTCGTCTCAGAAACCGTTCCTGGAACAATAACTCTTCCCTTCACCCCACTTCTCACATCAAATACCGAATTTCGCCAAAATATTTTCCCTTCCCTGTCACATCTGCGGCTCCTCGATTTCGTGAACTGCGTTTCTGATCATCTGCTAAACATTTTTTATCCAGGACAGAAGCGTTCCCTTTGAGAGGGGTGCTCTATCATCCCCTCAGAAAGATTTCTGTGATAAAAAGTATGAAATAGTTTCCATTTTAGAAAATATTAAATATAATTGAAATTTTATGATTTCATTTTTGCAATTGCACATCTTATTCAAAATAATATTTTCTTTAAGCAATACAAAGAGTAAAATATTTTATTTCGAGGTATACATTATTGAAATAGAAATATTTTCATTTTTGAAATTGCATATCTTATTTAAAATACTATTTTCTTTAAGCAATGCAAAGAGTAAAATATGTTATTTCGTGTGTTAGATTGCTAAAATAGAAATATTTTATTTTGAGATACACATTATTCAAAAAGAAATATTTTCATTTTTGAAATTGCATGTCTTATTTAAAATACTATTTTCTTTGAGCAAAAGAAAGTCTAAAAAATATTAAATAATATTTGAAATATATCTTTCGCCAAATAATGCCAACCTCTGACAGAGAATTTTGATTTAAATATAATAACATTTTTCTACGTAATTGAAAAAATTTTAAAAACTCAGAAGGTTCCGATTATTAAAATAGAAATATTTTATTTTGAGATACAGATTATTAAAATAGAAATATTTTCATTTTCGGAATTGTATATTTTATTTAAAATACTATTTTCTTTAAGCAAAAGAAAGTCTAAAATATTAAATAATATTTCAAATATTTGTTTTACCAAATAATGCTCACCTCTGTCGGACGTCACACATCCCGCATCATCTAAAATCACACCGAAGTAGTATATTATTAGCTCTGATAAAAGTAAATTTATTAGTAAACGAAAGAAAGTTATTCGAGTAGCTAATACATTTCGGGTCTGGATATAAAATGACGAATTTCGGCGAGCTTTTCGAGCAAACGCACCGCTGCGAGGCGTTCTAACTTTGTGACGGTGGAAATAGGTGTGCCGCGGGTGGTTGTAAGCAGTGGCAGTTAGCTCGGTGGTAAACAGGAAGTCGGTGCTTCGTCGGTAGGAAGCAGGCAGTCGAAGACTGGCGCGTTAGAGCCGAAGTTTCGAAAAAGGGTGCGGAGCGAGAGAGCGCTCTCGGAAGACCTAGTTAGCCGAGCCGTTGGAAACCGAGCCAAAAGTTCCCCGGGACGACGAATAGGACGGCTGCTAATTGTTAGCCGGAGCGTACCAGCCAGGATGCGCGTAAAATCAACGCCGGTTTACACACGGCTCGGCCCCTGCGAAAACCGAGAATTTCCGAACGGCTGCCACGGAGTTCGCTTCCACCGGTTCGCTATAATTAACGGCGAAGACGCCCGCAGATCCTGATAGAGGACTCCGCCAATAGCCAAATAGAAGAAACTACGAATCGATCGAAACAATCGGATCTCTATTTGCCCGGCCCCGTAACCATCCACCCTCTAATCCACGTTTGTTCGATGTGTTTGACCCGGAAACCACGCTCCGACGGCGCTCCAATTTTTCTGGAAGTCATAGACTCCGCCCTACACGGATAATCGGATTCCCTTTGATCCCCGGCGATCGTTATTTTCTAATTGTTTCATCTATTTTTGATGGGCAATTACTTGCCGGCGTGGAACCGTTACTGCTTGGGGATTTGAAATTTTTTTTTCATAGAGCTGGTAGTTGGAGGATGTCGAGGAACATCTTTTTAAAATAAAATTCGAAAATCTTATAAAAATTTTGCATTGCTCTGGGTTTCGAATAGTTCATTAACAAAAAATGTCGAATATTTAATATCTATTTCAAAGATAATTTTTAATCATAAATTAATGATATCGGCGCATAGGTTCGATCAATTGTTCTTAATAATAATTGTAATTTATGCTTAAAGCAATTTACGATCGATATTATTTAATATTTATTTTTTCATGCATTTCAAGCTACTTTAAGAAGTTAATCTTGTCTTGGTTATAATCGGAAAATAAATGCCTTTATGTTGTAGTAACGATGGGTAGTGCAACATCGTCTACTTCTGAACAATGTTCGCATATTGGTCGAAGATGCAAAAACCCTAATTCGCGTTAATATTAATTGCTTCTCCGAGATCCCTATTACACGAATTTGTAGTCAGACGTCAGACGATAGCTGGAATGCTGTTTCGACGATGTTTCATAAACCGGGCTGCACGATAAAGCAATTAATCACCGGCGGTATCTAGTGTTTTTGGTGGCACGTACTCGCTCGAAATAGTAGTATAAACTGATATCACCCTAAATTACATCCTATCTGCGTCTGCCGAACAATTCCGGTTAGCATACGGTACCTGCCTAACCGAGTTCGAGCGGGTTAAGTAAAAATTAGCGCGAGCGATCCAAGAGAAAATCGAATTTCCGGAAACGATGTGTATCGGCCGCTACGTACGCGTGTGCGGGATTAATGCGAAATCGATACAAACGTTTTACCATAGTGAACGCTCGCTGCGAGCTATTTCAACCGTTTTCGAACTCCCGGGTCGAACATTACCAGAAAGACAACATTTTCTATACTGCCAATTGAAAATTCATAATTTAGTCATTCTTTTTCGTACCTTTGCAATTTTCATCGCAGTGTTAGCAACAGATTAGATGCACACAAATTTTTAAGAACATCCTTCCAGTAACAAAAGTGTTATTAAACATCAAACCACTCCGGCACCGTTATATTGTTTATTTTAGTTCAAAATGTTCATATAGGAAATTTTTTTAGACCATTAAAAATTATAGATATTAAATAATATCGATCGTAAATCGCTTTAAGCATAAATTAATGATATCGGCGCATAGGTTCGATCAATTGTTACTCAAAACACTATTTGCAAATTAACGACAACGTCTGTTGTGTTAGATAAATAGTAGCTTAATAAAAGAAAAGAAAAAAAATGGAACAATCATTGGTAACACGTGATAATTTTTTGAAGAAAATTCATTGCAACGCGAGCCACACGTTAGGATCAGATGGTAGACAGAGCTAAGCGGTCGGTCGCGGCGTGATTCAGGTAGAAATCGCCGGTTTCTACAGTTGGCAGGGTATAATGCACCTGGATCCGCTAGATTGGATCGGAGCGAAGGCAAGAGGACAATCTGATCGTGGCCGGAATAGCGTCAAAGCGCTATTATCGCCGATAGAAGCCGTTCTGGATTCTGCTAATTCCAGGAATTACGGCAGCAGCCTTCGACATGCACGCGATGCCGGCTGCTGCGAGGCGCAGCATCTCTGGCACGGACAGGGCCAGCCCCGTTGTGGTGCACTTCGAGGAAACTTAACTCGACGCTGCACTTCGTGGATAGAGGATGCACCGAGGCCCCTCTCCTCTTGCGGCTCCGTCGTCGCACGGAGACTGCGCATCTGCTCTTGTTACAACTGAATGGCCCATTGCTCTTACACGAGTTTCCCAGCAGTAATCTACCGGAATTCGCCGAAGTTAATGTTGCCCCGGCCACAATAACGCCCGACTGTAATTAATTCTGATAATGGCCAAGCCCGCCGATGCGCAAAATCGGCAAAATGCATTTGCACCGCGACTTTTTCGGGGACCAGTTTCGCTGGTGCATAGATTTCCCGCATCTCAGGGTGCTTGTTCCGCGCGAAGGCAATTATGGATTCCCGTGAAATTATGACGTAGCACGGGCCAGATTGTGGACGGTTTATGTTTGCCTATATATTATTAATTATTATATTATATTGTATATAATATATATTTATAATAATATTATATATAACATATTAATGATATTAATAATATTATTACCTTACGATATATTAATATTATATAATAGATAATATATGTACATATAATATTATATATATTATATTAATAATATTAATAATATTATTACCTTACGATATATTAATATTATATAAGAGATGTAAGAGTGAAAGATGTTAAACTCTATATATATATTTATTAAACAC
>CM052325.1:4717397-4754229 GCA_028455615.1 Lasioglossum zephyrum | reverse complement strand
TAGAGTCTCTTCGTCCGTTCTGATAATCGAGGTTCCACGGAATCATGAATTAATCCAGCAAATACCATCCGAATGGTATCGTGTTTGGATTCGTTTTAACCGGAAGAAATAACGCAAATATGCTAATAGAAGCTTCACAAAAAAATTATCCAAAAGAGTCTCTTCCACGTGTGCAGAAGCCATTACTATAGTGATCCCTCTCTCTCTCTGGCAAGAAAACCTGCCCGGATCTGACATGTTTCCCTTAACACGGGTAAAGTGTCCTTAATCCAGGGGCAGGAAGACGGCGCAGGATACAGGACAGCAGTCGTGCAGAACGATAAAAACGCATCCGAAAACATCAGCAGGTCTAGGCGATCGTTAGAGTGGGATCGAGAGATCGGGAGAACCGGGCAAGGAGATGACGGGGACATTTAGAGGGATGGAAAGAAAGGGGATGCACGGGGGTGGAGAAGCCGGGAGGGGGGAACGAGAGGGTAAATCTGGGAGAAAGGTAGAGATGGAGGTTTATGATAGTTCACCAAAGCCGGCCGTGGTATCGATCGGCGAATAAAGCCGCGCAGACCTATTTCCTCGGTCGGGCCTGTTTGCTGGCTGCCTACACAGTGTTTTGTGACGAGGATTTTGGACGGTGGCCAAGCTCATTTCAAATGGACGTATTACATCATGAGTTTAGCGATTCAATGTTTTGTTGGTACATAACGTCCCTTTGCAGCGGTCCGACACCGATGCATGTCCTACTGCACGAGCTGCAGTCTGCACACACCAGCCAGAGAGACATATGGAGAGATATTTGTTTAGGATGGTGTCTTCGGAGATGGGCCACTCTGTGGGTCAGGGTTTGACGACAGGGAGATGCGGGGAGTTAGATCGATGGTTGTTCAGAGAGTGTGAAATGAACGAGGCGAAATATTCGGTTTAGGGGATATTTTCATTATTTTCTTTTTTTTTTGTTTGTTGTACAGTGATGGTAATTGTTTGATGATGGAATTATTTGGATAAATTGAATAAACAATTTTTCATGAAATCTTATATATATATATAACGTCTATATATATTTTTTCATTATTTTCTTTTTTTTTTGTTTGTTTGTTTGTTGTACAGTGATAGGAATTGTTTGGTGATGGAACTATTTCGATAAATTGAATAAACAATTTTTCATGAAATCTTATGGATAATATATCTTATGGATAATTATGTTTCACGAAGTTATGTTTACTCGTTTAGTTATTAATAATGTTTATGTTCCTTTGAGGTACACATTTGGGTTAAATAAATGAAGAGATTGTCTATGTTATATAATGATGAAAATTGTTGTTTGGGGAAAGAAGACTTTGGATGAATTGGGACAGTATATGAAGTGGTAAATGTTTTACGAAGTTATGTTTACTCGTTTACTTATTAAAAATGTTTATGGAGGCATGCCTCTTTGA
Organism: Lasioglossum zephyrum; assembly: GCA_028455615.1. Classification (NCBI taxonomy): domain Eukaryota; kingdom Metazoa; phylum Arthropoda; class Insecta; order Hymenoptera; family Halictidae; genus Lasioglossum; species Lasioglossum zephyrum. The sequence goes on along the minus strand of CM052325.1, from coordinate 4,752,796 downwards.
AGTGCATGTTTGGGTTTAATCAATGAAGAGGTCCTTTGAAAACATTGATGTGCTCTTTTTAGAAACGAACTCACGAATCTGAAAATTTGTTTACCTACCTTACAAAGCATTGCATGGAACAAGGTAAACGTTTCATTAAATGATATTCACTGGTTCATGTATGAGAAATACTGAAAGAAGGATTCTTCTATAAGTGGATGTTGAAAATGTAGTATAGAGAAGCTGTTGAAAAGGTTTTCAGGTTAAACGGAAAATTGAATTTCTAGACCTGAAAAATTGTTTGACGTTGGCACTAACATTTGGCATATATGAGATTCCTTTAATCCACATATTTATTTTTTAAATAAAATATCTTCCTGAACAATTTCTTAAATGTTCTTTCACTGGTGCAGTTATACTACTTCTGGAAAAGCAAACCTTGTCGAACAAAAAAAATAATGATAATTTCATTTTATTTTTGACAAATGAAGTATTGGCAGCCATTTGGCATATAAGAGATTCCTTTAATCCACATATGTTTTTTTAAATAAAATATCTTCCTGAACCATTTCTTAAATGTTCATTCACTCGTGCAGTTATACTACTTCTGGAAAAGCAAACCTTGTCGAACAAAAAAATAATGATAATTTCATTTTATTTTTGACAAATGAAGTATTGGCAGCCATTTGGCATATAAGAGATTCCTTTAATCCACATATATTTTTTTAAATAAAATATCTTCCTGAACCATTTCTTAAATGTTCATTCACTGGCACAGTTACCTTACTTCTAGAAAAGAAAATATTTGTCGAACAAAAAAAAGAAAATAGCAAGAAATATAACTAAAATAAAATTGCAGAGTAGAAATTACGATCCGAGAGCCTTCCTTGGACAGTGCAGCAGGGGCCTGAGAAGGGCAATTCGCGGGAATCCCGCGGAGCGGTTGGCAGCGCGCGCGGATCGGGAGAATAAACATTAGCTGAGCCATTTGATGAATGCGCAGCTCTTTTCCACGGTTGTTCAGGGCTGAAGCGTCCTCGACGAATCAGCGAGCGTTAATGGGTTAAGAATGAGCCCGGCGGCCGGCTGGTTTCCACCGGCGGCGTTTCATATTCGACTTCTAATGGGCTTTCGGATGCGAATATCGGCGATCCATCGGCAGATCCATCGATCCGACTCGCGTCCCGTCGCCGCCGCCGATGCATGCGAGCGCACGCGATCTGAATTCAATCCCATTCGATGCGTGTCTTTACGGTTGTCCGTGCACGGCCGTACGTGCGTGTGCACTCGTGTGCACCGTATTATATTGGCTGACCGCGTATGGATTCTGCTCGAGATCGTCTGCAGATACACGCTCGCCGAATAGTAACGCCCGTGCTACATGCCAATAATCTCTGATTGTTATTACGGGTGTAATTGGCATACGAACGGAAATGTTGATAAGCTCGGTTGCAGAACGCACAGTGCGGTACTTTGATAGGAATTTGGGCGAAAATTAAAAAATTCGTATAGCCTAAGAATAATTTATATTTCTTTTTTGTTCCGAATTGTTTTAAATGCACTGATCGAAGATTTGAAATACTATTTTAGAATTTTCCATTTTTTATACTACATGAATAAATTATTTATTTATTTATTGCTTTAAACCAAGTGGTTTATATAGCAAGTACAGTATTATTACATTTGGCTTACATTAAACAGGTTTACATTGTTTCTAAATTCTAATGGAGCATTGTTTAAGGAAATTATAAATTATTTTCAGACCTTTTATATCAGGTTTACATGAATGATGTTCGATCGAGCTAATTCTTTTTATACGAATAAGAAAGATTTGTAGAATTGGAAACCATGTGTTTTCTTAATAAAATAATATTATTAAAATATCGGTTAGTACGATAGAACAAACCTTTTTAAGAAAAGAGAATTAATTTAATTAAAATTATAATTTTGAAAATAAAAATTCATAACTACAAATAACAAATAAAAGTTGCCTAATTGAGAGAGACTCAAATAATGAATTATTTGAATTTTCTATTGATAAACATGATAATTTAGATTCCTCCCAAAAACTATTTAAAAGAATTAAACTATAGACATGTTTAATAATGTAAATGGTGAATATAATTTTACGAAATAACTATACTGTGTTTCAGATAATATTTCAGGATACGTGTCAACAAATTTTTAGCTTGAAAAATTGATTTTTCACTTAGAAATTTTCACCTCTTTTTGAAGTTCTCTGTTAATATTCTCTGTTAATATTTCTAAAATCCCAATGACTATTATATTAGCGGAATTTTCGGTTTCCCGGCAGGAAGTAATTGCAATGGGACTTCCTTTGCCCCGAACAGTCTATGCCGGCCGAACACTTCATCTCGAAGTGCATCGAACAGCATGAAACTGATAAGACTGGCGCGGAGAAATCTACGTAAACAGTGATCCTCTAGTTCTCTTCTTCTCTTTCCCGGAACTGCGGTGCCGTTCCAGATTACAATCACATTACCAGCAACATCTCAAACGAATTGAAAAGTTTCCTTACACCTTCCTTATCGGCGGACATTCGACCCTGCATTGAGATTTTCCGAAAGCAACTTGCGACCAGCTTTGATGGCTCATGCGATCAAGCGCGACGCCGAACTCGCTTTATCTATTGTGCAAACAACGGACTTTTATCGTTTTATTCCCCGAGATGGTCTGATAAGAAATTGCCTGCCAGCATGGTTTTGAAGACGCTTTGTCAGGTCACGTGGCAATCAAGTTAAATGAATATTCCATTAACAAACATTAAAATAATATTTCTCAAAATGTTTCAAAATATAGTTTTCGACCGAGAGAAGAAGCGATTGTAGTTAGAATGGTGATTTGATCCAGGTGGGAATTTTTTCTAGAGCAGAAGGTGAATGAAATGATTAACAGTGGTGCAAGTATCAAAAGATGCGCCGGGAGGTAGAGTTCATCTTCGAGGAATCTGACCTGACAGTTTCTGCTGCTTCTAGCCGGATAAAGAGTGTCATCCGAGGTAATGGCCCCTAATGCATCCTTCATTCGCACAGAAAATTCTCGCAAAGAAATGAGGAGGCGCGTGTGCATTACTGATTACTAGAAATGCAAAAGGATGCTCTGTGTATCTTTCGGGTTCTTTTCCTAGCAAAGAATTCAGTTTCACTGAATTACTAGTGAGAGCGTTGCTTTCCAAAAAATAGAGGTCCTTTCTAAATATCGTTTGAAACATAGTAACTTCTATAAAAAAATTTTATTCAATTATTAAGTTAAACATTTTATTAAGCTGAATTTTTTTAAGCTGAAAATTTGATCACTTGTCCTTCAGAAATAAAAAATTTTATTCATTTATTCAGATATGAAACATGCCTGAAATAATATATCATTCTGTAAATATAATAATGTAAATATCGTAATCAGCTAAGACAGGATTTTTTTAAGCTCTGAAAATTTTTTTTATTTAAAACAATTAGAATCTCAAAGTAGAGGTTATTTTGCCATACATTATTATACTTTATATAATACAATACAAATTATATATATAAATATTCGTTATATAATTATTCTTAATATATATTTATCGAATTATAAATAAATCGTTGGTTAGTAAATAAACAGTTTTTTTTAATTAAACAGTTTTCTTAAATATTTAACTCACAGTCATTGAGAAACGAGTAGGTTATTTTATATATTTCAACTGTAAAAAAATCTGGAAAATATAGTGAAGGTTTCAAATAATTATATTTCATTCATTTAAGTATAAAATTTTTTTAAATGAGTACTTCTCTGAAAATGGACGTTTGTACGTAATAAAAGAAAATACATTTTAAGAGGTGTTTAAGAAGGAGACAGAATTAATTTTTTCGACGTATTGCGTGAGGTGTTATCATGATTAAATTATTGAGGACAGTCTTATTCGTCTATGCACGCGACATAGTAAAAGAGCGGAGGGAATACGAGCCGTTGCTTGATTTCAGTGATCATTTAACCAGTTCCTTTCAACGTGCCTCGTCCTTTCACCTTCGCATTACTCTTCTGACGTCTGATTCGATTTTATTTGATATAGCAAAGAACCCGGGGCACACGGAGCTTCTATTCCGGTGCTTTTAACGGCCCTGTCGAAGAATAACGCCGATCATACCATGAAAATTTAATTCGAATAGGAACCATGTAGAATCATTATAGGAGATTGATGAGCCGTGCTCTCTCGTGATCGAAAGCAAAAGGAATTTACGGATTGTTCTGGAATTGAAAGAGAATGGTAATTAGAGCTCTTACAGGGAAAATAGAAAAATGTGGATTTATAGTAGTATAGAAATACAGACATATTTATACGTGGACATAGAAAAATATAGAATATATAAAAGAATATAGAATATAGTGCCACTTTCACATTTGTTCCGTAAACTAAATATCGCAAATAGATTTCATCGACAAAACGGTTTTAGAATGCCTAGCGCGTTCCCTCCGATCGAAATATGTTTTAACGAAAAATAAGATGTAGAAAGGAGGTCGACGATGAGGGAAAACGAGAGGATGAGAGACTTACTTGCCAACGGTGTTTGAAGGAGTGCTTACTTATTCTTTTCAGAAGACAGGTCTGCAGTCATTCGCCATTCTCTTCGAGGATCGATAATCGCTTATTACTGAAATACATCAGCTGCCGCGGAACATGCTACTGTTTCCTCTTTTTGGCGAGGGTAATAAGGTGATACGGAGAAGGCACTCTGCTATCCAAATCTTTATTATCCCCCCATAAAAAGTCCCGCACTAATCATATGGAAAATCTAACGCGGTAAAATCAGTTGGATTTTTCGTATGTTGTATTTTACCACGTTTTTATTTGCTCGCTTTTTTGTTTGTAATTTGTAATTTTGCAATTTTAAACTAACTACCCGATGAGCTAGACACTTGAAATTGGAAATATAGGTTAGAATTGGATGACAATGCAATATTAAAATTTTTTTTAAAAGGTCTATCCGTTTCGGAGAAATAACAATTAAATATTTACCGGTACGGTATACAAAAAATTTAATAATTTAATTTTAAATTTAAATTTAAAAATTTACCTACGGAATTGTTTTCGATATGTATTAACTTCGTCAATCGATTGAATCAATCGCCGATTTTTTTTAATCGTACACATTAATCAATCAATCATAATTAAAATTTTAATCGATCATTGCCTAACTGATTTCTGTTGACAGACCTTTTCAATGTCATTTAAAATTCAGAAATAATGACACCACCTAACAGACTTTGCGAAACCATACTATTTTTGTTTCAAACATTTTTCCAAAAAATAAATACTTCCCGAGATTCGAGCATTCAGCATCTCGATCAAAGTATAAAATTCACTCAGTATAATATACTAAGTAGTACAAAGTATATTATTCACTCTATTTTTCGGCATAATTTTAAAGTTCCTTCCTACAATGTTTTCTAGAAAAATATCTTCTTAATTTTTTCTTTAATTTACAGTCTTTAGTGCACCTCCATTGCATTGACTCTTACTGATTTAAAAAAATCATGCATTACACTACATGGCACAAATTAAGTCCTTGTAAAATTCCTAAAATTTCCTTTCGTTCCCTAAGAATTAATTCGTAAATAATTTTTTTCTAAATCACGAGGGCCACTATTGGACTTTTGACAATGTTTAAAAAGCGCAAATAACGTTTCGTGGCAAATGCAGATAGGTGGTATTAAAGAGCGCAAATTGAAGTGTTGATTTGCTTCGTTTGAAATTTATAGTCGCGTTCGTTTCATTGTAACACGGCGATATTGCTACAGCGGTCATTACGGCGCGTATTAATAGTAATTTGCCGTTCTCCACACATTCGTGTAGCGCCCCGTTATAGAATAGATTTGTAATAAATGTGCACTTATATTTCAATTAAGGCTCACTTTACCCGCATCAAGGAAACAATGCCGCGCGAATATAACTACATACTAACCATCTAAATTAACCTCGACCACGGCCGCACAGTGTGCGCCCGACATTTGCATTGGAAAACGGGTCGCCTGTATTCTTAACGCTTCCGCGTGAAATTACGTATAATTTTCCTCATAAAAATCCCCTCGGATTTATACAAATAACACGAGCAAAAATCACAGAAAATATTTCGATCAATTTATTAAATCTTGCTGCTCTAGTAATTAATTATTTCTATATAATTAATTAATATTATCTGTTAATATTTTCGCTATTTGTCGAAATTGCTATAGAAAGCTTATGATTGAAATTTTTACTCGAACATTGCCTGCGAAGAGAAAATTGATAAAAATTAATTGGTTCCATTTCATTTACCCAGCTTTTGAAATTCGTAAATAACTCCGCCATTCTTCAATGTTTTTTTAGATCGAAATATTGATACGTGAAGCTGGGGGCTGCCTTTATGTCTCATAAAAGATTGGAACTTTTTTATTCATTAGAGTTATGAAAAATTCGACATTAGCGAAGCCCAATCTCGTCGTTGGAGGATTGATTGGTTTTCCTACCATTTCGTAATAAGTTTAATATACAAAAAAGTGGTGAACGAAGATGCAAATTCCACGTTTTATTATAAAAAAAGGCTCCGAAATTAATTAATATCTCCACCATTCTTCAACAACTGAGAGTTGACCTGCTCTTTACTTTACGGGCTCAAAATTTTTGTCTTTCTTCTATAAATTATTAAGTATTTGGTATATAATCCAGTAGATTTGTACCCGGAGAATCTGCAGATCGAAGTTTTGATCTTGTAGGATCAATGGTTCAAAAGTTATGGTTCTTTAAAGTTGAGTAATTTGATATAGAGCGGGTATTGTGATTGTTGTCTGAATTAATCTATTTTTTTAATGCAAATCGTACTCATGAATGGCTTTCATTGCCAATATGTTGATGGATTTCGAATTTCTTGTACTTTTGTCTCCCATTGTACCTTCGGAACATCCTTAACAGGGAACATTCGATTATTTTATGTAATTATCAAAGGTGATTTAATGAGCAGTTAAAACCCCCGTGAAAAGCTAGCCATAATTACTGGTTTAACTAGATTTTCAGTTCGTTAGTTGCGGAAAAAACATTTCGAAAGTTCGCAGAGAAGAACTTTCTTTGGAAAGTGGTCGACGGCTGAAGGCCGATGCAAGCTACTTGACGGACCATGCTCGCGATACATACTAAGTCGACAGTGGTCCTGTAAAAGGGATCTCGGCAAAAGATTATGCTGACGTTCCGAGAGTGCCTTAGGTATATCTTTTCGCAAGATGTGCCTTGGGTATGTATGTATCTTTACGAGTTCAACGTCACCCGTACAGCACGCTCCTCCGGTAATATCTCTGGATTCCGGCTCGTCCGTCCAACTGTCTCAAGAGGTGTACGCAACGTCAAGATACTGTAATATCTTCTCCATCTCCACGTCGTATATCCAAATTTCCCGAAAATCCGGATCACCGGCCTCGCAAAGCGCCTCTTGTCCCACAGACGCACAGTGCGGTATTTTGATAGCAATTTGGGACAAAAATAAAAAAATTCCTACGCCGTAGGAATATTTTTATTTCTTTTTTTCTTCGGAATTGTTTTAGTGCGGTACTTTGATAGGAATTTGGGACAAAAATAAAAAAATTCGTACAGCGTACGAATAATTTATTTCTCTTTTTTTTTCTTTGGAATTGTTTTAGTGCGGTACTTTGATAGGAATTTAGGACAAAAATAAAAAAAACTCGTACAGCGTAGGAATAATTTACATTTCTTTTTTTCTTCGGAATTGTTTTAAATCCACTAATCGAAGATTTGGAATACTATTATAGAATTTTTCATTTTTTACACTACATAAATTTGAAAGAAACAATAAGAGGCATATTGTATGTATAATGTAAAAATTAAATAGGGACAAATAGTAGACAGAAATGAAAATAAAATTGTGTCAATGTATTTGGGATCGTGAGAGTTATCTTTCGTTTTGAAAATGTGTTCTAGTATTTCTAGAGCCATTTTAATCGACATTTGGTGTTTAAGCACAAAAGAGGAATGGTTTAACGCATTATATTCTTTAATTTCAGGGACATATGTAAATTCAGACATATTTAAATTAAATACCCTTTTTGCAAGAGTTAGAATACGTATTCTTGGCGAATGTAATGAAAGTCTTGTTAAAATGTTTGGAAATCATTATATTTTGAGTAGTTTTAACAAAATATATGAAAGAGAAAAAAGAAATAACATTATTAAGAATTTAATGCCTCTAAATGATCGAAATGTCAGACTCTCTGAGTATCCTCGTTGCAGAAAAAAACAAACAAGAAATTATGATTATTTCAACATTCAGCTTGGAACGTTTTCAGATTTTTTTTCCAAAATCTTCGTTGCAGAAAAAACAAACAAAAAGTTGTTGTTATTTCAACGCTCAGCTTGGAATGTTTTCAGATTTTTCTCAAAAATCTTCGTAGCAGAAAAAACAAACGAGAAAAGTTCGATTTGGTTAGGCCACCCTCTGGAATAATTTAATTAATTACGAAATAGACGAAATGCAACGTTCCATGACCTCGGCGCGGGTATAATGACCATTGAATCGGGCGATGACGTTGGTATAGCGTTTGCTCACTTGCAAATTGGCACTTGATGTCAAAATTAAGCCTCGCCGGTGACAGGGGCGCCCCTTGACCCCCGAATCGGGAGCTCGGAAATTAGATTACACATCGCGATCGGAAAAAAGATCACCGCCGGAATCCAATTTACCTTTATCGATGGGAACGCGGCCCCGATATTTTCAAATCACAATTTCGAAACGGAACCGACGAATTACGAGACAACAATTACGTATCCGAATAAATTGCCGAATTAAAGCGGCTCGCCGACACGGCCACTCGGCTTTTTAATCTACTTTTTCTGTGTTTATCGTTCGGGAAATTGTGCTTGACAACAATAACCTGCTCCACATTATTCACGAGGGTATTTCAGCGCACCCTATGACCAAGATCCGACCGACTAATTTACATGAATAACCTTTATTTATATAATCTCCGCGACACGAGCCTCCATTTATTGCATTTATTGCCTCCGGATATTCGCTTCCACGGTTAAAGCTTGTTCGCGTTCATTAAGCAGATAAAAACTCGAGTTATTTCATGCCGCCGGACTGCTCGGAATTATTCCGAAAATATAAATAATCGCGCGTCTTGTTTATTGAAATAAAATAAATACTGTGCGCGAGGTTCTGTTCGATGTTTAATCAAGTGTACAAACGATTGAAAAATCAGGTAAACACGCCTATGTATTTGGATATTTGTTACGTACGAGAGGATTTTTGCAAAATTTTTGAATTCTTCAACGAAAAATCAGAGACTACTCTCAAATGTATTTTTTACACTCTCAAATTATTTAGATTCGAAAAGTAGTATTTATTATATAAAGTTTGAAGAGGAGGATAAAAATGCATGTTAATGTGTAACACATTACAATTATTGTGTAAAAATATTACACAATATTCGAGAATTTATAGTTTAGTGTGTCGGTGACGTGTGGTATTTTTTGGCTAATTTTCAGCTCGCGAGAAAACATGAAATTGAACGTACGGTCGCCTGGAAATTCGAAGAGTAGAAAGGGGGTTTGTGCCCGATTTGTCAAAAGTCGAACTTGTCGCGAAGTTAACCACGATGTGGCTTGTAGCACACGGTAAAAACCAAGTTCCATTTGTCAGTATATAAAAAAAGAGCTCTGGGAGAGTGTGTGAGAGAGATAGAGAGAGAGAGAGAGAGAGAGAGAGAGAGAGAGAGAGAGGGAAAAAGTAGGAGAAAGTTTCCTCGAATGTAGCATGGAGTAAGTGCCTCTCTTTGGCAAATTCACTTCACCTGCTATTCCGTCTGTCGATGAACAAAGTTCGAGAAACGAGTATCAGGAGACGGCTAGGACAGGCGACGCTGCAATATTGATGAGTCAAAAAAATACGTCACTTTTTAGAAAAGTCAAAGAAATGTACCTCCACTGTGGACGACATTTACTCCGTGTAATTCTATATTACTATGTTCACATAACTCATTTAAACGTTTATCTATATTCTTAGTATATTTCTCTTTTAATATGCATATTTCTATATCATTATTTTTTTATATTGCTCCAAGTCTGCATCAGTAGATATCTAAATCAGTTTAGTTCTGTATCAATATAATCCTATATTAATTATATATTTCCATGTCGACATATTTCTATATTAATATATTTCCATGTCGATATATTTCTAGATTAACATATTTTTATGTCTATATATTTCTATATTCATATATTTCTATATCAATATATTTATATATTACTATAATATATTTCCATATTTCTACATTAATATACTTTCATGTCTATATATTTCTATATTAATATATTTCCATATTAATATATTTCTGTATTAATATACTTTCATGTCTATATATTTCTATATTAATATATTCTATATTAATATATTTCTAAATTAATCTGACATGATCTACTTGGACTTGATTTAAAAATCAGAATCAGCGCTTTTGACACCCCTAAGTAGCACTATTTAAAAAAAAAATATTTCGCTGCAAAAAAGTGAATATTGCCAACCTATGCGATTGAAATTGAAAGGTAGCTAAATCCTAAGTTCAACTCCATGAAAAAAATTGTTGAACAATCTGCAACAGCTCATTTTAAATAAAAGAACCTCTTGAATAGTTCTATTTTAAATTAAAATAGATCATTAAAATTAAAGGATTTCTGGTATTTAAATTATTGTGTCACACACCGTAAGAAATCTTACAACAATAGTTTATTTTAAACATGTACTTTCATGAATTGTATGTAGCACAACTTCTCAACAAAGTTGTTATACGAGAATCTACAGACCGAGTTTCGCGTTGGAAAAACACGAAACATTTAGTTGAAGTGTTCAAATATGGTCGGAATTAGGGTATAGAAGTTGATCCGGGACTGTTTGCCGAAGCATCGCTCTAGTTTCCTTACGAGCGGACATTTCGTGCGCGATCTACACGAGGATATTAAACCTCTAGAATAGAGGTCGAGGTGCACTAAAAGGCTGCACCCTGTCCCCGAACGACTGCAGTAACCTTGGCCACATATTAGCCCCCGCGCTTGTCGTTTCCGTTGAGCCGCTGGCATGAGTTAAGGGCCGCTCTGAGACACCTAAGAATGCTTGCATTCGGTGCTTATTCTAATAACAGAGAGACCGGACAACGAACGATCCGAACAGCTGCCACATTGTTACGTTACACTGTCCACTGTGATCGTAAAGCTTCGAGACCACTTTGGATCAAGACAACGTGGCTTTACTGTCAGTTTGCGTGTCCCGTTCTATTCGCTCTCGAGAACTCACATGCCCGATGGCCTTTTTCGCATAAGTTTAGCTTAGAAATTGCTCGAGGTACTATTCAAATCTTGGAACGTCGACTGAAAAATTTTCAATTCTTCAGGCTGTTAGACAGGGTATATTTCACTCTTTAAATCCACGGTGGTTTATTTTGGGAACTAATTTCGTTGGGTAGAAAGGTTCAAAAATTGAGAGTTCACCAACCCCCGAGATGTCATTCACATTCTCGATAGCAGATACCCCGAATGACGACGAAGGGGTTCACTGACAAAATATCAATGTCTTAAACGATTAAGGGTAGTCTTTGGACTCCGATAATATTCCTACTTGTACATGGACTGTTTTGTAATACCATTTTAATTGACTCAATTAAAATTTACCATCAACTACACCCCAATTATGACAAAGAGGTCCATATTAAGGGTAGTCTTTGGACTTCAACGAAACGAGATTCGTAAATGTAAACTTTTCATATAATTTTTACTGCCTCAATGACACCTAAAGCGCTATTAAAACCAACCCCCAATGACGACGAAGAGGTCCACTGACAAAATCGACGTTTTAAACGTTTAAGGGTAGTCTTTGGACTCTTATAATATTCCTAATATTCCTAATTGTATATGGACTCTTTTGTAATACCATTTTAATTGACTCAATTAAAGTATTACCATCAACTACCCCCCCAATTACAACAATCAGGTCCACAACAAAATCAACATCTTGGACGACAAAGAGGTCCACATTAAGGGTAGTCTTTCGACTCCAACGAAACGAGATTCCTAAATGTAAACTTTTCATAAAATTTTTACTACCTCAATGACACCTAAAGCGCTATTAAAAACCACCCCAAATGACGACGAAGAGGTCCACTGACAAAATCGACGTCTTGGTGGAGCAATGGTGGTCTATGGAGTCCAACGAAACAGCGAATCGATTTGGTCACGGAGCAGCTGGCCGGGGACAGAAGCAATCAGAAGTCAGAAGGAAGCAGCTGGGGAATGAGAAGAAGGGGTTGTACGAGGGGTTGGAGAAGGGGGTGAGAGGGGGTTGGGTACCTTGGATCCAGAGGAGGAAGCTGCCGGAGGAGTCCGTGAAAGAGGGGGTGAGGGCAATGCTAACGGAGGTTAGAGAATGGGTTGGTTTAACTCGCACTATTTGAGATAATTGATAGCCAGAATAGGTTCACATCCCCGGATGGCCTATATAGCCGCGGCTAGATGTGCCCGACCCAATGCAATTTCCTTCCAACTGGACAGAGGACTGCATTAGCGATACCCGGGGAAACTATTGCCACTCGTGTGTCGCACAGGCTTATTTCGAGGATCCAGGAGCCATCTTCTTTTGAAATGGGTGCTGTCCCGGCTTGAGGGGTAGGGGGTTGTGGGACATTTATTGTGTCCAGCGAGCGGGACAGAGTGTACTGATCTCTTCGTCGAGGTAGTCGATGCGGAAGAACGCAGGTGACCCTGCAGCCTGCTCCGGAGACCCATGAATCCATGAACTAGACTGCGGATCTCTATGCAAAATAAACATCTTCTGCATCGATAAAACAAACGGGGAGGTTTTTCTTTCCGTAATAGTTTGAATAAGTTACGAAACAATATACATATTTATCTTTTTATGTTCGTACTGTTTCAAATTTCATCCCTTCGAAATTGTCATAAATCAAATCCGCAATCACACTAACTCTTGTGCAAAATGTTTTGATTTTTAAGAAGTCGTGAACAACAATTTAAAAAAAGGTTACCGTCACGAAGATCAAACCGTCCACCCTCCAAAGCAAGTTCACAAGTACTTACCCCCCTTCGATTTTTTCCCTGAAACTTACAAGAAAATTCACCAAAAGTTCATTCATCCTCCAACATCCCCTAATTCAACCTACAATTCAACATTATTTGCCAGGAATTTACAAGAAAATTCACCGAAAGTTCATTCATCCCCCAACATCCCCTAACTCAAGCTACAATTCAACATCCTCTGCAACGGTTTACAAGAAAATTCACCGAAAGTTCATTCATCCCTAACATCCCCTAACTCAACCTACAATTCAACATCCTTTGCAACGGTTTACAAGAAAATTCATCGGAAGTTCATTCATCCCCTAATTCAACCTACAATTCAACATCCTCTGCCAACGTTTTACAAGAAAATTCATCGAAAGTTCATTCATCCCTAACATCCCCTAACTCAACCTACAATTCAACATCCTCTGCAACGGTTTACAAGAAAATTCATCGGAAGTTCATTCATCCCCTAACTCAACCTACAATTCAACATCCTCTGCCAACGTTTTACAAGAAAATTCATCGAAAGTTCATTCATCCCCAACATCCCCTAACTCAAGCTACAATTCAACATCCTTTGCCAACGGTTCCATTGACTCTGTCGCGTCATTAGGTCCACGGCCCGCCCCCTCCTATCAGCTCGCTGGCCCCCACCCCCAATAACGAGCAAACAATAAAATGTAAAGTGTGTCTGGGTTCATTTATTAAACGGATTCGTTTCGTATCGCGGCCAAGGCATTTGGCCGGGGGTTGCGCGGGGGGATGGGCAAGTCGGTTACACGAAAGCGACATATTGGATTTACATGTACCAGCGCGCCGTAGGACCGGCTCGAATTAATGGCGGGGGCTATTACGACGCCGAATGAATATGCATAAAACTGCACAAAGTGAATTGGTGGTGGCGTTATAGCAAACGGGAGTAGGGGAGGGGTAGGTGTGCTGGAACCCTTGGGGCTGCGCGGGGGTGAGCGGGGACGGGGTGGGCCGCCGGTAGGCGTGGTTACACGTGACGTCACCGGCTCGTTGTTCTATTTCGCCGAGGATAGTCGCGGCTGGAATGGGCGAGCGCGGGAGTTGTTGTGTTTTGTGTCCCCGCCATGCTTCATAAATCAACGAAACAAACAGAAACGCCGGCGTGCGTCGCGGCCAACTCGATTCTGATGGCGAATGTATAATTTCATTCCGTACGCGCCGCTGGATTTCCAAAATCCACTCCGGACGCCGACCGGAAGGTCGAAAAATTTTGCATACTAGTTGAGCAAGATTCAACACTTAGGCGAATAGTTTATATATTCACTTGTTTAAATGTCGGTTCTTCGACGAAAATGCAAAAGTGTTGGAGAGCATTTGGGAGAAACACTTATTACTTCGTTATATAAAAATAATAATATAAAAAGAGTTAATATAGTATCGTCAAAAAGTTAGAGAATGGGGATGGAGTTAAGTAGGTTAGTGATAGTTACGTTACTAAAAGAGTAGTGGGGACAGGGTTGGAATGAGTGAGACATAGAAAATAATGAGAGATTCTTATATATTTTGAGGGTTCTTATATATTTCGAAATCTTATTCCTTCTTAAAAAATCTATGATCAACAAATCACCCTCAACAACGTCGTCTAATGGTTTCTTTTAAGATTATATACAATGTAATCGAAAATTTTTATGGTTTCTTTTGGTACAGCACAATTATTCAAAATCCTATGAACCCTCGGAGAACGGACGATTTTTATAGCTACAGTGACTCCCACTAAATAATTTAATAATTATTAATATTATAATAATAATTTTTTTTAATATTGTACTATACGATTTGAACTATTTTGGGGAGCTGGAGCAATTAGTATGCTACATGATGTGAAAAAAGAATTTGTAGAATATAATTATTAATATTATAAATACTAAAAGTTGCATTTTACAACTTTTTTATGTGAGCATAAATTGAAAATTTAAAAAATACGTTTTGTAGATCTGTATCAATTGAATTGCGGGATTGCAATCCGTAGGTCACAGTATAAATTGTCAATGCGTAGTAACGTTCAAATTTCTAATTAATAATTTTGAAAAATTTACCTTTGATGATATCTCGTGTAGATACATTAGTCTTTCCGATATCCTTAATGAAACAGCTATTCAGTTCATTTAATTGTCACAAATTGAGTACTCAAATGACAATTTGGATGTTCCCAATCGAAAATTACTGCGGCGCAGCATTCGGAAGGGCTGATAGGCTTCCGGTAGGTAAATTGTTAAAGTTTACAACATGATCAATGTGTACATACGTTTAAGTAAAATTCACAACTGAGAAAGATTGAAATATTCGCATAAAAAATTATAAAGATAGTAGCAACATCGAACAATATTAAACAAATTTAGCTTCCCGCTCGGCATTATCTTAAGACGGTTTTATAACATCGTCGAAGGTGTCGTAATCCAGCCGTCAATATTTTCCCATAAACTTGCTCGATCCTTGCGACTGTCTAACCATCACGGCTTCCATATACTGAATATTTCAGTTGCTTTTTATCTTCTCCTGACACCAGCAAATGTGCACAGTTCTCCATAATAAAAAGTGCATACAAGTAGCCGCAAATAAAAGCACAAGAATACAGGAAAAGTAAATAAACTTTCTCGAGTAAACGTTAATGGATCTTGCCAGACAAAACTTCAGCTAATATCAAATGTTTTATCGTGACTACTAATGGTACTCGATAAAGAAATGTTCAAATCATTTTCAAACATGTAATTTGAGATTGTTTTATACAAAAATGGTGTAAGTGTCCAAAATAAGGACACGACTAAGCAATAAATCCATTCACCTTCCTTACTTTTTGAAATTATATTTTATTAAACAAAGAAAGAAGTAAAATAATAATTTACATAAATATGAAACATTTGTGAATTTCTGTGATTCTTTAAGACTATTATATTGCTAAGTTTTTATTTTAATAATTTCATGTGTGTACGTATATGTGTACCATATGTTTCCTTTTTTGTATGTTTTAATTATTATAAATGAAAAAAATTAAAAACTTAAGTAAAATAATAATTTACATAAATATGAAACATTTGTGAATTTCTGTGATTCTTGAAGACTATTATATTGCTAAGTTTTTATTTTAATAATTTCATGTGTGTACGTATATGTACCATATGTTTCCTTTTTTATATTTTTGAATTATTATAAGCAAAAAAAATTAAAAACTTCTATTTTAAATTGTAAATGTGTCTTGTTTTTTATCTTTAAAAATTCAAAACTGGTTTCATGGAAAAGTTGAAAGCTAAAATAGGTTTTTTTAAAAAGTCGGTTTTTGTATAAACATTATTCAGCAGTCGCCTAGAATTTTGTCATTAGCAAATACGCGGATTTGCGGTTAACATGGCAATACGAATAGCGAACGCCTTGCAACCCTCCTTACAAAGGGTTGTGGGCGGCGAGGGGTGTTCGGGAGGTGGGTTCTAAGTGCGTGTAACGAGATCCCGGGTAATGTGGGATAGGGCAGGATGTTGTTACAGCTATAATCACCATAACGTATGCCGCGAGGCTTGCGTCAATGTTGACTCCCGTGGTCACGCATACGCTCAGCGCTAGAATCCTTCGGCGACGCCTTCAGTCGCGTCGGATTAAAGGGATCCTTTCTCGGGACCAGCAGCAAATTAAGGTGAAGTTACGCCGGGCCGGTGGTCTACTTTGACCCTCTGACCACTTCGTTGCTTTAATGTCCGCGTGCGAGATTGGTTCGCCCGGGAATGTAACTCTCCGCGAGACAATTAACCCCTTGTTCCGGGATTTTGACAGCAAAAACGAGTGATGCTCGACGCCATTGTTCCGACGATGACAAAGCAAACAGGACCGGCCTTAACATCAAATAATAATTTATACATCCATAGATTTCCTCCGCGCGTAAGAAATCCACGGTTTTTCGACAACTGATACGCGAAGTCATAATAGATGTCCACTCCGCTCCTCTTTACTTTACACTTACGAGATAATAGCGCGGTGGACATCTATTATGACTTCGAGTGGCAAGAAAATCGTGACGTGACGGTATATCGTTTCCTATATTTTTTAATCATGTTCAAATGTTTCTAATGTTGTGGAAATATACCATTGTGTATTCAGGAGTGTCTCTAGAACATCTTCATAGTTGAATGAATAGTTAAAACTGTTTAATAAAACATTTTAACCCCCCATTCACCCCATTCAGATTGTATCAATGAGCATTAAGACCAAGTATGATGTAAATCATACCACGAACAATATACTCCTCACATACAATAGTTTCAACCCCTTCTCACCCTCTTAGGGGTTGAAATTTGTTAAATGCCGAAATAGGTGTTTGATTAATTATATCAAAGAGCATTAAGACCAAGTTTCAAGCAAATCTGACCACAAATAAAATATTCCTCACACGTTTCAACCCCTTTTCATCCCCTTAGATCATATATGAAACCTCTGTCCAAAATTTTAGCTTTCTAGATCCATGGGTTTAGCCTGGGCGTTGATGAGTCACTCAATCAATCAGGTCTTCATTTTTATATACTAATATCTTTTAAGCACGATTATTTTATATCAAATTAAAAACAAAATTCAGAGCTTTCTTACGTCATTGGAAAAATGATGTACAGTTCAAAAGGAATGGTCACTGAAACAGGTTATAATAACACAATGGAAGAATTACGAAATAAAAAATCTAAAAATTCGAAACATCAAAAATATTTTATCTTAGTAACGAGTCGAAAGCGACATTAAAAAAATAAATAAAAATAAATATCTTGGTGTTCGCTATCGGTGAGCTAAAAATGATTTTTGTTGGAGGACTTCTGATTGTCAGTGGGATAAGAGGACAGTGTTTTCCATTGAAGTGCTCGGTAAATCAAGCCAACTGTGTTCCCCAGGAGCCGTTAATTGCCGGCTCGCTGGAATTTCTTGCAGGTGATCCTTTATCGAGCTTAATGAAGCCGACTGTGATTCAAGTCGGACAATCGTCGCGATAAAATTGCAGATAATCGTCCTGGCGCAGCGATCCTGATACGAGCAATCATTACACGATCAGCAGAGACCAAGGACTCCTCTCTCGATCCGTTGTAGCGACGCGATCGAGTGTTCTTGTCCGAGTGAATCGCCTCACTACCGATCGACTGAAGCATACCCTTCGATAGATACTTCACTCGAACTGGAGCGCAGTACTAGCACGATCTCTTTCGGTTTTCAAACTGTCTTGTTAAGTGCTATTCATTAATTATCCGCCCTTTGTTAATTTCATCAATTCTTGGACATTGGTCGGAAAAATTTCTAACATTCGCGTAACCAACATTAATTATTCATTAGATGAATTTTCAGGCTGTGAACGTGCTCACGAAAACTAATATTTAACCCTTCGCTACATAGTGTATCATATCTCATACAGTTAACAAATCTGGTATTATAATAAACTAAGAATATGTTTTTTTACTACGTTTATGTATCTGAAAATATTGTTTTAATTTATTTAAATATTTTTCCCTTAAATAAGGGAAACTTTTCCCTCCTTTCGATTTTTTTTATCGCGATTACAAAAATTACGCAGTGAAGGGTTAATTTATCATTCATATTTTTCGATATATTTATTTACTAAGCGTTTTATTTTTTTTTTTATTTTATTAAGCATTGCATTTTTATTTTGAATATTTTTATTATTATCATTTATATCTTACAGTTGTTATAATATTATAAATGCTCGTGTTTAGAAATTGTGTTCATTACGTATCCAACTCTGGAAGAAATATTAAGTTTTCGACCTTGAACATTTTTTGAGCTGTAATCTAGAAAACTATAAAAAATGTTTTCTGCAAACTCTACAACTAATTTACATTTTTTTATAACATTAAATGTATTTAAATGAACACATCACGTGTTCCATACAAAATCAACAATTAAAGAGTGCATTCTCATGTGTTTCAATGTGCTGAAGAAGATCGTGATCGTTCGCCATCTTGGGGATCCGAGAAAATCAATTTTAATCAATACAAAGTTACGTGGGTGGTAGTTAGCAGAAGATCGACGCGGTCAGAATACGTTTTTAATCTCTCCGGTTGCCTCCGAACGTGTAGTTTTGACCCTGAGGGTATACGTTGAATGATGGAATACCCCCGGCAAGTGGTAAGGTGTTTCGCGTTGCACCGAATGAATAATTTATGCCCGCCGACAGAGCGTAGCCGGTGAAAGTGTTAAGTAGCAGGTGTTGCGGTCCGAATTCGCTGTTTACACCACCGTCGAGCGAATTTCGTTTCATTCTCCAACCCTGCGCCTCCCTTCGCCGACACGAGTGCCACCCTTATATGCGACCAAAGCTGATTATAGAATATGCTCAGGCACCAAAAACGATTTTCTACTATCCTCTGGGTTTATCATTTTCAAAAATCACATTAGCTGAAAAAATATACAATATATTATTTTTTTTTTAATAAGATTGTTTAATCAAATATAACCTTTTCATTTTTATTGATTTTTTATATATATATAAAAAGCCTAACTGAAAAAATATACAATATATTATTTTTTTAATGAGATTGTTTAATCAAATATAACCTTTTCATTTTTATTAATTTTTTTTATATACATATAAAAAGTCTGACCGAATTTGTGACACTTTTTTCATTGAAATGAGTCCAAACTTCGTATACAGTATATTATTTTTTAATAACATTATTTAATCAAATATGACCGTTTTGCTTCTGTCGATTTTTCCGACATTTTTCTGACTAAAATGAGCCCAAACACGATATAATTCGGGGGATATTTACTCGTTTAATTCACGACACTCTAGAACCACGATTATGCGAACCGATGATACACATAGGAATTCTCGATATCCATTGCACAAATAAATATGATCCAAATGGTGTCATGATTAAATTCACTTTAATCAGAGAAATCTCACGAATACGTTGAAAAGTGGATTTAAAAATTAAAACAATGGATTTAAATGAGAATTAAATCTAATATAATGGACTCTGATTAAAATGAGTCCATTAAATATTAATAATTCGTAGACTTGAAATTTTTCTATCCGAGTACTTCATAAAATAATTGCATTTCTAAAGTGCAACTTCAAAAATCCCTCAATAATAGACGACCGAAATTAATAATAATAAAGAACAAAGTAAAGCCCTTATCACCCTATCATCCGACTCGATTACAACTTCCCTGATCATGGCCAACCCCCCCCCCCTCTAGCGTTGATCACGCGCTATTTAAAGTCCACCTTAGTTCCTCTATCCCAGACCTAACCCAAAACTAGCGAACTTGGGGGTGAGTGGTGGGGGTAGTGGGCCACTTTCGCAGTCCCCTTTGCCCGAATTAAGTAAAACACACGAGCATAGGGGGTGGCCTATTAACGATCGACCTCGGAAGTCGAGCAGGATCTCATTAGGGCAGCTCTGAGGAGGGGGGAGGACACCTAGGAGGATTATGCTCGGGAACTGTGCAGTTCCACGGTGTCCTTGGACTGCTGGTCAGGGAAAAGGGCCACGGGGAAGGGTGCTGGGTGAAATGGGGAGCCACGTGAGTGCTCCTGCGTCCTGGATAAGCCTGGAAAACGCCGATTTTGTAGCCGGGGCTTCTCTGCCGGAGGATAGTCAGCCTCCACTTGCCAGCAGTATGGCCGGAGTTGAGTATCTACTTTCGCATACGGTCTCCACAGTGCCGTCAAGGGTCCCGAGCTACTTTATCACGGGAGCGGAGCTGCTGAGTGGAAAATTTAGTAAAGATAACCGGACGCGTTAGCTCCTCGCCATAGAAATTTCGAGAGACACCGTGGTCTTCTTGCCGCATAGTTGATCTGGCTGCTGGCTTCACGGGGCTGCGTTTTGAGCAAGTTTTCAGCGGTTAAAAAATTACAAGACGCCCAGGGTAGTTCCTTAGGGGTTGAATGAGCAAGCTTGAAAAAATTTGGTCCTTTTTGAAAAGAACCCCCGCATTAAACCACGCGAAATGGGTCCGAAAAATGGACACTTTCGTTGTTTCAACCCTTAAAAAGCCTGAGGTCAGACCACCAAAGATATCACTTTCGGATCAATGCGGTTACTAAATTTTAATGAACAAAATAGTTAAAGAATAATTGTTTACGACAGTATTATTTAAACAATTTGAAAATTGTCATTATTTGCAAGTTGACTCCGGTAACTATAATATAGGCTAATTTTAAATGTAATAAAAATACTTAATATCATTGTTTCTATTTAATAGTAATTTTTTTTTTCAAATTTATTATATATATGCGTGTAAAAAATTATATTATATAACTCATTGTTATAAATTTATTATACATTACCTTCACATTGTAGAGACACAATCGATGTTGAATGACCTTAGGGTTTGTTACTCGAAATCGAGTATGCTTCAGTTCTGCTACGATTGTTTATCATGATTTGCATACAATATATGTATATATTTTAATTATATTAACTATTAACAAAATTTATGATATTAACAAAATTTAGAGAGTGAACGTGCTCCGCACCGTGGTCGCAGGATAATCCCCTCGTTTTGGAGAGTATCGGGATTTTATGCAACAACGATACAGTTCCAAAATTTATTGTTCCCCATTGTAGAGGGCGTGAGAAATCAACTGGTTTTTAGGGATGTCGGTATTTCAGATCGTGCGACACGAAAGCCCGTACAACGATTACAACTACCACCCCCCATCTGTAATGTTGCGACTTAGAATAAGTTTAAACAATGACAAACGGATGCGGTGCCATCTCTACACGAAACGTGTAATTACTTTCCGAACAACATTATACGCTAGACGATAAACAGATGGCACACCCGATTGATTTAGGCATTTTCGCGCGCCCTGTGTCCATCCCCCACCCTCGGGACGGTCATAATCACGTAACTATGATAACAGGGTGACCGCGCGCGAACTGTATTATTACAAATATTTTTAATAAAATTTTTATGAAATAGTATAAACGTTGAATATACAGGACCAACCCCTAACAACAGGGCTAATAACTATAAAGTATCTTTTGTTGATATAGATGTTTTTTTAATTATGTATGAATTTTATGTTTTCGTTCAGTGTAATGGTAATAAATTGACTTTTTCTAGTTCTGACATTTTTGTATAAGTTTGCTGGTCACCCTACTGTCGCTAGCCACCCCGTTTATTTTTTCTTACGAAGAGGGGCGCATTATTTTTAGTAACCCACGGGCGCCGAATATTTTAGGACGGCCGTGTGTGTACGTTAATGTAAGTAAGTAATTTATCAATTAGAATTTATACTATATAAAATATATAATATATAGAATTTATTTTAATTAAACATTTCAGCCCTCTCGGCCACGAAATGTTTATTAATTTATGATACACATATTTTTGTGGAAATGAAGCAACGAAACGGGACAAAATGGAATCGAATGAACGCGGTGCTCGCGCACAAAGGATTCGTCCTCGCGAAGTCGCGTAACGCTGCTCGAAGTTACCGCTCCACCCCCTCTGTAAAAGTAAACGAATTTTCGAGTGGCTGTTCGTTGGCTTTCCTTTTGGTCCTCGCAGTGAAACGGTTGTCACTTCGGTTCCCTTTGTAATAAAATCTTGCAGCAGGTCGACACACGCCCGCCATCGGGAAACTGGGCGATTCGCCAAGCTTTTTATTTTTGATGCTGAAAAGAAGTCACCTGCGACGGGGCAAGGGTGGCCTCTCGGCACGCTTGTCCCCACCATCGATGCTTCCATAGTCCTAATCCAATGTTCATATAAAAAAATTATATATTAATTTTTTATAGAAAATTTAAAAATAATAAAAATGGTAATAATTTTTTTAGGCTTTGTCTGCCACGTCGCATGTGTGACCATTTAGCCAATATTTTTCTAGAAAATACGTGTGACTCGAGGCGTACCCGTATTCCTTCCGAGTGACTTCTTTTCAACCCCCCCATAATACATTCCGGCTAGTTCGCAGAGTTCGTTGCCGCTTGCTCTACACCGTGAACCCCGTTACGTAATTTCTGATAGCACCAGCAGTCGCCCGGAAACAGATACTTATCGTTTTTTAAAACCCCGCCGCGGTAAACCCTCGATTTTAGGGGCGAGGTTTAACAGCGTACGGATCTCATTGGCGAAAAAAGCCCGCAGCTCAGATTGCATTACTTCCGCTCCTTGCAACAAAACGCAACTTAATATTCCCATTTGAACCTCGTTGTTCATTAATTTCATTCAAATACACCGTTCCACGATTTTTAAAATTTTTCCCGTGGTATTCAATATTCAATGCACTTCAAATTTTCATTGACCCCGAAAATCGAAAATCGATTTTTTAACAAATCTTCACGTTTCAAGGTCATTGGAGTCATTTTAGAATATTTTCAGCAAAATGTTTGTATGTGTGTACGTATGGTAACAAATTTTTCGTTTTAAAATTTTAAAATTATTTGTAAAATATACATAAATTTTTTTTTTAATTCAAAAGACTACATACATCATGTGGTTGTACACACCCTATATTTACTTTTAATATAATTGGAATTAATATTATGCTTTTTAATTATATATATTATATTTTATTATTGTTAATATTATTATTATTAATTATTTATTATATAATAATAAAAAATAAAAAGGTGTATCATTCGTGAAAATTTTTGAATGACTTTTTTGGTGATTCGAACGGTTCCAACTGTTAAAAAATAATTCGAGTGATTCGGCTTATCATGGATACAGATTTCCTAAATTTCGTTCGCGGCTTTTTAACATAATTCCAGCATAACACCGTGATATATCGCGGTGATGTGACGTAAGTGGAGCAGGGGTCGTCGAAAAAATTCGACTTTCGGATACTGTCAATAATTCATAGCAGCGTCGGTATTCTCGTTCTGCATTCAGAGCCCTTTGTCACTCCGCTCGCCGACGGAATAACATGTCTGACCCAAAAACGAGGGTCGCTTCGACTACGCTGGCGGCGATCCAACTTTTCCGCGGTTGTTCTTTCGATCTCTGCCCGCGGTTCCTAAGGAAACCCCGGGACTCTGGTCGACTATTCGATAATTTGCACAAGCATTACTTTCTGTAACACTGTTATCCACCATATTTCAACTTCAACGAATTTTTAAAAGTATTATTTACTAATGAGCTGTTCATTGGTCAAATCGATTAACTCCACTTTTCGAAATATTTGAAATTTAAGTGTCCAAACACTTGGCTCAGTCTCTCTCATAACCTTTTTTATTTATAATAAATTTCCCGAATAATATAAATTAACACCATTAAACAAAAATTTTTTTTTAAACTCCGAAAGAACATCAAGCTTTAATTTATTTCTGATATTTTAAAGAAACCTTTGTATGAAAAAATGATTTATGGAAACAGTTTATATAAAACTAAATAACTGTTGCCTAATTAGTTTTTCAATATCTTATACAGATCAAAAGTTACAGTGTGGTTGTAACAAATTAAAAATTACAACTATCCATTATATTTTTTGACCCAACTAAGATATCGAGAAACTTGTAAAATTACTTAATTTTTCAATGTCCATAAAAATATATAAAAGTTAGTCCTGAATCTCAATAAACGAGAAATTTAAATAATGCCAAGAAATACTTGAAATCATTAAATTTCATTTAAATATCATTTAAGCGTGGTGAATGCCTAACTTTAATACGCTGAAATAATATTTAGAATGTCATGTTTGAAAGGGGGGGAAAGCAGTGATGTAGGTACAGTTAATGTTATTCGATGAGCTAATACTAAGCGAGCAAAACATTTCGGTATTCCTGCGCGAACGTTTAATATGGGTCTCGTGTTTCGCGAATTATTTACACGAGAGACGGTCACATGTTTAACTCCCTCCAGGCTTTTTGCATGGCTCTTGCCATAAATCTGGCGGAATGTCAAATGATAATCTTGTCATGCTGGCATTTTATGCAGCTCGAGTATGCGATGCACATTGGTCTCTTTAACTAGACAGTGGACAATATTTATCTTCTCTTCAATAAAAGATCACATTTTAACCCTGGTACGCTTCTCAAAAATAGCTGCATCAAAGAAACTAGGATAACAATTCACCCATTTTTATTTTTCACGTTAAATCAAAACATTATGTTTCATTTATAGAGTTACATTTCAAAGAAGTACATCTCACGACGTAGACATAAAAAGATAAATAATTTTACAGTGTGTGGAAATATTGAATAGGTGAAAATTCACCCTGTGTACACCCTTCGACCTCTTTTTACCACCCTCGAGAACACTCCCCATTATTTGGGTGACTTTGTGAACGAGCTAGAATTTTGAGAATATTGCATAAAGTAGAGTTACAGTGCCCCTACGATCTGCTTTTTATTTCATTGAGATATCTCAAGTAGTCATCGCAAAATATATTGTTGAAGTTAGGGGTTGTTTGCCAAATCAACAAGCTCCTATTGTATAACAAGAATAACAATTTTTATTACAACTACAATTTTGTAAGAATTTTGTAAGAATTTTTATTACAATTTTTTGCTTACAATTAGGCACATAGAGTTAGGGGTAGGTTTAGGGCTAATCCAGAATATTCAAACCTCTATAACTTCAGATCCACACGCGCTATCAAAAATCTTTTTAAACAAGATTCTTTGGGTTTTCCAAGGGGCGCACAACCATAGAAATATTTCAGAAAATCGTGAAGTATATTGTTGAAGTTAGGGGTTGTTAGCCAAATCTACAAGCTCCTATTGTATAACAAGAATAAGATCTGACAGCACACAATAATAAAGAAACGAATATAAAAAATATGTTACAGCCAGGATAATCGTTAAAATTAGGCACATAGAGTTAGGGGTAGGTTTAGGCTGAATCCAGAATATTCAAACCGCTATAACTTCAGATCCACACGAGCTATCAAAAATCTTTTTAAACAAGATTTGTTGTGTTTT
This sequence comes from Lasioglossum zephyrum, assembly GCA_028455615.1. NCBI lineage: Eukaryota > Metazoa > Arthropoda > Insecta > Hymenoptera > Halictidae > Lasioglossum > Lasioglossum zephyrum. The sequence continues at coordinate 4,726,816 of CM052325.1, read as the reverse complement.
CCAAGGGGCGCACAACTGTAGAATTATTTCAGAAAATCGTGTTCCCTCTAGTTTTCGGCACTTATAACTTCTGACGCACGCGGGATATCAAGGAATCTTTGAAACAAAAGTTGTTCGGTTTCGCGGGTAGTGTATAAATATTGCATTAAATCGCGGCTCTCGAAATCCAGCGGAGTAGAATTGCGGCCGAGTTTCATCCGCGGAGGCACTGTCACGCCGAAACTTGTCGGCAAAAAGAAGTTCTGACGAACGTTAATGCAGCGACGCGCGGCGTGTCGTATGAATAATTTATGTTCGCCGCGAGAACGAAAGTGCCCGGTAACAGGTGTTGCCGGGAGGAGAACTGGCTGTTGGTCGGACTCCGCGACGTTTTATTCCTCCTCCGGTGTGCATCTGTTGACGTTGCATAATACGTTAATAAACGGCACCGCGCCGCCCCCGCCCCCCCCCCCCGCGACAACAGATACGCCGCCAGGGAAGTTCGGGAGAACTCGCGCAGTTCGTTACAAATGTTGCGCGCTAATGCAGGTCCCGCGAGCTGCGAAACGGAACCGCGGAAATGCGGAAACGCGCGCCGGCCACTTGCAAACTTCCCCCGCAGGGGTTGTAATGCATTCGCGAATCTTTAATGATTTCTTAACCGCAACGCCCGGTGGCTTATTTAGAACCGGCGCGGTGTCCAAAGTTTCGCCGCAGATCCCGGCTACCCGACAGCAATTTGCCACTGCTAGGAATCAACGGAACGATATCGCACCGCCCCTTTCATCAACACCTGTATTTTAATTTTAGGGGTGCGTTACTCAACGCGAACCCCTTTGCCCCCGTCGCACAGTGGTCGAAATTCGCCGATTTAGGAGATACACTATCGTTTTACATCAACACAGATGTTTGTAGAAGTTGGAATCGACAATTTTACTTCTAAAATTAATTATTGTTAAGGGTGGTAAACGTTGAAAGTAGCAGTATAATCACCTATATTGTTTAGAACGTTAATATTGATTCTAAGTATAACAGTTGTGTTCAGAAGCATTAAGAAAATATAAAAATAAAATGAAACAATTTGTTTAGAAATGTTTAAATAATGTTTCTTATGGAAGTATCAAGAAATTTTTTGTAGGAAATACTAATGATGTTCGGCTGTATTCGCGTTAATTTTTGCAACAAGATTTGCAGTTTGTATTGGTATCATTGTTATGTTAATGAAAACAATGTTCAATTCAGAATTGGAATATCATTTGTGCAGCGATTTTATGGTTATCGAGCGTTGTGTTATCAACAAAAAGACAATGTTATCTATTGCAAACTGTTCCAGCATAAACTGCAGGTGTGTTTACGCATGATGTTAGTTATTCTTCGACCTATATACCTGTCACATTATGCAGTATGCTAATGAATAGCTATTGTCATGACCCGTACCACCCGTAGCAATAACACAAACAATCCTGACAGAGGCAGCTTTTATCGATAAGCGCCTCGATCACAGTTAATTTGTCCATAACGCTGTCCGATTTCGAATAACATACAGTGTCAAATTTCTGCTACTGTCAATATCGGTTCGGTAATCACCGAAATTAGTGCGCCATTCATTCTAGCCGTTTATAACAGGTAAACATACATGAATCCGGCATGAAAACATTTAAAGCAGTACCTTCGGTGTCCTTTGATATTTATTGAATATCGTTGGCAAACAATTTAATATTTGTATAGCCAACAGTCGGCCTGTATAGATGCTCTAAATTGAGAAACCGTTTTACACCGTTTATTTTCAAAATATTCTATTTCGAAAGAAAATAGTTTTTTAAGATTTATACTGTGAGGAGAGGAAAGTTACACTTGTTGATTTTCATTTTTTACTACCATAGTTTGCAACAAAAAAAATCTAAAAAAATACTCAAAAATGCGCTTTAGGATCCAAAATATGACACATTTTTTTCGAATTTTAGAACGCATTTGAGACCGGGAAATTGAGACCAGAAGAGCGCAAAATCTAATTTACCCTGTAGCTACCCTTACGGGCAAACTAAAGGGTTGAAATTCAATAGCCATTGAAAAACCTCTAAGGGCAGTTTTGGCCATCTCATTTGGTTAGAGCCTTTCTTTGAAATTCGGGGCCCTATGGTATCCCGGAGCCCCAACGGGACAAACGAGAAGCAGATCAACAGTTTTAGATAATGGCATGTTAGGGCCATGGGCTCAGAGCCGCCGTCCCATATCGACAGACTAATACATTATATTCGGCGAAATCGAATTGATCCCGGCTGGATTTTGTGCGAAGTAGGGACGACCGAATGATTTATTTTGTCCGGCTATGCGAATGCGAGCCAATGGTACGTCAAACGCTACGCTAGAAATCAATACGACGGAAGTGGGATAATGGACTTCGCCACTCGATGCATTTCGATGCACTGGACCCTTCACCTGGAGTCATTCCGGCGATATTTTCAATGTAAAACTGTACCAAATCAAAATTCGCAACTGACCACGCGAAATATTTCCATGCAAAGAATTTCAGATATTTCCTTTTCGAGAACTAGTATACTCTTCAATATGTACCTTTTTCTAACGGAAAGAAAGAAATTCCGAGTCCCTCCAACATGTTTCATATTTACCACGCTTATATTAGCTTGCTGTTAAATTAATAATTTTAAACCACTTCCTGATGAGCTAGAGACTTGAAATTTTCAATATAGCTCAGAACTGGATGATAATGCAATATTTTAAAAAATTGTTTAAAAAAACTGTGCGTTTAGTATTTAAACAATATTTTCAAATATTCTTCGCGTGTAGCGATCCCCACTCCGCGCACTCCCTACTCCACCACGCGTCCCCACTCCGAACTCCGACCCCCCTCCACTGGCCCACTTCGCACCGAAGGAGCTCAGTTTACTTACTGGGTTGGTTTGGATAAAGTCCGGCTAGAGGGTTTTTCCTGGGTCAGTTTTTTCGGGATAAATCTTGTTTTGTCTCAAAGTATGCAGTTTCACATATCCATACGAATTATTTCATTAAAATATATTAATAATTCTTAAAGATAAGACCATTCCTCCGGAGGTGCTTTTCTAAACCTCAAGCACGAATTTATGTTTAGTCAGAGAAAGAAGATGACCTTTGGAAATTTATTTTAAAAAAACTAGTATACTTTCCGAAGTGAATATTTTTTTGTCTCACAGAGGGCAGTTTTGAGTGCCTGTCTAAATTTTTTTATTATGAAATTTCAACAATTGTCAAAGATACGACAATTCCTCCGGAGGGCTCCTTCCGGAGAACATATATCTGCAGATTGAGTTTTTATTGCGTTTCCATTTTAAAATGGAAAATTTTATTTTATTTATTTTGAATCCATTTTAAAACCAGTCTTGGAGTTTAATTATTAATTGCGATTAACGATTGAAGTTGAAATTTATTCGTCAATCGTTGATTAAATTTTTACCCTACTCTGCTGCTATGTTATATCAAGTCTTCGTAAGACTATAATTAATTAGACTTTTTTATTTGAATGCGTCCCCGATGTTACAAAATTAAATGGAATAATTAATTTGTTAATGCTGCTTCGCGGATCGAGACGAAGTGTAGGTACGTTAAATATTTAAAAAGAAAGGAGAAACAGTCTTAGGCAATTCATTTGAGTGGTTACGAACCACTCTCGAAAACGACGCGAATCCGCGCGCGGCCCGTGCTTTTACAAGCAATCTAGTGGAGCCTCGATATCAGTTAAGGTTTCGAGTTATGCAAATTACGTTCCTCTGTACATACTTACCGTCGGAGTGCTGTTTACCTTCGCAACGCCGCGCCGCGCCGCCGGAAGAAACTTCCCGGCTGCCACCGAGTTCGTTCTTACTTCCCCGTTTCGTTCCCGGTTTCCAAATCGTCCATCGTAAACCGATCAAATTACCTGTATCAATTTTTTTTAGAGTCTCGGAAATTTATTCCCCCTCTCGCCTATTGCTCTCCCTTCCTCTCCGCGGTCGTAAAACATTTTTCTCGCTTCAAAAAGTCGAAAAGAACAGAGGGGAACCGTGCTGCGAGCGTGAATTTTTATCGATTCCAACTTTCTGCGCTTCGATAGCGAATCATGTGCAAATTATTCTGCAGACTATCCTGAATACAGTGTAAAAAGTAAAAATACATTTAAAAATTATCAAAATATATTTTTAATAAATAAATTTTTCATTTTATCGTACTCTGATATAATTTATAGAATGTTGCAGAAAAAATGATAATATTAACATAATTAATGAGAGATGTTTATAAAAAAATTTATTTTGTAAAAAAATCGAGAAGAAAATGTGGAACAGATTTGGAGTTCCGCGCAACAGAATATTTATTGAAAAATTAAAACCGAGGATAGGCGCGTCAAAAATTTGTTACACGATGTTACAAAGAGCCTTGTCAATTTTTACTATGATTTATGAGGTTTGTCAACCATCGCTCTCAACCCTTCCGTCCGCTATTGTTACATTCTACGTCGATCTTGCGCGCCAATTTTTCGCGATGCCATGCGAACTGCTTCGCTGCGTAATCAATACATTCCAGGTGCTGTGCCTGTAGACTGTAGGCAATGGTGAAAACAAGCTCGGAACAAACGGCCCGGAACGAAACTGTTTAAGCGAAATTAAGTGATCTATTTCAATAAACCCGTTTAAGGAATTGTGCTCTTTGTGCCGGAATATTCCTGTACACTTTTCTAAATAAACCTTTTGTCTTAAAAAGGAGGATAGTTTCAAACAATATCCGAATTTTTGTTGAGTTTCAGGAATTTTTTTCTAGACAACTTGTGAACTTTTTGAAACAAACCTTTTTTTGTCTCAGAGAGGACACTTTTGAGTAACAATCCGAATTTTGTGGTTACAAAATATTAACAACTGTCAAAGATAAGACATTTCCTCCGGAGGTATTTCTTTATAGATTAAAGAGTCATTTATATTTTGTCAAGAAATGAAGCTGAACTTTGGGAATTTTTTTTCTAGACAACTTGTGAACTTTCCGTAACAAACTTTTTTTTGTCTCAGAGAGGGTACTTTCGTGCAGCTTTCCTAATTTTGTGGTTACAAAATATTAACAACTCTGTCAAAGATATGACATTTCCTCCGGAGGTATTTCTTTAAAGATTAAACGACTTGTGAATGAATGAATTGTTCTTGGCTCAAAGAGGTAGGTTCTACCACATTTTCTAATTTTTCCGCTAGAAAACAACAATTGTAAAACAACATTACTACTCGAAAACGAACTAAATACTGGTTTCTTAAACTTAGCAATTCTAAACAACATGTAAATATTAATAGTTTAAAATTCACTAACAGTTTCATTCGGATATTTTTCTGGAAACTACTGATGTAACGGGCATGGAAAAAAGGAGCTAATTCCTGACGTGCCGCGAGGAGCAGAAATTAATCTCTGTGCTTAATAAGGTAAATATCTCCAGAGATTTAAACGTGTCCTCTGCGAATGGATTGTAAAATACAGGAGAGTTAATTTTCCTGAATCCACGAGGGAAATCGGTCGTTCTATTCCCACTGTTAATGTAACTCCTTTTTTTATACACGTAGCGAAGAATATTTATCCACACCGGAAAAACTGTTTCAGGATATTTTACAATTTCCAGTGTTCACTAACAAAAAACTTTCTCATTAAACGACGCAATAGAAGTACCAGTACACAGTAAAATAAATTTACAACACTAACGGATAGAATTTTCATTAAACAACATTTTCTTCCGCTATTTTTTCAATAAAAAAATTCTTAATGTCTTCGGAGGAGGATATTATTTTTGAGAAGAACATTGAGCTGCATAAATGCATTTTTGTGCATAAAATAGGATCGACGGGGATGATTCTTTTCGCGGCCACTGTAATATAAACGAACGATTTCATGGCCCCGTGGCTGCGTCATAAAAATTCCGCCATTAAAAACCGTATTCTCCATCTCGGTCCTGCCACGTGCTCCATGTTTTCCCGCTTTCTCCGGATTTTTCCTCGCGACATTTCCGCCTCTACATACTCGGAGGAGCACCGGTGAATTTTTCTCGAATTCCCGAATCCCTCTGTCCGTCGATCCCCAATGGTTCTGAGCCGTTGTCCCTCTCTCTTCATCGCGGCAGCCACTACGTAACCATTGTCCCATGAAATTGGACGTCATTCACGTACCGGATGTCCATGACTCTTTCACAGCGACCGCGCCGCATCGCATCGTGGATGTAACGATCGCCGGGCAGAAACTACGATCGCGTGTCACACGATTTTTCCCCGTAACGCACCCCATAATTACTGGATCCGCCTGCGAAACGTCTTAATTAATCTTTTTATCGGCAGACGACAATCGAGATTGAAGAACCGCTTACCTGCGAACCATATTTTCCTACCCCCTTCATGAATCAGAGATAATTTAGAAAAACATCCCTTAAGAATTTCTGCTTTCTTAGTTCACTCGAAAACCCTTCATAGTCACCGAGAAAAATAGGAGAATATTTTTCTCAGATCTTAATTAGAAAAATTTAATATTATTTGAGGTTAAGGGGGTGCAATCAAATTTTGAAGAAGTTATATGAAGCACAGTGAGTCACAAAATTATTCGCTCACTCTTAAGAAGACAACTTTCTTAATATCGTACTATAAGATTTGAATTTTTGGGGGGAGCTAATGCAATTGGTTTGCCACAGGATGTGAAAGAAAATGTTGTTAAAAATTAAAATTGATCGGAATTGTAGAAAATATACTGAAAGTTGCATTTTACAACTCTTTTATATGAGACTATATTGAAAATTTAAAAAGTACGTTTTGTAGATCTGTAAAATTCAACTTTCAGTATTTTTCTACAATTCCGATCAATTGCAATTTTTGACAAATTTTTTTTCAGCTTCCCAAAAAAAGTTCAGATCGTATAGTACAATATTAAAAAGAGTTATCGTCTTTTTAAGAGTGAGCGAATAATTTTGTGACTCACTGTAGTTACTTCACTTACATGATTTTTTGAAAAATGTATGAAGCAGGGTTAACATCCACTTACCATGTGGTTTTTAATTTGTTCGAACATTACAATTTTTTGTCGTCCAGTTAAATTGAGTGAAATAGTTCCATGCAGCACACATTAGCGTGAAAGGTGCAATAAACATTTCTTTTCCTCTGTTAATCTTTACAAATAATAGCAGTGGTACTGCGCAATAATTTGAAATAAATTGCCAGTCAGGAAATAATTCGACCGCTGTGGAAAACTGGTAATAGCTCGCCCATTATGTCTGGCTATTACTAGGAGAAATAGTATGTAATAAGCAGACACGCGAGAACACGATAGATGTAGCTCGAAGAGCCTAGAATCGAACCGAAAAACCATAACACACGATTCAAACAAAAAACTCGTATTGGAACAACAGAAACCGGAGAAATTCTCTTTTTGCTACCAATTTATTGTACATCCTCTTTTAATACAGTAAATTATGTTGCATAATATGGGGTGATTCTAACAAATTAAATTTTTCTGATCTTTATAGACTATATTTAATGGTTATAATTTCTATTGGAATATAATTGTTATATTATTATTATGTCATGTAACATGTATAATATATTACGTAAAATTAATACAAACATATATAATTGTTATATTATTGTTATGTTATGTAATATATAATTTATTGTAACTTTATGAAAGTTACATTGTGCATTTAATTTTTTCTACGATATTACACGGAAGTCTAATTTCTATAATATTAAGAAAAGGGACTTAATTCACTCGTCAACCAAGGGGCACAATTTATTCTGATCTAAAGTGATTTAAAATATTGAAAAAATTCGATGAAACGGAGTAAGCATGCAGGTGCTATTTTATCATGGGTAGAATCGTTTGAAAGTGGCGCATAATACAGAGGGGAAGCGTCGCGACAATAACAATGCGTCCCGGTGAATCGCGTTTTTCCGCGGGGCCCCGGGTTTATGACCTCGTTCATCAGGAATGGGTGAAAAACACTAGTCGGGAGGGGGTGGCGCGGTCGCGCAATAAAATTACCGGGAATCGTATTTATTACGAGCACTAGTAATTTTATTGGGCAAATCCGAAGACAAAGTGCGCGAGCGGGTCCGTTCTTCCGCGGGCGGCGGCGCACTCTGCTGGCCGCCAGGGCCGCTCGTTCATCATGATGATCTAATAACTGACCGCGGCAGCGACAGAGCGAGGGGAATAAAATTAGCCGGCACTGTATTTATTGCGAGCACAATTATTTCGTCGGGCCGAAACTCTCTGCGAATTCGTATTCCTCGCCCGCTGTCCGGCGACTGCGCGCGAGTAAACGGATTAAGTAATTACCCGAAACGATGCCACGGTGCAACGAAAACTCAGCCATCCGGCTACGTGCGCTTTGCCGCGATAATTCCGCGTCAGTTTTATTTTCAGTGCACGCCCTCTGGACGGCTGTTTACGACGTGCGTGGCCCCTCCCCTTCACCCGTTAGGTTAATTCAATGCTCATTAGAAAATTATCAAATTTTCTCCGCTTAACAGTGCATTTAGTTCCACGTTTGTCCGCCATTTTTAACGGGTTTAAAGGAACAATTGATTCAGTCTTGGTTTTGTGTACGTACTTTGTTATTAATAATGATTACAAAGGGCTAGACAATAGAAGCACATTACTTCAAATATATACAGAATGTCCCAAAATATGGCTACCTTTAAACAATAATTACCATTTTTTTTTCACGGCGAGAATGATTTTTAATGAGCCAGACAGAGAGAGAGAATGATCAATTGATTGACTATTACTATTATTGACTATTGGTATTATTAACTTAGTAATAACTTACTTACTTAAATAATAATAACTTACTGACTTAGTTAATACTAACTTAATATTAATTTCCATCTAGTATATATTTTATTAAAAATATTGGATATATATTTTTTTCGAATATTAGAAAAATATTATTTGAGCCACACTTTTTCATATTAGATAAATATCAAATCTAATATTGTATACATTTTCAAAAAATGTAATTCATTATACATTTTTATCCCGTCATAGAACAAATTTTTTTTCGCATTGCTAGTTCGACGTGATTGGATAAGAATATTATTAATCTAATAATAACTTACTTACTCAAACAATAATAACTTACTGACTTAGTTAATACTAACTTAATATTAATTTCCACCTAGTATATATTTTATAGTGTTCCACCCTAGTAGCACAAAAATATTGGATATATATTTTTGTCGAATATTGGAAAAATATTTTTGAGCCACACTATTTTAAAATTAGATAAATATCAGATCTAATATTGTATACATTTTCAAGAAATGTAAATTGAATGTTTAAAAAATATAAGCTAAATATTCAGAGAATATAAACTAGATATATAAAAAAATATAAAATAAATATCACAAAGAATGTGAAATCAATATTTTAAAAATATAAATTCAATATTTAAATAACAT
>CM052325.1:4694296-4717297 GCA_028455615.1 Lasioglossum zephyrum | reverse complement strand
GACTTAGTTAATACTAACTTAATATTAATTTCCACCTAGTATATATTTTATAGTGTTCCACCCTAGTAGCACAAAAATATTGGATATATATTTTTGTCGAATATTGGAAAAATATTTTTTGAGCCACACTTTTTCATATTAGATAAATATCAGATCTAATATTGTATACATTTTCCAGAAACGTAAATTGATGTTTAGAAAATATAAGCTAAATACTCAGAGAATATAAGCTACATATTTAAAAAATATAAAGTAAATATTACACAAGAATGTGAAATCAATATTTGAAAGATATAAATTCAATATTTAAATAACATTCAATTAAAAAGAAGAAAATGTATTTTTCTCCTAACATGAAATAGATACTTTCTGTCTATTTAAAAAAATTGTTACTTAATATAAAATAAATATTGTATGTACATTTGAATATTAAAAAAAGTTTGAATTGCTTTTTAATATTATATGAATGGTATAGAATATTTTGTGCTACTAAGGTATACATTTTTATACCGTCATAGAAGAAAATTTTTTTTCGCACTGCTAGTTCGACGTGATTGGATAAGAATATTGTTCGGCTGGCGCGTTTGCCTTCCACTATGAGCACCTACTATTTGCATCTGAGAGAGAGAGAGAAAGAGATGTTGCAACCGCGGATAAATTCGAGAAGAATTCACAGGGGCGGATAAAGCGGTCCGGCGCAGGGTTGCATGGGGATGCAAGTGTTTCCTTGTTACAGTGGCGGCCGCGATGCACCGTTCGGAGTCGTGGCAACGGGGCTCGTTCATCACGACGATCAAATAACCCTCTACCCGGAGGGCGGTGCAGCGGCGTGCCGTCTACACCGGCGAGATGGACGGCTCGCTTTGTTGCAGAAATTACGGGATTCCAGCCACCGGCGCTGAGTGTCCTCGGTCCCAACCCCCGCACTACCATCCCCGGACCACCCCTGCATCCACAGATCCTCCGCGTTGTTGTCCATCGTTGCGACCTCTGTCACTGTGCCCACGCATTCCCTCCGGCTTTTGTGCGGACCTCTTTGTCCGCGTTCGAGTTTCGATTTTAGACACTGACCATCAAATTAACATGCCAACATTTCGAAAAACATCGTTCGAATATTTTCAGCGCGAGTCGAGGAATACATTTGTGTTAACCCCTTCGCTGCATGATTTTTATAATTGAGGTGGAAAGAATTGGAAGAAAGTCAGTTTTCGTGATCCATTTAAGGGAGAAATATTTTGAAAAAATTGCAACAATATTTTCTGAAAAATAAACGTAGTGAGAGAACACATTCTTGGTTTAGTATATACCAGATTTTTTAACTGTATCAGATACTATGCGCAATTTTTATAATTGAGATGCAAAAATTGAAAGAAGGTCAGTTTTCGTGTTCCATTTAAGGGAGAAATATTTTTAAAAAATTGCAACAATATTTTCTGAAAAATAAACATAGTGAGAGAACACATTCTTGGTTTACTATATACCAGATTTTTTTAACTGTATCAGATACTATGCATGATTTTTATAATTAAGATGAAAAATTGAAAGAACGTCAGTTTTCGTGTTCCATTTAAGGGAGAAATATTTTTAAAAAATTGCAACAATATTTTCCGAAAAATAAACATAGTAAGGGAACACATTTTTGTTTTACTATATACCAGATTTTTTAACTGTATCAGACACTATGCATGATTTTTATAATTGAGATCAAAAAATTGAAAGAAGGTCAGTTTTCGTGTACCATTTAAGGGAGAAACATTTTTTTTAAATTACAACAACATTTTCCAAAAAATAAACATAGCGAGGGAACACATTTTTAGTTTACTATATACCAGATTTTTTAACTGTATCAGACACTATGCATGATTTTTATAATTGAGATCAAAAAATTGAAAGAAGGTCAGTTTTCGTGTACCATTTAAGGGAGAAACATTTTTTTTAAATTACAACAACATTTTCCAAAAAATAAACATAGCGAGGGAACACATTTTTAGTTTACTATATACCAGATTTTTTATATACGATTTCACTTGAGAAATTGTTCTCGAGATTCAATTAAAAATTTTTCTTTACCCTTATGAGACAAATAAAATTTTGAAGAAATTACATTAAGGTCTTGACTCATTCAGGTCTCTTGAATAGTCATCGAGAAAATAGCTTGTAAATTTACTCTCTCGTCCCCTTTTACAGATGTCACACCAGGGGGTGGTTTAGTAAAAGTAATTTTTTCTTGTCTCAACAGGCTACCTAAAATTACGAGAAAAAATGTATGAAGTAGTTCTAATGTTTAGTTAATATGTGCTTTTTAGTTTGTCCGAATATCTGAAGTAGCCTCCGAGAAAAGTCTCGAGTTAACGTTTCGCAATAACTCCTCCGTGCGCCCGGAGAGAATAATAACCATTTGCAACGAAAAAAGACCAGCTGACTGTTTCCTAGCTACCAATCGTGTCTTCGGTATGTAAAGCTAATGCCTCGAGTCATTAAGGGCTCGTCCTTTTAACATCTCCATAAATATTCGCTAATGCGCGTCCGCCTTGAGGACTCGTCGAATCGGCGATTTTTTGCCGCGCGTAATTGCGCTCCGACGACAACCTGACGTCGAACGTAACAATTGCGATATCTATTGTCTGATTAATCGATTGAGATCGGCGAAAAGGTCCTTTAAAGCGCGAACGTTGAAAGAGAAAGATAGTTTCAGTAGTCTTTAGAAATGCGAGCTTATTATGGGTCCACCGTAGTTCATTTTGCATCAACAATATGCAAAGAAAAATTTATTCATTTCTGCAAATATAATCGAATTTGTAGAAAATCCATGAACAAAAACCCTATACAGGGTTATACATATTCCGTGAATTATGTATCAATATTATAAAAATAACAAGATTCCATTTATTTATATTTTCTGCGATTTTTACTACAATCTATAGTGTAACAATATATATTATATAATCTTACAAACTAGCTATTTGTGTGTGTAGTATATTCTGATTTATTATATCTTAATAATTTCGATCGAAGTAACAAAAAATCTTCTAATATATACTGGAGTCAGAAAATATATTCAACAAATTCCCATGCGAAAATATCTTTACAATTTCAATAATTGTCAAATAAAAAATCTAAAATGGATCATTTGGGCTCTCCTGGTGAGTTCAGCGTTAACTTAAAGAGACAAACACAAGTGTCCTCGAATTTCAAGTAAAAGCTCGCATGAAATTTAAATATCTGACCTTGTGTGTGTCAGAAGCGAATAAATCTGTATAAAAGCAGTACATTGAAGCATCGAGAACTTCTCCAAATTTTTTTTCTGAATGTTAAGCCTCGTTCACTCGATCCAGGGAGCCAATACGAAGAGATTCGTAAGGCACGAGGCAACCCTCGGAGTTCTCGTATTTTTCAAGGGCAGAGAAAATTAGTGACGCGGTGAACGGTCTTGTTGCATCAACATTGCAACCAATATCGGGTCGACGGAAGTACATACCTGCCAGTAGTAATAAGCGAAAAGCGAGCGGACTCTTCGGCCGTTCCGAGGACGCTGACTGAGCTCGCATTCGGATCAGAAGTCGTGCCGCATTGCGGGGCAGAGTCTCTCTCTTTCTCTCCCCCTCCCTCTCTCTCTATCTTTGGTTCAATCGTTTCTTACCACCCCCTCGAACGTGCATTGACAGCGCGGCGAACATTCCTGCGTCCTTTTCAGAATCTCTTCGTTACTTTCCCGTATAATTACTGAAATAATTACAGGGGCAATCGTCACCTCTGTCTACTCAAACTCAGAATCGCTAAACATCTATACTCGATCATAGTCAATTATAATATGTTTATAAAAAAGTGGAATAGATTGTCTTTGCATGCACCTTAACCTCATATTAAAAGCTTCAATGTATTTTATAACTGTACTCCATTGCAATTAGAATTGCATTGTAATTTAATTGAATGAAGATCTGAATTATAAATTACAATGTATTTTATAATTGTACTTCATTGCAATTACGAATTACATTGCACTTTAATTGAATGAAGATCTGAATTATAAATTACAATATAACTGAATTACATGTAATTCAATTACTTGTAATTGTAATTCTGAATAATTCAATTGTAATTTTGTTCAACTGTGCTATTATAAGGGGAAGATTATAAAAAAGGTAGCTTTAGTTGCGCACACACGTCAATGTTTAAGCAATATACAGTAATTTTTTTCCTTGTAAGTAAAAGTTCAAACATAGCTCACAGGGTAAAGTGTCGGAGGTAATTATACCGCGCAATATTTACAAAATTAGCCGAGTAGACCGCCTTTGTGAAGATCACCGCAAAAACGCATCAATTCGCACTTTCAAAGCGCGCGCCTTTTATTCGGGCAGGTGCTCTCTCTCTCTCGCTCTCCAAGCCGGGAAGCTTCGAATGCGTTTTCCTGAAAGTCTTTTCTGTCATTCAGAACGAGCGTTTAACTTTGTTTTTTTTTCTCTGCCGCGCGAGATAGCCACTTGCGACGATTAAAGTGTTGAAGCTTTTTCATCTTTTCAGCGGCGTGCGCCGGTGCTCGTTCGCTTTCCTCGTTGTGTATTATTTATCCGCGCTGCTTGACGACCGTCGCAGGACACGGGAATCCTTTTATGCGGCGAGATGCGTCCACGCTTCGCGGCGCGGTCCAGGGAGACGGTTACAAACGGGAGAAATTATTTTTAATTAGGTTCGATATCAGAAGGATGGATCCTCTCTCGTACAAGACACGTGTCCAACTATTCGAAGACAGATTTTCATCAGAAAAATGTCATAAATATGGTAGCAAAATTTTAATTAAAAGATCATTGAAAACAGTTTAGCAAAAATAGGCTGAAAATCGTGAAAAACTGTACCAACTATTTTTAATCGTTCATAACTCGTTACTCTATTACCATAAATTTTTCATCGTGTTCATCACTCGCCCAAATCCACTAAACACATTTTTTTTAATTTTTCATTAAGAGCCCGAATAAAAATGTAAAACACAAATATTACTGGTTTTGTTTTTGCATACTTCGGACCAAATTAAATTTTAAAAAGAAATTTTTACCGAGAAATTGATGTCCATTTATAACATAATTATTCTAATTGTTCGGCTCCTGGCGAATTAATCATTTGATTAATAATTTGATTGTTCATTGAATAACTGCTGCCTTAGAATTAGTAAAAAGATTACGTTATTCATAAAAAGTACCTTCAAAAATATTTTTTTTTGTCGAATCAATATTATCGTCAATTAGTTAGTACTCGAATCTTGGAAATCAGAACTGTATAGTAGTTTTTAAGCAATATTCATAAAAGTTTCGAATCTGTTCGACCAAGATTCGAATATAGTAGCAAGTATTATTTCCATTTACCAAAGTACTCGTAAAGGTTCAAAACCGTCTCTGGCATAGGTTCAAATATACTTTGAAGTACTATTTCCATTTTTCGAAGTACTTATAGAGAATTAAATTAATTAATTAATAATTAATTATTACTTATAAAGAGTTCGAATTCAATCAATCAAAGTTCGAACCTGTTTACGAGGTACTTTATCAATTACAATGGTCCTGCGATCTCCAGGATTCTTCAGAGGAAACGACTGTTTCAGGACTCGTGAATGGATCGCGGATTACGTGCTTCTACGTGGTACGTTCCAATTCTTCCGAATAGCGTAAAAACTGTTGATCTCGCAACCTCGTAACACGAAAATGTAGCGCGACCGTGTCCCGGAAGGACGTAATGTTTCCCCGCGCAAAATGTCCGGCGGGCGGGCGAGGATATTCGGGATTTGTGTGTCCTCCGGACCACGGCTGCGGTCGGTCCTTCGCAATAAACATCGTCGTGTTTCATAAACTTTCGGCGACACGCTTCCTTTCGCGTAAACACGTGAATAGTTCTTTCGCGGAGTTCCGATGCCACTGTTTGCCGTTCTACTGCGCTCGATTTACGCCTTATTTACTTGTACGTGTTGCAAAATATTTACCAAGTATGTATTACTATCTCGCAGTCGCCGCCACTTCATGGTACAACGTCGTCGTATCTTTGTTGAGCGGGAAAAAATTAAACCGAGAAGTTACATCGGTAAATAGGAAAATTATATATATTAACCCTTTGTAATTATTTATTTATAATTTATAATAATTTATTTGTAAGCATAGTCACACCATATACAACACATGAGATACTTTTCAACTTCACATGTCTCTACCAGGATATTTATATATAATATTTATATATAATATATAATATATAATTTATATACAATATTTATATAAATAATATTTATATATAAATATTATGGATATGAAATTGGTGTAACACCTTATACAGGACCTAAATGTTTTTAATAATGTAAACATTATTTTAAAGAATGGTACAGCAATTTTTAGTGGTGCATAAAAAAAGGTTAAGAAATACCTTTGAATTATTTCAGAACTTTTTGTAAGCAGATTTTGGGTTGTATCAATTATTTACCTGGAAAACAGGTATGTCCACCCTCCTTGTTTACCGTTATTGATACCTCCCAAAATATTTTGTGGACATATCGTTGTGACCTCTGTTGCTCGATCGGAGATGGGGAAGCATAGTTTGCGTTCAAAGCGCGACGGGGAAGGACGAAGACGTTGTACATAGAGTTTTGAAGTGTCATTTTAAAGCTAAAACTTTCGGCTTAGAGTTTGCGTTACAGTTAGAATTGCAATAAAGTTTTGTGAAACCTGCTAGAGACATGTGAAGTTGAAAAGTATCTCGTGTGCTTTCTTACGTGTTGTATATGGTGTGACTGTGTTTTTACAAACGAGTTCACACTTTTGAGGACATCACACTTTCAAGCAAGGATCTAACCCTTGGAAACGAGCTAAGGTAGGCCCTGCTCAGTTTTTTCTCTCTTACAATTTTTTGAAAAGTTTATCGAGACGTTTGAAGTTATTTATCTGTAAAAAATATACTAATTTTTTACTCTTTTCTATCGCAACAAATTTTTCAATGTGATATAATTTTTAAGATAAACCAACTACTTGAAATGAGTTACAAGATAGATTACCGTGCGATTTTTTATCACCGATTTATATTTATAATTTATATTTATTAATTTATATTTATATATATAATTTTTCGAAAATGCCATAGAGACACTCTAAGTGAGGTCTCTGTAAAATATCGT
Organism: Lasioglossum zephyrum; assembly: GCA_028455615.1. Lineage (NCBI taxonomy): Eukaryota > Metazoa > Arthropoda > Insecta > Hymenoptera > Halictidae > Lasioglossum > Lasioglossum zephyrum. The sequence continues at coordinate 4,710,150 of CM052325.1, read as the reverse complement.
TTTTTTAAATTTATAACGCGTTTTCTAGTGCAAAAAGATTTTTGATGAAACAAACTTAGAAAGTGGAAGCTTTGCTTTTTAAAATGAGTCCAGTTAAGTCTGTGTCCAGTTTGTTTTATTGTTATTTTTTTACATAACTAGTAACTAACCAGAAATTCAAACTTGAATCAATTACAGTTACTAATAAAAGAAGTGACGGCTCCGAATTCTTTAATTCGGTACGACGCGAACAGAATATAACGTTGACATAAATATTCTCGGTGAGAAACACCTGGCTAGTTTACGATTTAAATTTCTCCGTGGACAGTGTGCATTTTCCCGTGTCGCACGCGGCTTTATATTCTATTTTGACAATAAATTAGTTGCTTTGACGCGACGTAATAACTTACCTGCTTTGAAATTATTCACGAGCTCATGGTGCCCCGGCATTCTACGCTCCGACCATATTTTTTCGTGCGGTCGCGACATGTATATTCCTGAGTTTTCATTAATCACGAAAAAAGAAGGTATTTCGCTATATATTATACTTCTGACTGCAACACATATTTTTTAAACTTCATCTATGATAAATCTATTTGTACGATCTCTTTCGAAAATCGAAAATTACCCACAAACGATTCATTCGATAAATAACATACAAGGTGGGGCAATAACTATGTCCACCTTGAATATCTTCCTTATTTATAATAATATGGAAAAATGTTATGAACAAAATTTTCACGGTACAGAGGGGACATGTCTTGACATTGGAACCAATTATTCGAATTTTCCGACTTTTCTTTGTAATTGTCTCGAATTTTTTTTCCTGGAAACTTTTCCAGAACAATAACGAACAAAACAAAAAAATAATCATGCATATCCATTGTTCGAGTCGTGAGTTATGGTCATAACAAAATCCCATAGAAAAGAACACTTTCATTTTCTCCAGGATTTTCCATTTTTCCGGCCAACTTTTCCAACTTTTCTTCCCCTAAAAATCTTATTATTAGAAGATTATATATAGAACGGATTATTTTAAAAAATTTAAATCGCTTACCACTGAACAGCATTTAATTTTTATTTATATAGATTTATCAGACACTGTTGAAGAAAAATGTTCTGAAATAGTGAAAGAGAAAACTGTTATATGGCGGTGGGATCTTCCGTTCTCGCTAGAAAATGAATATTGAAGACGCGGAAGATTTTAGGCGGCCGTGTATCGCGTCTAAAATGTCAGGAATAAATTGTATGATCTTTATCGATTATTTCGTTCGACAATGGATCGTAAACATTCGGCTGACAAGGGGGTGGCGAGCAATTTTCACAATCTCGTTCGCGCCAGCGCGGAATGTTCAAACGGGGAACTACTTCGGTATCGCAATTTCATAAATTGTCCAGTCTGGAAATGTCGCGCGACAACACACGATTTCTACTTCCGCGAGACGATATTTATGCGAGTGCACACGCGTCGGGAAACCGGAGCGATGACAAATCATTCTGGCACCGTGTTTTCTCTCGATTCTACAATACTTTCTACTGGCTGGAATGCGGTCTGAAATGTTGCGGACCGGCGTGACATAAGTTGCCGAAAATATTCCCCAATACTGGAATTCTTTCTTGTTCCATTGACGTCGCTGAACGTTCTCATAGATCACCCAACTTTTCGGCTTTATCATTTCGATAGATATTTTAGCAGCGAATAGAAAATATTCGAATATTTTTAAAGAGATTAACTAATCCTTTTATTTGCTAAAAATTTGCTAAAAATGTTCTGCAATTTTTTCTTGTTCGATTGACGTTTCTGAACGTTCTCATAGATCACCCAACTTTTCGGCTTTACCATTTCGATAAAGACATTTTAGCAGCGAATATAAAATATTCGAATATTTTTAAAGAGATTAACTAATCTTTTGATTTGCTAAAAATTTGCTAAAAATATTCTGCAATTTTTTCTTGTTCGATTGACGTTTCTGAACATTCTCATTGATCACCCAACTTTTCGGCTTTACCATTTCGATAAAGATATTTTAGCAGCGAATAGAAAATGTTCGAATATTTTTAGAGGTTAGCTTATCTTTTTATTTGCTAAAAATTTGCAAAAATTATCTTCCGCAAAGTACCTCTGGAGGAACGTGTATAATCATGGACAAAACTACCCCCTTTGATGTAGATAAAATTCCCGAAGATCAACTTGTTTTCCTGACAAGGTATAGAACGGAGTTTAATTTTTGAAGAAATACCTCCGGAGGAAATATCATATCGTTAACAGTTGTTAATATTTTGTAACCACAAAATTAGGAAAGTTGCACGAAAGTACCCTCTCTGAGACAAAAAAAGGTTTGTTCCGAAAAGATCACAAGTTGTCTAGAAAAAAATTCCCAAAGTTTAGCTTCTTTTCTTGACAAGATATAAATGACTGTTTAATCTTTAAAGAAATACCTCCGGAGGAAATGTCATATCTTTCACAGTTGTTAATATTTTGTAACCACAAAATTAGGAATGCTGAATAAAAGTACGCCCTTTGAGACAAAAAAAGATCCGTTACCAACAGTATACAAGTTCTCTAAAAAAAAATTCAATTAATAATTTATTCTTGAATTTTCACAACAAAAAAAAGTTCGGACTTGAAACTACCATTTTTCTTCAGTTAAAAAATATTAATTCCAGAAGTTTTCTTTTTACAAAAAAACTTCGAAATATCATGTTTTTCCATCGTAATAACCAATCCGAGTCCCGCAAGCAATTTCTGTCAGAGAAACAGAAAAAATGATTAAACTCCGACGCTGGCAGGTCGAATTATGCTGCAGCCATGAAGTCAGAAGGCGGCAGGGCGTCTGCAGCGAAATTTCAAAAGCTCCTTGGGCTTTCATTTTCCCGGGGATTCATTTTAATCTAATTTCGCCGTCGAAATCATGGCATTCACCGCGTGTCTCTCTTTCGAGCGCGAATTTAATTACGCCCACGCGGATGCGAATCAATGACGGCGGCCCGTGTCTTCCCGTTTCTTGGGGGTAATTAAACTGTGTTGAGAAACCTCGGCAAGAGAGAAAAAGAGAGAAAGTAAAATAAAAAATATCGTTGCCGCCCTACAATCACGATTAAAACATTCCGGAATCGGCTGCCGGCATTATGCATTGTTCTCCGTCGATACACTTTGTTATTCGGAGGCCGGTCCAATGATGTTCTAATTAAGTAACGACAAAGAGCACGGATAATTATGCTCGGCCGTAAAATGTCGCGTTTCTTATTACGAATCCGAGAATTATGGCAACAGAGAGAGAGAGAGAGAGAGAGATCTAATTAACTGCACCCAGAGGAAAGTTCTTTCATTATTTTTCCGTTCAAACTTCTACATTTTTAACGATCTGAAACTGCAGGTTATATTAAATGTAACAGCGTAACGATGCAGTTATTTAGCTGTACAATAATGTAGGATACGTATTTAGAATTTTGACAATTTTTTATTATTATTATTTATTATAGACGGACTGAAGCCTTTTACATAAATGTTTACAAAAAAATCTGAAACTGCAGGTTATATTAAATGTAACAGCGTAACGATAACATTATATATATTAAAATATAATGTTATAATATTATAATATAATGTTATAATATTATATTATAATATTTTATAACATTATATAACATTATAATATTATATTATAATATAATACGAACAAATTAAAATTTCTACGAGTATCGCACACCTTGATGAAAATAAAAAAAATGACTAAAACAATTTTAAAGATGACGTTATCTAAAAATTTTCAGCCATGATTAATTAAAAATAGTGTAGAATACGAAGTCCGTCTTTGAGTTGATTAATAAAGGTTTATAATCGCGATGTTGCTATGAAAAAAAAAATATATGAAACCGAGCCGCGACTCGATTGAAAAGGTTTTCACCCTTGATTGATAATTCTCTCCTTCGATACTTCTGCGCTCGCGGAGCGTGCCTCTTTCGATGAAACCCTCGGAACTCCGAGCATCATTAACGTATTTCGATACTACGAGTTGTTTTTTTCTACTCTATTTTTCCGACGATATCATTAATAATGCAGATGAAAAGAAGTCAGTACCACAGAAACTCTCGACGGTAATCTTTCATCAGTACCTTTGCGCACAATAGGCCAGCCCGGCTGAATTTATCACTACAGCGCCGCCTGAGTAATCTTCCCGCGTTCTACACAAAGAAATTTCCTGAGCCATCTTCTGGGTTTACTTCGCGTCCCTCCGCATCAATTTCTGCGAGATTGCGTATTAATCATTCTTATGTAGATTATTATACTCGGCTTATTCGTAGAAACAATCTAGCGAACGATAATTGCTGGGTTCTGCCGCTTGAACTCTGAAGAGGTCAACTTCGGAGGAGAACGTGTATATCTTCAACAATATCGTTGAGATTTGTTAACGAAACGAGAGGGTTAGTGGTACGTATGTGAAGTAGTGGGTATTTCACCAGAATATTTTAACAAACAAAGAAGGACAGTTTAAACAAGTTTGTTTAAATAAAAATAATTATTTAAATTTTTTATTCTAAATTAAAAATGAAATGAGTCCAATCACGTTAGAAAGCAACTGACTCAACAACTACATAAAAATTTATAAAAATAAATATCTAACAAATTAAACAAAAAATATAATTTTCTAACATGTATTATTCGAAAGAGATTATTTTATATTTTTTAGTTCAAACCTCATGTTAATATCTCAAACGGTTGAAAAATTATACACTATATATGTTATATATATTATTAAACATGTTATATATGTTATTTATATTATACATTATAAATGTTACAAAAATTAAGATACTCGCTCCAAAGGCCATTCTCTCCAACAACAACAAAAAAGTTCATTCCGTAAAAAATATCCTGGTACCTAGAAAAAACAAGATTACCCTTATCGTCCCGACCAAAAGAATTTGATAAAAGTACCTCCAGAGGAATGATCATATCTCCAACAATCATTATCATATTTGAACAAAAAAAATTATGACAGTTACCGAAAAGTAGCGTGATAGCGACAAAACAGGATTCATTCAAGAAACTGTACAACTTTCCCAGAAAAAAATTCCCGAAAATCACGTTTTCCTTCTGGCAGAGACTATTCAGTGCTGAACCTTGTTAGCTTAACTCCTCCCGCAAGAATGCTGTTGCATCTCGACAAACCTTACTAGCTATAATATTCTTTGTTCCGTGTTCCTACCACGCTTACCCAAATAAAATACACGGCGCATTCACCGGCGCGTTGGTAAATTAAATCTGCCGTTAGGATCCCCTAAGCCAGCGGTTCAATCATCGGCTCGGAGGTCTCCGGCTAATGACTGGCAGTTTATTCATGAACGTAACTGATTATACAAAATCATTGAAGGTGTCGCTGCACCCTGGCGCACGGTCGTCTTCATACATACGCGTTCCCGGTCACAAAAGAGGCAGGTTCGTTCGCCGGAAGCTGATGGTCGCGAGTGTGCGAGTGCCGCACACGCACGTCTTGGGGCCACGTACACCAGCCCGCAGATATATCGAACCTTATGCATAATGCATTAAGGGATGACGGGAAGTATGGATATATTACTCGCCAGAGGCCAATGTTATTCTCCCTGGCGTCTCACTGGTTAATGTTGATAAGGAACCAGACCGACCGCGGCTGCCGAACGGGAGCGACAAAGACGAGGCACGTTCATTAAGGCGGACCCTACTCTCTGTTATTCTTACCCTTGCCACCCTCTGGAAAAAGGACGGCCCTGAAATCCCGGGAAATCGCGTTGCGACTCCGCGAAGAAGCCTCCTCGCCTTTATTCATATCGTACGCTTCTTTGTGATGTATGCGAGGAGCTGATCAAACGTAAGGATCATCGGCACGTTCCCTGGTCCTCCTCTATGTGTGCGCCACCGATAACATTCCTGATAAGGCGTCGCTTATTTTACGGTATCCTCGTGCGAAATCCGCGGAGGATTATGCGAACGGTTTCGTAATATTTTTCATATTTATTGAGATAAACAGGCGCGAATGTGGAGCGTGTCGGATTAGGGGTAGTTTATGATGTCAGTTTGCGCAATATTTAATTTTAGAGTTTACATTTTTACAATTTATTATCATCAAGCTAATTTTTCACGAGTAGCTACATTTTTATGAGACGCCCAACTTTTTCTATTAAAAATTCTCGATTGTGGTAGCCAATAGGGGTAGCAGGGATAAAATATGTCGATTTGACGATTCTCAAACATTTATTACTAACTAGGTTTTTTTTTGTTAAATCTCAAGATAATTATCTAAATTATTCGAAAAAATATTTGTCCTACAAAATTTATGGTTTGATCAAAAAGTGTCCCCTTCTTCCAACATGTATCTATAACGAGGTCATAAAAAATGATTAATAACCAGTTGATTTTTTTTACTGTTGCTTAGTTAATATTTATATAATTCAACAACCACATTGTCCGTTAAATTGTTGTTAATGTGATTATCGTCGATTTTCAAGGATGGTGGAAGGTTCGAACGACCGTTCCTCCATCTTGAGCGCTGTTCGACGTTTTAACGGGCCGGATTTCGAGCGCAAAATGGCCACGGCGTGTTTCACGATCGCTATACACGTGTGGATGATTACAAGACCACTCTTGTACATCATAATTTCACCATAGCATTGTAATTACGTTGTGTGAGAACGGGGAGCGCGGTCCGGGGGCTACAAGCACGGCTTCCCGCCGTTATAATCAGTTCACCGTTAATACCGCGGAACTTATCGTTCACATATTGGAGCGGCCCGGTAATATTTTAAACCGCACACCGGCATTATTATACAAGCTTAGTTATGATTCACGCGAAACTCTCCGTTAAATAGTACGTTTCGAGCTTCTATGGCGAATTATAACACATTAACCCCGCCATACGTTAATTCCATTCGCGGCGGAAACTGGGCGTTTTTCATTTACCTTTCTTCCGACCGGCTGTATTTTACAAACAAATTGCGATGTAATGACTTTAACTCAACCTTAATTTACAGCACTTTACGCGATGCAATGTTTAACTTTGAATGGGATTTCCGACATCCACCGGAGTTAAATGGATTTTGAAACATTCCTCTCCCGAAATGTGAATTTAACAATTTTTCTCGCTTTTAATAGGATATTTTTGTAAACAAATCGCAAACGAGCGATGCGATGACTTGAATCCTTGCCAATTTAGCAGGCTTCGCGTGATGCAATGTTTAACTTGCAACAAAGATTAGACTGAGAATTGTTTTATTATCTAAAAAGTTGATGCATGAAAGTATGAAGAATATTAAATCTCAAGATAATTATTCGAAAAAATATTTGTCTTACAAAATTTATGGTTTGATCAAAGAGTCCCCTTCTTCCAACATGTATCGATAACGAGGTCATCAAAAATGATTACTAACTAGCTGATTTTTTACTGTTGTTTAGTTAATATAATAAATGAAATGCATGAAGATTGTGCGAAATTATGAAATTATTGCTAAAAAATTTTTTTTAAATTTGTAAACGCAACTGTTCAAGCTGACTTTCACGAGTATTCGCACGAGCTGAAAGGTTTGCAAACGAGAGTTCCAGTAAATTGTCAATATTCACTGTTGCAAAACAGTACACAAATATACCGGTAGCCGCTCTTCGCGGCTTCGAAAGTGTTTTTTCTTCTTCGTTTTGTTCCCGAAGGGTACACCTTTTCCCGTGCTCATTCTGTTTCCACCCGTGTTCCCCGGTTCTTTTTCGACTATTTTTCTCTCCGGCGCGCGATGTTCCTTCGGTTTTTTCTCACCGTTTAAGTGCCCTCCGCCCGCTCGGGGTCTCGTTGTATTCCGAAGAAAACGCAGAGAGCGGTTCGCAAATCCCATCGGCGAACGACGAGTGCCCGGAATTTTGATGGGATCTGTTTCACGTGGAGGCTCTATTATGCAACACGGAGTCGCGAAAAATTGTCGACCACCCCCCGCCGATAAACAAACTTAAGTCGCACTTGCCGGCTTCCTCTTCTTCCGGTAACGAATTTGAATCGTGCACGCGACGGACCGCATACAGAGCAACGCTGCTCCCCGATAAAATATTTTTCGCTCTTCCCATTTTTATCTTACACCCTATATAACGAGAACTTCTTCGAGGTTCCCTTCATAAGAAACCTCGGCAACTGGCCACGATCAATTGCTAAAAACATGAAGCTGAGCTAATTTGTGAAAACATTGTTATATCTGGACTGCGGATTTTTATGGAAAATAAAAATTCTGTGCGATAATAGAAAGACAAAGAAGCTAGCCACTCGTTCCTTTCTTAAATGTAATCAGCTGAAAACAATTAAAAATTGCTGATAGTAATCAATTGTAAAAATGTACGCTGGATCTGAAATGAATGAAAAGAAATTTTTTTCTTGATTTCCTTCAAGTTTCTTAAAAAAAAATTGTATAAAAAATATTCGTAAAATAATATAATTCGTGAAATAATATAATTCGTGAAATAATGTAATTCGTGAAATAATATAATTCGTAAAATAATATAATTCGTAAAATAATATAATTCGTGAAATAATATAATTCGTGAAATAATATAATTCGTGAAATAATATAATTCGTGAAATAATATAATTCGTAAAATAATATAATTCGTAAAAAAATTTGTATAGTCTAACAATGTGCCCATTTACTGATTATTCAAAATTCATAATTCTACATTTTCTACTACTTTTACGCTAAAGTTATCGAAATTTTTCGAAAGGACTACACAAGCTTCAGCATTTTCCTGCGCAGCTACAATACCCATTATATCTCGAGGTTCTCACAGCACGCGTAGCATTGTTTTTAATTAACTGTGATTATTATTTATATACATTTATTTACGGTTCCCAACAAGGTCCGATTTTCACCACTCGAGTTTAAGCAACGCGTTCCAAGAGTTTCCAAGAAAAATTAGACGAGTTAATGGAGGGGTTGCCGCGGCGAAGGGGATGTTAGTCGGTGGAGGAACACATGTTTCAGGATTAAAAATTAATATCGCCCGATATTCGGCTGCTGCGAGCTAACAAAGTTTCAAGAATGTCGAAATTGCCTAGTTACCGAAGTTCCCTTGTTGGTTGGAATTATGGTCGCGTACTGCACAATAGTGCCCGGAACTTTTGCTATTCTCCGGGGCTGACCCAGATTCCATCGATCCCGGAGAGCATCGTCTTCCGCATTTTTCCGGCGCTGGTTCGCCCAACATCGTTTTCGTTGCTTCTTGCCTTCGTTTTTCCATTGTTTTATCGCGTCCTCGGTAGTTTCGACATATTAGCCGATTAACCGAGTTACGTAATTACCCGAGTTGTTGCGGGAACGCTTCCGACTCGGCTGATCCTCGCGGTATGTATCAGAAGAGAATACAGCTTTTCCCAAAAAAGCGTAACATTTAAACTCATTCGAAAATAGTCTTCTCTAGAACGTGTTCCAATAATTATTTAACTGTTCAGACAATTTGTTGATATTATATAGAGTGAATAGTTATTAGTTTTTTAAATTAAAATGTTTTTATGTTTTTAACTTGACCTTAATTTTTCTCCTCGACGCACAATTTTTGAAACATTTTAGTTTGAGAACAGTTAATTGTTGATTCTCTATATTTTTAGGTTAGTACAACACATGAGAAACATGTAATAATTATTTATTTTGTAATTATTCATAAATAATTACAAATTACAAGTTTAAAATGACAAAGACACGTGTTTGCTTGAGAAAGGAACCGTATTATAATTATTATAAAAATGACATAACCGAAAGGAACGGGATTTTTTGAAATTTCCAAGACAGGGTAAAATGTTAACGGGGGCTCGACAAGTCGATATCTCGTTTCCCAGTTGACCTTTCACCCGGAGCGTCTCCTCGGCGACGTATGTGTAACTGGAAGCGGCTGATCTCCCTTTAGGCGCAGTTTGCGGTTGGACCCTCGAGTGCCACAACTCAATTCCAAGGCATTTCGGCTGATTTACAGAACCGGCCAAGGTAACCACGCCATGGTACCCTCTGACAGGCCAGCCTCCAACCTATCCGCTTCATTTTTCCACCGCATCTTCCCTTTTTCATCGGCCCCATCCTCCTCTCTTCACCCAGTTTTGCCTCTTTCGTTGTCTCGTTGCTCGTCGAGCCCGCCATCTTCTTACGCCCTTTGTCGGCGCCTCTTTGTGTCCGAGGCCTGTGATCGAAAATCGCCTGCGAAATTGAAGCGAACCATGCTTGATCGATGCCCGACTACACTTTTTCACGTGCCACTTCGCTGACGGACCAGGCAAAGCCCGCGTGTTCGTCTGGAATTTTAAAAGCCCTTTTCCGAAATTTCGGAAGCCAGTGGACAAGGGTCCTCGGTTATCTTGGACGCTCTTCAAAGATTCCCTTTTCTTTAGCGATTATTATAGCTTTCACCTTTGATGTTAAAGTTAAAAGCACTTACAAAAGAAGTTGATTTTTAGGAATTTTTTTCTAAAGTACTCGTGAAGTTTTCGAGATGAACCTTCTTTTGTCTCAAAGTGGATACTTTTGAGTAACCATATGAATTTTTTCGATTGGAAATTTTCATAGTTGCGGAAGAGGTATGGTCATTCCTCCGGAGATACTACTGTGAAGGTTAAACATTAATTTATTCGATGCCAGGAAAAGAAGCTCATCTTTGGGAATTTTTTTCTAGATAACTTGTGAACTTTTCTGTACGAAACTTCTTTTGTCCCGAAGAGAATGGTTTCGAGTATCTAGCCTATTTTTTCATTGAAAAATATTAATAATTATTGAAGCTATGGCTGATCCTCCGGAGACAACGTTCCTTAAAAAGTTTGTAAAAATACGGAAAAGTCTATGTACCGAAATTGTCATTCTAGTGCATAGTTTAGTCTCTGCTAATTTGTTCGACGTTAACTGAATGCAAGCTTTGAGTTCTTCTCGTGCTTACCACGGCACGGTGGCTAGATTTATGCCCGGTTCTTCCAGTAACGTATGAATCAAGCTTAAACCTTTAAGAAATGGTTTGCTTAAAGGCTGCGTCGTTACATTTCTTAATTAAATAAATAAATGAATACGGAATTAGCTAGGACGAAGAAATAAAGGAAGGGAGGCCAGAGAAATAGCAGGGAGATTAACGTGAACGGTTCAACAACCCTGTGAATTAGCTTAAAATATGAATAAAACTACTCTTTTACCTTATTTATCCACGAAGGACCTCCGAACTTGATTATTTAGTAATAATATTGCATTCGGTGAATGCAATCAGCATAACGCAGTAATAAGCATAACTAAAACGAAATTTAGCAAATTTTCGGATAATTACAGCGAGCTAATCTGTTTTTTTATTGGAAAGCAACTTCCAATGAATAGCGGTATCAAAGTAATGAAATTGGATGGTAGCAAATTAATTAATAGCGATGTTACGGGTATACGTTCTGCAAAAACCTTCGTACAAAATGAGGTATTAAAAACACTTTCATGTCTGCTTTGAAACTGAAGCTACACTACGTTGTTCGCAACATGGTTTCTCGTAATGCGAAAGGAAACATGAGGGAACGTGTGTCAGCACTGTGAAATATGTTTCTCTTCTGTTTAAATACAGGAAAAATTTAAAGAAACGTTATTAATGGAAAAACTTAGTATTCAAATAAAAATATATATTTAAAGGGTATGCAAATCTTCTAAGGGTCGTGATCAATGAAAAAATTCGAAGCATAGTTCATAAATGGTATAAAAAAATTAATAATACCACTGCAATAATTAAAACTGTATTTTCAAAATTACTTAAAACATTCAAATAACAAATAACAACGTATACAATATTTTAGCTAGTATTTATGAAAACAATTCCGTAAGAGTATAAAAATTAATATTGCAATTTTTCTTTGTTTCAGGTAAGTGCAATCCAACGCCATTTTCAACAAATAACTGTGAGTACAAATTCTAAAAGTTATTAGTCAATTAATTTTTTTAAAAATTTATTTTTTTGTATAGATATGATCTTACAAGCAGTCAATTAGTTTTTTTTAAAATTTATTTGTATAGATATGATCTTACAAGCATTCAATTATTTTTTTTTTTAATTTATTTGTATAGATATGATCTTACAAACAGTCAATTAATTTTTTAAAAAATTTATTTGTATAGATATGATCTTACAAGCAGTGAATTAATTTTTTAAAAAATGACTGGAAAACTGTGTTACTATTAATCAAGTGACACTATAATCGAAATAAAAAATTGCACGAGCAATTACGAAAGCTTATTCCCAAAAGAAGGGGTGGGGGGACTGGTTTCATTAAAAGGGGCCGCTTTAAAACACAGCTAATTTTAATCGGGGACAAAGCAGCGTCGGAAACGGGGCGAGAGACATCATAATTCCTCCGCGGAACAGGAACCGCAAAAATTCATGTAAAGGGAACGGCAAGTCGAGGCCCGGCCATTGATAACGAACCAACCAAATATCTGCTTCCAAGCGTCTCCTCTATTGGCTGGATCGACTTGTGTTGTCGGGAAAATTACCCGGTCAGAATTCATGCCTCGAAAAATCCGATGAAGGTTGCACCTTTGAAATTCCCGCGGGCCAATACGAAATTTTGAAGTGCGCGGGCTCGTTCAATTACCGGTGCCGACGACGCAAATGACTTACCTCCATTGATACACTTTCCATACCAATAAGAATATTCGGGATATGATTGACATCGGCTTTTTCGTCGCTTCCAATATACGGGATGCCACGGAAAATAAACCGGAACCTCGGAATAGAGATTCTTCTAGGCTTTTGATAAAATCATTTTTACCGAGTATTTCGGAGAGTGCTGGAAATTTTGGACAAGCTGGAAAGAAATAACTAGAAGACGCAAATATGTTTCTGTTTTAACACTAAAAATTAAAAAGTTCAATATAAATAATTTTTGAATATTAGGTTGATAAAAAAACTAGTTTTATAATATAGATTTCTTTGTTCACTATTTTTATTACTAATTAACGTATTAATAATGAAATTGGTTTTTAGAACAGATATTTTAGGAATTGAATTGATAAAAAAATTCAATGAAAATAATATCATCTATATATATACATTAATACAATTTTTACTGTTAATTAAAATATTAATAATGCCCTTATAAAAATGACAAGACTGATTTTAGTTAGACTTTTTATGGAATCTCTTTTTCATTTCAGTAATTGTAAAATAAAAAACCTGGAACCGGTCATTTTGACTTATAGTGGTAGGTTTAGTGTTAATCAGGTTATAGGGTAGTTTCAGAAACCAATTTTTTTATGCTCTTCAAAATTACTCGGATATTATTGGTAGTTATCGAGAAAAATATTAACAAAGTCAAACCTGTTCATATTTCTATTAGTCACGTGAGAGATAGTCTCTGAAATTAATTTGTTTATAAAGATTGCTAAAAAATTTTCCTAAAAATGCATAAAGCAGTAGCCGAGATGCACGTGCTAATAAAATTTTATTTGATCGAAATATCTGGCATAGTAACCGTGAAGCACTTTATAATATCATCCCTAGAGAATAGTTGGATAATTCCCTAGCAAACTAATATGGAGGAGAAGAGTCCAGTAAAGAATTTTTGCCGAGAAAAATCACTGAACCTGGCTCACGTTGGCGGTATCGCAAGGTGTAGGACGATCCCTCCGCATAAACCGGATGTCCCAAACTTTCCCAGGCAGCGTAATATCGTAAAGCCGATTTCACTGGAAAAAGGCCGGCGCTGCTGGCTCGGTGTTTGTGTAGGTGGAATAAATTTCGTGGCAACAATTCGACAATCCCGCTCCAATCGGAAGGGATACGCGGCCGTCGAATCCTCCTCTGGACCCAAACGATCCACCTTTATCGGGATCCCGGGCTCTGATGGATTCGGCCCCATTCTGCCCCAAATCTATTCCTTTTTATTACCCTTCTGATACATAAATTTTTATTCAATTTGATTTGCCACCATTGCTATGGTAATACCACCCCCCTACCACGCTATTCCCACCCCGTAGCCCGTGCTTTCAATCTTCTATTCCACCTTCCGTTGATTTTTTTATCGTGCAATCATTTCATTATTCGTATCAACACATTCGGAAAATTATAAATTATTTTCATTATTTATTCCACGACATATTTTGCGTGCCTGCCATATTCTCTTCTTTCTTCGTTGATTTTTTATTAATGGATAATTTAATCATTAAAAAAAAATTGATTTTACGATGCTTCTACAATTATTTTAATAATTTTTAGTACGACTCTATGAATTTACTATTTAATATAAAATTTATGATTCCATAAATTTTATTCTGAGCTCACAAATATTAATATAATCATTCATAATTTTTCTACCATCATTATATTTCATTTTAAAAATCTTTAATTATTATCATGGTATTATTTACATTTTTCATTTAAACAATGTTTCGTTTTAACATTTCTTTATAATATTAGGAACAAACAAGATATTAAAATTACAAAGGTAGATATTACAAAGGTGTTAGAATGAAGATGGCAGTACTATTCAGACTCGTGATGAAAGCGACTCCGGAGATTTTGAATCTACCAATAATCTTCATTTACACATTGCCCCCATTTATTCCTGTAGAATCTCAAGTCCTGATAATAGTAAAAAATTTCCCTGGATATCCGTGTTATTATGATTCAGATTATCGTCATAAAGAAGACGTCCCCTTACGGCTGGATCTCACAGCTAACCGGATGTTCGTGCTGATTTAATGCGACGCGGAACGAGATCGCGGATATGGAATCCTTCCAAATTTCACCCTTAGATCAGTTTTTATTTTTATTTTCACCCGCACATACCCCGCCAAAAAAAATCCTAGAAAATTCAAGGACTTCCGTCATAACAATATGTAGCTATCGTAAAAATTTCGACGACGTCACTTTTACACTTCTATAAAAAAAACCGCTGTTTCTTCAGTTTTTTACCCACGCTACCGTTTTCATTGCTCTGGCAGCTGAGATTTTCAAATGGAAAATTGAAAAAATTTTCAGTAACGTTCAATCCATATTCGCTACGTGGCAAAATTTTCTTAAACTTCCCCTCAAACAAAATCTACCCTTTTTCGAATTTTTTACGATGTGTGGAAATATGTTTTTATTGTTCGCAAGGCTAGGATTTTCCATTAAAAAATCTTTAGGAACTTTCAAGTATGCAGTTTTCAATTTTATTTTCAATTTTATTTCAATTACACATCTGATTAAAATACTTAGTGATTGAAATACATTGTAATTCAATTATATTGTATTTAAATTACACATCTAATTAAAATACTTAGTGATTGAAATACATTGTAATTCAATTACGTAATTGAATTAGCACAACTCTGACCAGCAGTGCTCCAGGTTTCAAATGTTTCATATTAGATATGAAATTTGTTTTCGAACAGGACACAACGCGACGCCATAGTATGTTACGACATGTTACAGCGACACCCTAAGCCGTACACATGAATTGCCTCTGTCTTCTTTATCCGTAGCACAACGTCTTGGCCACGTTCCGTTATTTTTTCTATCCCCTCTTCCTCTTTTCATGGCGGTAGCGTAATCTTGTTTCGCAGGATGGTCTTGCAGGGCGAAAATATGATTACGATGATAGGGGTAACGACGTTACCGGAGCCTGACGCAGCCACGCTATCTATCCCGAACCAAAGTTGATAGAAACACGCAGACCATCTGCAATTCCACCAATTAAAACCTCTTAACGAATAACCACATTATCGATTTCTATACAAATCAAAGTCCTTTTTAGAACACTCTAATTAATGAACAATCGATGCCAAAGAGCGAGTTAAAATTTTGAAAAAATACAAAAAGTAAAGCTGACTTGTACCCACCATTTCATATTTATTTCGTAAAAATATCTTGTACTGTAACCGAGAAAAGA
>CM052325.1:4621472-4694196 GCA_028455615.1 Lasioglossum zephyrum | reverse complement strand
AAAAATTAAGACTGTTTGTTTGAAATAGTTATTTTCATAACTGTTTCAGTCCCTGCTCTAAACAACCATTTAGGTTTATTTTCATCAATTATTATTTTATTATTTATACAATTTTTAAATTACAATAATAAATTATCATTTCAATTTCACGAATTTACCCATTCCTCTTGTAAAATCTTCCGAAAAATTGAAAATTTGCGGAAATGATCGCCTCCTCGAACGGCAAATCCCGGACACGCAGCAGCCGCCATCATTCAAGAGAGCCAGCTACTGTAAACCCTGTCGTATAGCGATCGCATCAACAAACAACGCGAATCTACGTCGGACTGTAAAGTAGACAGTCCGGAGTCGGCTACAAATGGCGCAAACCGTCCGCGGCAATAAAGACGGGCGTGGTTATTAAAGGGGATTCGCATTGTCAGTTGCGGCCGGCGTAAATCTCCTGCGGGGCGCGAAATTGCAGGAGTAAGCCACGGATCGGTGCCGGCTAGGTAACTATTGATCAAAGGAATCCTTCGTGAAATATGTCGCGCCCGATGATAATCATCGCCGTGGCGGACGACGAGAGAGAGAACCCCGTGACATCACAGGAGGACGTTGCATCGATCGCGGACCGATTACGGACCGATAGCTATTTATTCGCCATTGTCGCCCACCCCCCAAAAAATTTCAAATATCCCGAAGCTCCCCTAATTATATCTTCGGTCCATCCAAACATCCAGTGGTCGCCTTTAGGAATTTTTATCTTGGTAACCGTTACTCCGATCTAGATGATTATTAGTATATTATATAGTAGATTATAGATAGTATATTATTTTATATTTATTATTAGTATTTTTTATTTATTATATTATTATTAGTATATTATAGTAGATTATTAGTATATTATTTTATATGATAGTTAAAATTTATTTAAGCAAATATTATTTTCATAACTGAAACCATGAAAAACCATAAAAATCATAGTTTTTTTCCATTCATTTCCGTAAATAATGAGAATTTTCAAAAATACTTTGGATGAAAGTAGGTCTCATCAAAATACATATTTTATGTCGCATTTATTTTTGACATAAAAATAATACTTTCTAAGAAAGATGATAGGTTCCTTTATTAAATTATACGAAGCCTCCCATTCAAAAAAGAACAGACACAACTAGATCGGTCTAGTAGATCCCGAGATACAAATCCAAAGGTACAACCGTTTAATCTGAAACATACGTCCCCGAGTTCATTTAATAACCATATCCGGCTCCCCAGTGAAAGAAAAACAGGAACCTCGAAATCCTGTAACTTCGTCATGCTTCTCCATAGTGTATATTAGCAAAGAAAAGCCCGAGGAACGTCTAGTCGAAAGTTAGAGAAGCAGCAGTTGGTCGTCGAGCAAAATGTCGAAGAGAAACTCGACTGGAGATGAGATTGAAGTTTCAATTCCGGCTGGGATCTCATACAGGGGAACAGTTAGAAGTCTACGAAGGAGCTCTGAATAACGAGCCGGAGTGCTCGGTGTGTGCTAGGAAGTTAAAACCAAAAGATCTATTTTATCACGTTTTTATTAGGTCGCTTTCTTGTTTGTTTGTCTGTCTGTTCGGTGACAAATTTTGCAATTGATTTTAAACTACAATGTGATTATGATTTTAAACGATAATTCATTATTAAAAAAAATTTTTTTTTAAAGTCTGTACGTTTCGGAGAAAATAACAATTAAATATTTACCTTTTCATTCCCTCTCGAAATACGTCATCGCGTTCAGCGATCCCCACTCCAACGCTCTCTGCTATGCGTGCGCACTTTGTCCCCACTCCACGGACCCACTCGCCCCAACGGAGCTCAGTATGTGATAGTACGTCGCCGCGCGACGATCGGTAGTACATCATCGCTTTGTTTACCAAGTGAAATTTACAGCAAGCTTAATGAGTATACAAAGTATTAATAAAGAGTGATACAAGTATTCACACAAGAAGAAATAGCAGAAAATAATTATTATTAGAAAATACCACGTTTTTAAAAACAGACTAAAAAATATAAAATAATTTTTCCTAGTCCCATACAGATTCCTAACCACGTACAAATTTTCAGGGCTATCTGTACGAAGTTAGGAATCTGCATGGAACTAGGAAAAATGATTTTATACTTTATAGTCCGTTTTCAAAAACGTGGTATTTAAAAAAATTTATTTTTATTTAAATAATAATTATTATTTCCTTTCACTTGTTAAGGATATCGGCGAGACTGTGAATTCAATTGCCCGAAAATGTCAGTTTCTCGAGGACAAAGTCGTAAGATCGAAAGGTGGATTTAGGGGATGCCAGGGGGATTGTTGGGGCACCGTTGGAGCCCTGTACGAAGATTGTCGAGCGGTTTATGGGGTCCCGTAGCGCTATCGTCCGTCCGAACCTTTTATTTTCGCGGACGATGGCCCGCAGCTGTCGCAGAGCAGCTCCAGAAATGACCCTTCGGTCCGATCCGTCGATTCAGCATCGACTGCTGGTCGACATGCCATCGACACGTCGTCGATGTCTCGAAACAGGTGATAAATCCGGGACCAGGGCCGTAACTCCGGAACAGCCGAAAGAAAAGTCGAATTTCGCTCCGGAGCTCGCGAGTTTATAGTTTTCTGGAGCGAATGGCATTTGAATCTCGTGCCGAAACGGATTCTTGCCCCTACAAGACTGCGTTCGAGGCATTCCTACAATCTTCTCCTCGTGAATTCGCGATTATTGGCATTGGAACACGAGGCTCGTTGCATTTTTCGAGCTTTCGACGATTTCTCACGGAATTCTAGAGAGTTTACAGTTAAAGTTAGATCATTATGGTTGACGATGGTCCTGCGAACAAAATGCAGATGGTAGCTACAAGCTTTCTGTACTTTGGACATTTTTTATCAAAATTATATCTCGCTTATCGACGTTAATAAAGATCGCACCATCCCTTCGGTGACCAGAGAAATTTCGAATCTGTTCTGTCGGTGATTCGTGGAGTTTCTCGATGAGCATGGAAAGCCATAATAGCGGTGACCGATTCCACGAGTTGTTAATGCACGTTCACCACCCGAAGTTACCAGTGGGTGGTCCATTAGAATCGGGTAGACTGCAGGCTGCATTTCGATGCGCCGGTAAAAGAGGAGGACAAGCATACGGACACGGGTCGGTCGAACGATTCTAGGGAACGTACCACCTCTATCTAAACTGCTTCGGAAGACAGCGTGGCAGTTAAGCGGGGAAATTGCAAATCGAAACGCTTTACGCGGCCAATGAAAGGAGCCGAGGCCCGCCGGTTCGATTACGGCGGGGCTCGTAAAATGCGGTGCCCGGTTGTACAGGAACACGAATGAACGGCTACCCTGAACTTCCCCTGCGAACCAGAATGAACCTGTCATACAGTGCGATCTTCCTGCTTTCATTTGCCACCCAGAAAGTTGAAGAATTTCCATGGGAAGCATTGAAAATATTATTTGCACGTGAAAATGATTTTATCACTATTATACAAGTAGTTGCCGAGAAAATGATTTTTAAAGTTAAGGGTTGCTTGTAAAGGAAAGGGTGAATCGGCCCCACCCTGGATTTTTATTGAAACTATGTGTAAAACATTGGTTTTAGGTTGAAAGATAACCCCCAAAAATTTCAAGTCTCTAACCCTTCATGTAAGGATTATATGAGGGTAAGTACCCTTAACTATATCATTTTTTTCTCGGTTGTTAGTTAAGATATTCTGATAAAAAAAATATAAAAATACTCGTACTTACGTCCTTTATAACATATATTTTTTCACAATTGTGATCCAATTAATAAGGGTAGAAAAAAAGTATTTACATTTTTAGGGGTGGGAATTTCAAACAACCCTCCAAGTGACCACTTAAAAAAAATTCAACAATGTTCTGTTACCTATCTAATACGTCAGAAAGTTGCAAAATGGTCGGAGGGGTGGAACATAGTTATATATACCATTATAATTAAAAAATAAGATTAAATTCAGTTAACTAACGGTAAAATTATTTAATAAATATTTGAGGCAGCTGAAGAATGATCGAAAAAATAGCTGACCCGGGTTTCTGAATATTCAACCATTCCCACGGGGGCATAGTGGTTGAAAAACTGGTAGAAATCAGCATAAATTAAAAGTAGATCGTGGAAGAGTGCGTTTTTAGTCGTTCTTTCTGTCGGAGAGGCAAGTGTCTGAGCCAGAATGGATAGTGGATGATTAAAAGCGTGATTATTCGAGTTTTCTCAATAAATATCTATCTGCATATATCTACCGGTTGATATTCAGAGCGAGAGGCCTTTTGAATACGCCGCGGCCACCCTCTGTCTTTCAGTTTTTCCCAGTTTTATTTCCCTTCTGCTATTATCATTCTCTCTTACTCCGATGCCCAGCCCTCGAGGAAACTAATTTAAATCGTAATGGCCCAGCCGGCAGCGGCGTGGAACTACCGGTTTTTGTAAGAACACCATTTGTCTGCTGCTGGCGCTCGCCCACGCGCGCGCGCACGCCACGGCAATTCCGCGTTCGAAATTTAGGGGAGCACGTAAGAACGGCCAGCAATTGCGGTGACAATCGCAATCGAGCTGGACGGTTTTTTTTTGCCTGCGAATTAGCGATCCTCTATGACCAACGTGTTCGCTAAAACCGGTCCTCGAATCTTGCTTTTTGTACTGCTTTACGTAGGGGTTGCTACGGAAGCTCATTTTTGCTGACCTGAAACAAAGAGCTAAACTTTTGAGAAAAATGTGCCAGGCAGAACTGGCGTGTAACAGCTTTATACAAAGCTGATTAAATATGATTATTTAAAATTTTCCATCATACTTTATATATATATAAATCATAATAAATAAATTCATATAAAATTAGTTTGTATAAATTCATTCAGTTTATATGATTATTCAAAATGTACATAAAATTACTTTATATATATTTATTCAATTAATATGATTATTTAAATGTTTCACATTTTGCGTAACAGAAGTAAAGCAAATATATGTTACACGTTGAATTTTACTCATTCGATTTTTTTGGGTTGAAGGTCATTTGTAGGTCATATTGTGTTACATGAATAAATTCGTTATTTTGTCAACTACAACATTACGTTAAATAAAATATATCATTCCATTAAAAAAAACATCGATGACCTTGAAATCTCATTGAAATATGACCTTAAAAATTTTTTCCCTTACACTGTTACACGTGACCCTTCAAACACTGTAACCTCGACCTATGAACCTTTTTGTACAACGAAAGGTAATGGAGATATTTAGGTGTTCTGTTTCTGCGGACTCACCCTGTATTATTGAAGTTAAGGATTGTTTGTAACCTCCTCGAAGAATTATCAAGCTGCAGTTTTCTTTCGATAGAAGTATTACGGATCAGGGGGTACCTATTTGACGATGTTCTCGAGTGGGCCATGTTTATGAGTTCTATAAAGTTGTCCGACAAACCATAAAGTGGTCAACCCCATAGACAGTTTTAGTTCCACGATCTGGCGAGCAGCTCCGAAGCATTTAACGCATCGTCTGTCCGTGATTTTATTCGGAGCCAACGCGGAGCCGGCCGGCAAAAGGAAATTACGATTTTTCGACGGTGTCTTCTGCTCGGCGATAACACGGGCGACTCCGTGCGTGAATTATACGGCTCACATTTTAATCAATGTGATCGTTGAACCTTCGCAAATTCACCGAACGTGGCGCCGTTCTTTATTGATCGTCATCTTTGTCTGCGAGCACACGCTCGTACGCTCCGAGTCGCTTCGGTAATTTGTTATGCGACGATCGTAACTATCGACCGTGAATCTCGATGTTCCGCAGGATTTAGGATTCCCGGAATTTGTTACGACTTCGGTTTCATCGCTATTTTACACTCGATTAAAATAGCGATGGGTCTCCGAGGAATTTTGAATTTCAATTGCAATACACAAACCCCTAAATTTATTTATATTTGAACAAAACTAAAATGCAAACGGTAGCTTCTGGTTTCCTGGAGATCCTGAAATTTTATCAAAATTTTAGCTCGTTGGTTAAGATTAGAAAAAATTGTTTGATTAAATTGTAATTAATGTTTTTCATTTAATGGAAATTAATTTTACATTTGATTAAAATAGCGATGAGTCTCCAAGGAATTTTGAATTTCAATTGCCAATACACAAACCCCTAAATTAATTTATATTTCAACAAAAATAAAATGCAAACGGTAGCTTCTGGTTTCCTGGAGTTCCTGAAATTTTATCAAAATTTTAGCTCGTTGGTTAAGATTAGAAAAAATTTGTTTGATTAAATTCTAATTAATTTTTTCATTTAATGGAAATTAATAGTTTTCCCAAGGTTGATCACTATTTTACACTCAATTAAAATAGCGATGGGTTTCCGAGGAATTTTGAATTTCAATTGCCAATACACAAACCCCTAACTTTATTTATATTTGAACAAAAATAAAATGCAAGCGGTATAATTAAATTACGGTTGATTAAATTGTAATTAATTTTTTTTCATTTAATAGAAATTAATAGTTTTCCCACGGTAGATCGACTTTGGCACGGGGATGGCTATGGGTATCCCGGGGTCACGTGCAACGCGTCAGAGCCACAGGGGGTGGCGTTCTTGTGCAGGGGAGCAAGAAGTAGGGGCTGTTTCGTGAGCTGAATTCCGATAAACACCGACGCTGGGCTTCTGAGGATCGAGGGAGCAGAATTTCCGCAACAATCACGAATTTTCACGGGCACCCATCCAAAGTCGATTTACCCCCAAGGGGTGCAAACCTTCCGAAACCCCTGGACGATGTTTCGGATGCGTGAAATATTTTTTTGGCGGATTTTTGGATTTTTCAGGAGCCGAGATGCTCCTATCGATATTTTTAGTGGTTTAGGGGTTGGTGAGGGCTTACACCCATCGAGGTATTCAGTATTCTTAAATAGTTAAGCTACTTTCATATATGACTTTTGACGAGGCTCCTTTAAATAATTCATTTCCTAAGTTTTACAACTTATAAATATTTTTGATTGAGGAATGCAGAGTAGACCTTCAACAATTTTCAAGTAAACATGGCGTATCAGAGGAATTTGTGTTACATTAAGAAGTTGTTGCATATTATTAAGATCCTCGATTCACAGTAATTTCAAACAGTTTGATAAGAATTTCATATTGATTAATGTTGTAACTTTATGCAGGTTTACATAGCTCGGCTTTTTCATTAAAAACTATTTCAGTCGAGGATAATCAAATACACTAAATAACATTCGAAAAATGATAAAAAATACAGTGACATTAATCGAACTAGAAAATTATAAGAAATATGGAAAATGATTATACAAAACTTGCAATAGTATTGTCGGTATAACAATCCCAGAAATGATAAAAACTACAAAATTATAAAAATTGGAGAAATCACAGAAGGAGCAAAAATAGCAGAAATTTAGTAGGAGCAAATTGATTAGGATTCCGAGTGGTATCGTCGATATAAAATGACAAAAATAATAAAAACTACAAAATTATAAAAATTGGAGAAATCACAGAAGGAGCAAAAATAGCAGAAATTTAGTAGGAGCAAATTGATTAGGATTCCGAGTGCTATCGTCGATATAAAATGACAAAAATAATAAAAATTGTAAAACTTGGAGAAATTGGAAAAATAGAAAAAATCTAGTAGGACCAACTTTATTAGGATTCCGAATAGCATCGACGATATAAAATCCCAAAAATAATTAAAATTACGAAATTGTAAAAATTGGAGAAATCGTAGAAATAGCAAAAATCTAGTAGGACCAAATTGATCAGGATTCCGAGTGGCTCGACTCGATCGAGTGCCCAGCCAGCTCCATCCGCTGCCAATGGGCGAGCTGCTGGCCAAGGGTGCAGACGATGTGCCAGCAGGCGTGGGTGTTGGCCGGGTTGCAGGCCGAAGGAGGCGCCGGCGAGCACGTGACACACATATTGCCTACCTTTCGGGGCTCTCGAGCCAAAAAGCTTCCTGTCCCTGCTCGCTGGCCGGAATGGTAGAAAAACTAATCTCCCAGATTAAATCTCTAATTCACGCGGTCTCGGATCCCGGAGATTTTATTCGCAGATAGAGCCGATGACGCTATCCTGCGTTTATGAAAAAGACGAGACTTTATCTTTGCGAGGGGCACGCTGACTCGGTTAGGCGAGAGTCCCCGGTGCAAGGGAGAGACAAACGATAATTGAATTCCTTTTTGATTCAGCAGATTTTCTCACTTGCGTGAATTTCCTTTTTATGGTCCGGTTTAAAAAAAAAAGAATGAAATGATTGTGAGGTGCGCTGATATTAAGTCTCCTTTGAAGTGTAAGGTTTCTGAAATTTGGAAAAATGCTGGAAAAGGTGTGTAGTATTCTGTAGGAGATGGTTTTTATGTTTGAAAAATAAAAAATATGTAAAATTACATATTTATAATAAAATTACAGTTCAACAGGTCCTCTTGTTTTTTTCGCAAAAAAGTGCATAAGCCATTACGATAAATTAAACCAGAACATAGTTTTTAAGAAAATTGTTATTATTATATTATTTTGATTGAGATCACCAACTATTCAAAAAATTACAGTTCGATAGCTTCTTTGATTTCTCCATAAAAAATTCTCAAATTTCCGAAGAAAATATTAATGAATGTTTACTAAGCTTCTAGCTTATTCTTACACTAAGAAATTGTGAAATACTGTTAAGGGCACGTGTTCGTGGAGCTTCTGTCATGGCGTTCCTATTCCAGTAGTGTCACGTGCATCACAAACACGGGAGTCTAATTACATTGATTTCTGTTAGGGATGTGCGTGTTCTCGAATTCACGAAATTCCCGAGCTTCGGTTCGGGTTGAGAAAACTCAAGCGTGGCTATCGAACGTGTGGGTATTGAGATCCCGAGAAGGCGCCATAGTGTTCGAGGCGATGCTAAAAGGCTTCAGCTTGCAAAGCATGCAATTCTGAAAAAAATGTTTGACGTGAAACATTAAAATATAATGCAGCTCCTAATACTGCACAGAGTTTTTACTAAATTAATTAATTTATTGTTAAAGCTTAAGCGTACAAGCTAATATCAAACTCCGATATAATTTCTACAACACGTACCCGAGCCCGAAATATCGAGAACCCGCCCGATTTCTGTTTAATTAATGTTGTCGCAAGTTTGTTGTAAAAGCGCCGATGACCGCGCACAGGGATTAGGAACTTTCCGAAATTCGGTAATCCGATATTCTAATTTCAAACATGAATTTAATAGCACAGTCAAATTTATTTGCCCGAGAAGGATTAAATAAAACCAACATTTACAATTCACTATTCAAAACGCATTTTACCGTACGATCAAACAATTTAAAACACCTACAAACAAATTTTCCATAACTAATTATTAGAAGAGCTTTTCGAGAATATAAATTTCGTGCGAAAAATTAAGGAAAGAAATATTTTATGATTAATTTTTATATCATTTAAATAGAAATTATTATTATTAAAATTTAGATAGTTAAATGTTATAATTAATCTACATAAAATTAATAAAATTAAAATTAATATTAAATAGTTATTTGTTTTTAAAATATAATTAAGTATATTAATATAAAAATATTATTAGATTAATAAAAAATTTATTATTATTAAAAATATATTTAAATTTAAATGAATAAGAACACAATTTTATTTAAAAACGTTTTAAAAAAGTTTTATTTAAAAACCAATTCTATCCATTAGAATAGTTATAATTTTCTAGGGAGTTTGGTGAGCCCCAAAACCATGGAAATCCCCACCCTAGTCACTGGTTAGAAATAATTGGCATCGATGAAAAATCTATTTGTCCCTTATATTAAATTTTCTTTTCCGCTTTCCGAAAAAGAGTAAAAAAAACTGAAATTCACAATTACATCTGTTCTACACTGTTCTGGGGATTTTCGTAGATGGGGGAATTCCCACTCCGACAATTATCCGGGTCCAGAACAATTGACATCTATTCGTTCCCCGATGTTCGAGCAAATTGTTCGATTGAGGAAACGGACCAAACGTGGAAATTCGTAATTTTCCTGGAGTTTCGAGGTTCCGTTGGCAAAGTTGCCGACTCCCATCAGAATCGATCAGCAAATAGCACTTTGCGGCGGCGGATAGAATTCCCCTAGACGCGGGCCGTGTCACGCGATTCATTCTAGCGAGGCTACGTGGACCGGGGTCACAACGCGCCTGGATTATGCATAACGCATGCATATATGCATCGGAGAAGACGCGCAGAGAGTCGACAGGTGCGAGCTACGGATTTTCCGATCCAGGGTCCTCGACTTCCGGCAGGACGAGGAATCGCCAATGCAAAGAATGTCTACGAGGTTTAACAAGGGAAGCAGGACGGGATGGGAAACGGAAAAGTGTAAAGAGCAATGATGCGAGGACGGTGTAAAGAGGGATGGTGTATTAGATGGCCCAGCGCCAACCGGCGCCTTTGCGCCCCTTGATGCCCGTGACCAGTCGGGCTATCTTGTCTGCGTTGCCATCATATTATGGGCAGCTTTGCGATTTTTTTCCGGGCAAACTACTGGAGCTTTCGAAGCGCAATTTTTTGCGTTTTGTTGCGCAATGTGTAAGCAAGTTTGCGGTCTATTTGGTTTTTCTATTAGGTGGTTCGTAGCCTTGGAAAAAAATATTTTAATAACAACATTTGCTTTAGGGGTACATCCTAATATTGCATACAGATTACATTTGCGATTTTATTCTGAAGAAATGCAAATGGCTTTCGCTGAGGAATTTTTTGAGCTTTATTATGGAGTAGTAATGAAACTTTGAAATATTTTTTATAAGCATCTTAGGTGGTTCGTAGCCTTGCAAAAAATTAATTGAATAACAACATTTGCTTTTGGGATACATCCTAATATTGCATACAGGTTATATTTGCGATTTTTTTCTGGAAAAAAGAAAATGGTTTTCGAAGTGGAGCTATTTGTGCTTTATTATGGAATAGTAAAGAAACTTTGAAGTATTTTTTATAATCGTCTTAGATGATTCGTAGCCTTGAAAAAAAAAAATTTAATAACAACATTTACTTTAGGGATACATCCTAATATTGCATATATTTACATAGATTTTTTTCTGGAAAAAAGAAAATGGCTTTTGAAGTGGAATTGTTTAAGCTTTATTATGGAGTAGTTATTATTCCTAGTCTGAAAAAAGAATTGTACAATTTGGGAATTTTTTTGCAGCGATGAGAGTGTTGTATTTTTCTCCAAGTAAAAAAAGATAAAGGAGAGTGATTTTTAGTGGCGTGGCTTGATCTCCGCGAAACGAAATTAATTTCTCATGGTCCCTGAGGTTTTCGAGGTTCCTGCAAGAACGTTATGCAACAAGGTATTTAGTAGAAGCTGTCGGTGCAGCATTTGGCCAGGGCTGCTTGTAATTTCGTGGCTTATTTAACCGACTGATATATTTTATTCGAATTTTCTACTGACACATGCACAGCGTAATAAACTGACGGGGATACGTATGATAGGGCGCACCGACGAGCTAAGGGAATCACCGGCGTTCCGTTGTAATGTATCCGGAAATATTTCATCCTTCCTTCATTAGCCATAGCGCGGCGAGTATTTAATTAAATAACATAGCTTGTCCTATGGCTGCTCGAGATTAAGCAGCGGAACAGAGACCAAGAAGAACTAATTGTTCCTTTCGCACACCGTTTCAACAATAGGCAAAAACTCCCCTTTCTCAAAATGAATATTCAATAATTTTAATAAAATATTTTCAATGCTGTTTCACAAAATAATGTTATTATATAAATAAGGTACATTATATTATGGTCTGCGTACACTATAACAAATGTATACAATTTTCATTTAATTAGTGATTAATTTATTCGTAGACAGCCATTGATGTCAATTTCTAAAGGATGTTTTCCTCTTCCTAACAATGTTAAACTAACCACGATATTCAAGATGAATTAGTAATAGAAAAATTCAGAGAAAAAATACTTTTAATTTTTAAAATATAAATTAAATACAAAAAATATTTTTATTTTTTGTAAGCATTTTTCACCCTTGTAGTACATTCACCGTGTTTTTCTTCAAGTTGAACTGATAATGCAAATTTAAAAGATAAAAATGCTTTTTTTAAGTGTTGGAAGTGTGCGAATAGATGTAAATATTTGGAGGATTTTAATTATTTATTAGCAAACGAGGACGCGGGCTCGAAGAGGGTAGAAATGCGCACGGTTATCCTCACGGATATCGGGTTCGCATTTGTTCCAGTGGACTTTGCATTCCAGTGGCAATTAATTCGATAACATTGAGTCATTCGCGAAATCCCTTCATAGCGAATTTCCCGTGTGTGTTTTCGCAGGTGAACTGCTCC
This sequence comes from Lasioglossum zephyrum, assembly GCA_028455615.1. Lineage (NCBI taxonomy): Eukaryota > Metazoa > Arthropoda > Insecta > Hymenoptera > Halictidae > Lasioglossum > Lasioglossum zephyrum. The sequence goes on along the minus strand of CM052325.1, from coordinate 4,681,891 downwards.
GAATCGCGGTCGATCGATCCCTTTCGATATTGCCACCGGCCCGTCACGTGCAGAAATTTTATTTCCGCGTTAATACGCTATAGTAACCCGTTGAACGTCGCCCCGTATTTATCGGACACAATATGAAACGTTTCGAGATTAAAATCCCAGGAAAATAGACGATCTTCGTGAATTTTTACGAGGGGTTCTCGGTAACACGAAAATTATAATTATCGAAAAGTTCGATCATTTACAACAACAATTAGCCATATTTGTGAGATACTAAACGCTGGATTCGGATTTGACAGGATCGAACCTTTGCGCCGCGAATAAAAATTTGTAATATCCTGAAGATAAATTACGATCGATAACCAATTAATTAATTATAATTATCGAAAGTTTGGAGAACACTGAATTAGGGGATGATCAAGGGGAAGCACTAGGGATTAAGCAAGTAAACAAAGGGAATAAGTATAGAAGGAATTCTTATGATTAGACTACAAATCGATCAAAGAAACAGTTCAAGGAAGACACTAGAGAATGAATAAAAGAATAAATTAAGAGACAAAGAAAGTGTCTAGCGAAGGATTGAAACTAGGGTCGAACAACAAAACAGTGGGAAGTCCCAGAAACTAGAGAACGTAGTGGACCTGGGTGGACTCTAGTGGTAAAAACAATGAATGCTAGAGAAATAGACTCTAAAGTAGAAGAAGCAAAAAAAGAACTAGAAACGAAGGTTCAATTATCAGGGCCCAGAACAATTGACATCTATTCGTTCCCTGATGTTCGAAAAAATTGTTCGATTGAGAAATCGGACCAAACGTAGGAAGTTGTAGAAACCAGTGAAAAGAGTGAATCCTAGAGAAATAGACTCTAAAGTAGAAGAAGCAGAAAAATAACTAGAAGGTGAACTAACCATGACACGTGATTCTAAGGATGTAAAAGAACTAGATAAGCAAAAATGAGAAGAAGCGAAAGAAGGGAAGATAGGGTCCAGTAGGTGTTTGTGGACACTCCTTATATCAGTTTCAGATTACAGGCCAGTTCCTCCACTTTCAACAACTATTCAAACACGCTATCCAGTGTTTCCCTCAACTAAAGAGACTCTCGACGGGATTCGCTGCGTCTCTACAATATCAAATCTTCCTACAGCTTCATTCCCAAGACACCGGCTACCGTTGTCCCAGGACCCCATTGTGCCTCCCGTAGTCTCACGCCCGAGACGAAGACACTAAGACCAAAAGGAATCTTCTCGTGCCCCTCCTCTCATGCGAATAGGCCGTCATCAGAGGCACAGAGAAGCGACCGGTCGTCAGAGACAATTCAATAAGGTCGCCGGAGTGTGGATTTTTCTGATTAGCCGGCGAAGTTGGACGGCCGGTGGCGCGTGATCGCCCTGCGAAAACAACCAAAGGAGAAGAACCTATGGGGTTGGAGTGGGAGGCAGGGGTGGGGGAGGCTTTGTCTTATTTTAAAACTCGGCTCCGCTCGGCCATTCACGTCATGCTCCGAAGAAATGCACTCAACACCTTCGGCACGGACACGCCAAGTTTCAATCGGTGTCGGAGCGCCGTTCCGTGAGCTGCTTACCGTCCTCATAATTTTTTCCTGATCGATAAATCGATTCGATACAGCCTGTCAAAGTCGATGATTCAATCCCGCGTCCTGGAAAAAAAGAATACAATCTTTTCCGATCAAACATTTCAATAGATTTAATACAACAGATAAAATATACTGGGTGAGTCACCAAACGTTTGTACCTCAAATATCTTTGTTGTTTCTAAAGATACGTAAAATGTGGTAAGGACAAAGTTAATCGTACAATGGGGCTGACACGATGCAAAAAAAATTTTGTTTTTATGTCATTTTTTTTGGAGATATCAAGGTAACCTTGACTTTTTTAAATGGAACCACCCTTTTTTAAACACCTACAATGATAGTCCCTTAAAATACGGAATATTTAAAATATACAAATTAAAAATAATATATATTATATACATATAATAAAAAATAATATATATAATAAATAATAAATAATATGTAATTATTAAGTATAATATATATTTTAATATATATTGAAAATGAAATAGCCTGAACCATGGTAACGGCGACGATGGGGGTGGAGGAGTCTCTATGGGGATTTCTAGGGGATGAACTACCGTGACATAATGCCCAGCCAGTGGTCTCAGTGCTTCTGACAATCGTTTATCAAAGTCAACCAGTGGACAATTCGAGATTGAGTCACGAACTGTTTCTCCTTGGAATTTTCCCGTGATCCAACATGGCGTCGACGTCCGCCATTTTTCTGCGGACACACGTCTTCCGCCATCTATGAAATTGAAATGTCAGATATTTCGATGGGTTAAATTTCGAATAAAATTCTAACGATCAATTTCGTATCTTTCTTTCGAGCGAATTACCCCACTTGAAGATCGTAGACGATAGTTTGGAGTATTTGGGGGTGGTACCGGTCCGCCAGGTTCGCCTATTGGATTTTCGTCTCCCCCACTTGACAAATTCATCTGGATGCAAGGAATATATCCTACGTTTGCCAATTTCTGCACGTAAGCGAAACGTCAGCTTTTCGGGTTCCTTCGAGTTGGGCAACCGCCACCTGTCCCCCACCCCTTCTTCAGTTTCTCTTGACGAGACGGATCCTCGAGTCGTGACCCCCCCTTGCGCCCGACTTTGTCACGTCCCTGATGAGGAGTCGTGAGATGCGTTTTATTGAATATCTCGGGAACCATTCGTAACTGAAAACCCCAAATGTACAATTTGTGAGATTTTTTAAAAGGAGTTTACATACGCAAGTAATTTTCATCGTTTTTTTTCAAATTCGTGTTAAAAACCTACTTTTCCTCAAAATTAAATAAATTTTTCGTACAACGAGAGGGGAGAGGAATTCAATTTTTTTAACAAGAATAAAAATGTTGATTTAGCGTTTATATAATAAATTATAATTTATAAATATAATTACATAAATTATAATTATATAAATTATAAATTATATAATAAATTTTTCGTACAACGAGAGGGGAGAGGAATTTAGATTTTTTAACAAGATTAAAAATGTTGATTTAGCGTTTAATTCATTGAAAGAGAACAAAAATAAAAAAGAATGATTTACGCAGCATAAAAAGCGGACGAACCATAAAAGTCGAGGGATTTATGGCAAAACTGGCGGATCCGGACGTCAACATGTCCTCTACCGACATAGAACGGCGAGAACTATTAAAAAGTTTCGAAACAACGATTCCATTATGCGCGGGTGCCCGAATTAAAACTGGAACTTGCCAGTCGGCGCCGGAAGTGGGTGAATAATTGACCTGTATTGCGGCGTGCAAGGATATGAGTTCGGACGTCGAATTAAAACTTCCGAAATTAATTAGAAAAGTTATTATCACGATTATAATTGCTCGCTCCATATCGACTCTCGCGTTTAAGCCCGGTCTAATTTGCATTCGAGGATTATTCGAACGCGGAGAGACGCGTTAGAGCGCGCGTACTCGTTCGCCACGCGTTTTCCCATCCTGTTTTCCTACGACAATGTGTTTTCACTACGAATCTACCCTCCTCGAGGCAAATAAACACGCTGCGGGAAAGAATGAACCAGCAATTTCTCTACGTTCGAAACTAGATACTGAAATAATAAACGAAATAATTGATTTTCGATAGGTTTAAAATTACGAAAGAGGTGCAACATTAATAAATGGATGTTTAAACATTTCTTTCGTTAGGAATTCAGAAAAATTCTAGTTTTTTCAAAAATATAAATATTAATTGTAGATCGCTGTTCGTAAAATATTTTCCAATTTTTCAAAATATACTGTGCTGCAAAATTACATGAACAAATATGGTTTAATAAAGATTTAGGATTGATGGCACTCGATAATGGATGTTCGAACATTTTTTTCTTAGGAATTCAGAAAAATTCAGATTTTTCCAAAAATATAAATATTAATTGTAGCTCGCTGTTCATAAAATATTTTCCAATTTTTCAAAATATAATGTGCTGCAAAATTACAGAAACAAATCATGTGAACAAAAAACTGCGTTTTTAATATTTGACCTTCGAGTAGTTTTCAATTAATTTTTGGGTGGGACGTATTAAAACACTCAAAATAAGGGGGTACATAGATACGATGGTCAGAGGCCGCAGTTACTTGGCAATGTAAACACGTACACCCCTTTTTTCTCTGGCGCTAGACCATCGGTCCAATAAAATCGCGCCACCCGTTCATTCCCTCTGGGCTTTCTTAACGACGTGCCAGGATAGACGAGGTCCAACTCCATGAAAAGTTATCTGCAGATTCAATATCGTTCGACCGGCTTCCCTCGAATTCCACGCGAAATTAATTAAAAACAGGATAGGCTGGGGCTCTTTAATGTTTTCAAGAATACTCGCAAGTTTTCCTCCCCATCTCGAGAAAGGTTTCCCGAGCTGAATGCATTTCTGATTAATTAATGCTTTCGGTCGTCTTGTCTCTGGATTGTTAAAAATAATAATAATAATGGAAGAGACTCTTCCACAAAAGCAACTGTCTTTGATCTTGCTCATCATTTAGGAGGTCAAGAGATTCGAAGACATTCGTGTAATCTTTATTTTTTTTTATTAAGAATATCTTAGAAAAGATTTATTACAACGTTTGGCAATAATAAACAAAAAATACCGTATGTGTAGTGTGCAGCATTAAAAACCCAGACAGAAATGCATAAAATTTTATATATTAATCTTATATAGAAAATTTAATATTATTTGAGGTATAATTTATCTAAAAAAATTTATTAATTATTTTTTATCTATATTATCTTATAACACAATTACTACTTACTTAATGTAATACTACTATAAATATAATACAATTATATAATACAATACAAAAAAATACAAATACTAAACTATCATTTAACTTTACATTAATTTAAATTTATTAAATTTATTTATATAACATTCCTCAAATTTTATATAAATTTAATATTTTACTATAAAATACAAATTAACATTTTTACTTTTTGTAAATATATATTGATTTCATACAGAAAATTTAATATTATTTGAGGGTAATTCAACTAAAAAATTTTATTAAACTATCATTTAACTTTACATTAATTTAAATTTATTAAATTTATATATAAAATTTATAAAATTACATTGCCAGAGAACATGGTTCAGGGTCTCATCCCCCTCACTGCACTTTGGATCATCAATATACATAGGCAGCTAGGTGGTAGTGATCACCTGTTGACAGTGACAGCAGTCAATAGGGGTGTAATCTTTATTCTTGGAGTAGCAGCATCCATTGAACTTTTCACAAATTGTCCTTCGGCGTTCGGAAGCAAAAACGCGGAACTAGCTTCGACATTTCTGCCAAATGCGGTTGTCGCCACGTTATCAGAACCGGACTGAACCAGATTTGTTATTGTTATTAGCGGGCAGTGGCGGTTGGTATCGAAGTTGGGACAACTCTTGATCTAGCATCGAGAAGCAAGTAGTTACCTAAGTGGAGCATGTCGATATCGAAATTCTGTTAACTACATGACTGGCGGCCACAGCCGCAGCGATGAACGGCTAGTGTCCGCAGCCATAGCGAGGAACGGCGAGCATTGACAAGGCTGGAACGTTGGCAATTAATAGGAGAGGTGGGACTTAATTAGTACAATCTCCGCGGTGTGTTCCATTCCCGGCGTATATCGCGTCTCGTGTCTACGTCCGCCTCTCATTGTGAACCTGAAATGCCTAGCGTTCCGGCACGTTCCTCAGAAGAAGCTAATATCCAAGCACCGGAAGTCTTGGGAACCAACTTCTTGCGAGAGATACCAACAAAATGCCGATTCAGTTGGGAAACTAATCAACAACATTCTGCTAGAAACGTTTTCCTAATTGCAAACATTTTCCAAATTTTACATTCATTTCCCCAGGGGATTATAAAATGTCCTGTTCAACCAGACCAATGTACAGGGTATCACGAAATTATATGTCACCCTCCACGTGATTCTTTAGAGGATCTATAAGGATTTTTTAATTGTATCCTCTAATAAATATATAAAGGCTGAAGTTATTTTTTTGTTAATTAATAATTTAATAACTTTGAAAATATAATAATAGCAATAACAATTTTTGAACTAAATTATTTGATCCTACTCCGAAGAAAACAACTTATTGATTAAACATTTTTTCAAATCTCAAAAACTATTGAGTGTTAGCGTCTGTAATGGTATATATTCGTAAATGGGAGATCGAGATCTATAAGTATACAGAGTCTCAACTAAATCGGTGTGACAATGTACTTGCACTCTCCTTGTAAGATTTTACCATGAAAGAAAAGGTACTTTGTAGAAAACCGAGGTGGAAGTAAAAAATAAAGTAGAATCTAAGAAATTTGTAGTTTTAACCGAAGTGACGTGACACCATGGAGAAATTAAGAATGTAGCAGACGTAAGCGCGCTTTATTAGAAAGCCGAAAGTAAGTACTACTTGGTACGAAACCGAGTTGGAAATAAAGGGCAGACGGAATGGGGTGCCGTTATCGGATCGGGGATTATTCGTATCAGGAAGTTCGTTAGGGGCAGATACGACGTCGAATCCTTTTTCACGCCGGCCCGCTAATTGAACTAGTTTGGCAAGGTGTCTCGTTCCGGACTTTAGTAGTCCGATACCGTTACGGGGACGTGTAATGGCCGAACTGGCCGCTATTCCAATCGTCATAAATTGTCGCGGGGAACGTGACGATCGTACTGAGTAGCCAATAGATGCGCTCTCTCGCCTATCATTTGACCCCCGCAGCTTCTCCTGGCATTTCGCGCCCTCGCCAAACCCGCCCGGTTGCTTTGACTACCGATTCGCATACGCTAACAGATTTATCGGCCTGGGGAGATCAAGTTTATACAGCAGATTTCGATCAATCGAAACGCGCCTTCATGCTTCTTCACGTACGCCAATATTCCATTCCGAGCTGATCACCTTTTGTTTCCGATATTATTTGGTAGGTTTATAGGGGTTGTAGTAGGGGGTGATATCTCAGGTTTATAGATCAGCTTTTCAAATCTGATACTACGTTCTTTTACTGTATCAATCAAAAAAGTAGCCCAATTTGACCTACGAAATTTTGAACAAAAATCAAAATGGGTAAAAAATCGTTGAAAATTCGAGAAATACACATCGGATCAGAAAAATAAAAATAGACGTATTTGATATTTTTAAAAATGCTATTCAATAACATCATAATTGACCTGCCACCCCCACCCCCATGGGGGAATGAGTGGGAATTATTTCAAAATTATTTCAAAATTTTCAATGGGAAACCCTTTTTATAGCAAATCTTGATTCTCCAAACATTTGATATTATTGGTATAGTTTCTTTCACAGATGTACAGGCAATGAAAACTAGTCGAGTACAATGAAATTGTTAAAGATGCTTTCAGTTCTAACTCAGAAAAACAGTGAAGGTAATTTGTTTAAAGAATTATTAAAAATTATTAATAACTTATTAGATTTTAATATCGTTGCTGAATGTAAAAATTTTGCGAACAAAGAAGCTGCACAAAATTATATATATATTACATAAATTAGAATTAGCACTCTCTAGCCAAATTCAAGTCTGAGGTCCTCTCGAATATTTTGCTTTTACTGCCGCAAATGGGGTAGATTTTTTCCGACGAAATTACCAGAGGGAAAAATTAGCGCGTGAATGGTTTTGGAAGCGAGTATAATTAACGTTGTTCGAGCGGCAATATCGACAGACATCGTCGTCACTATTCTTCGGTCCCGCGATTTTCGTGACACACTGCAAATCACGTACTCGCCGATAATGAATTTGCTGGCTAATAAATTCACGCTATCAACGCATCTGGATTAACGTTTCGGTCCCGTCACGTTAATATAGTGCCGGTAACGTGAGTGCTCGTTGACGTTAGCGCCGTATTTGCAAATGTTATGTACACGTCCAGAAAGCCGGGCAGCAACGGCGTACACGATCAGAGCACTGACATAATAAAGATTTATTTACTCCACGCCCGACGTGTACGTATAGCCCGCTCCTGCGTTACCCGTGCGAATCTATAATTCTGGCTAACTGACGTTCAAGTTTATAACTTAATCCCAGGAAAAAAAAGAAAACGCGTAGTCCGTTCTGTCAGGGAATAGAAAAAATCTGCTGCAGCGACGACGTAATAAATACTTCATATTAAACGAGAGGTTTGAAAAACTTATTTCATCAAGTTGACCGATTCAAAGTTCCAAAAACAAATTTCCATCTTCATTATTTTTCATTATTTTTTATGGGACTTCGATGACCATATTCGTGACATTTTTCTGATTAAAATGATACCAAATATGATATAATTCCGATGATATTTAGTTGTGTAATAGACAATTAAAGTTTCGCGCGCAAGGAAGAATAGCGTATGGGAAACTCTTCCCTTGCGCTCGAAACTTTAATTGTCTATTACACAAGTAAATATCATTGAAATTGTATCATATTTGGTATGATTATTCTTAGAAAAATGCCAAGAATATGATGATAAAAGTTCCATAAAAAAATAATGAAGAGTAAAGAAGTTAGAAATTACAGATTAAGTATATAATGATTTTTTTTTTACTTGCGATGAACACAGATTATAAGGGTTAGAGAATCATTCATAAATCGTTTGAAAAAGAGAAAACTTGTAAGATAAACATTTTATAAGGCATCACAATGATGCTTCAATAAGATTCCTCGCCGAGCAAACGGTTTGTAAAAATCCTGTCCCCGCCTAAGGGGTTAATAACAATGGAAGCACACCAGGGCCGTGATAGCTAGCGAGAAACCGATTCAAATCGCGACAATGATGGCAATGCAAATCCGGCTGCACCATGAATAGCCCAGAGGTTTCCACGCATAACTCGGATCACATTCACCCCACCCTCGGTTCCTAGACTGTCAGTTATTTATTAGGGTGAGCGCTCATACCAACACTGCTGCCTCAACCTCATAATTCGAGTGTTTAACGCAATTTAATTCATTACTGTCGAGCTTTTCATAATTCATAATTATGCTATTTATTAGGAATATAACTATAAATGAATATAATTGATAAGAGTTAACAGTCGATATTTTAGTTAATGAGTCATGTGTTAAAGAATTTAAGATTCTTTTGAAGTTTCCTTGCAAGATTGGAATGAGCTAGAAACGTTTAAAGGTGATACTATAACTCATAAATAGACTGTAACTCGTAACTAAGAGTTCGTGAATCGATTTTGACGAAATTTTACTAAATGCATTTTTTTAATTTGCGGTATAAGCCCACATAGAAAAGTTGTAAGCAACAACTTTTAGTATTTTCACGGTAATTCCGACCAATTCAATTCAATTCGATCAACTATAACTATGGTGTGTTCAGCTCACGGGTTCGTGTAATGCATGCAGGCAAATTTAGTAATGTTAGACAGTATTTATTCGATAAATGTTCAAAACATGTGGCCTATAATTGTTCTAGAACTACCCTACTTGATCTGGAAGGAGTATAAACATGATATAGGGCGGGTACAAAGGTACAAGACCAGGAGACCACTACTACTCCAATAAGAAAACTTTATTTTTTATTATTGAGAATAATGATGCCAAATATGATATAATTCGTATAAGGAAAGAAAAATACGCGGACCTTTAAACTGTACTGGTGACTGCGACTCTCTGCGTTTCTTTCTTGCCCATTACACAAGTAAATATCATTGGTATTACATCATATTTGGTACCATTTTAGCCCTCGAGCTTCACTGTCCGTTTCTACGTTCGACAAAAGTCAAAGAATAATTTTTCCTGGCCGATAATCGTCGAACACGTGTTTTGAACAATTATCGATTAAATACTGTACATAGAAATTTATATTCCTTCAAGTATGAAATTTATGGATTTATTTGATAATTTTTAAATTATCTGTACACTCGTTTCTTATTCTTTTCTCATAGTATACTATCTTAGTCTCTAAGCAATCACAAGTAACTCTCTTCATAAGTGTTTCAACTGCACACCTGAAAGTAAAAAGATCAGTTAGGAAAGCCAAATCATTACAGTCTATCAATCATTCTAATTCTGATAACATACTTTCTATCTTAAAAGTATTTATTGTATCCATAATTTAGTTTTACTCCAATATTAAAAAGATTCAAATTTTACTGTGACTTTTGTGAAAAATTTACAATATCCAAAAGTTCTAAAAGTAAAATTATAGTCCATTAAACAACAAATTTGGTGTCACAAATATGTGTGACTTTTATATTCAATTTACACGTATCATACGCTGGAATGTTTCTAAAGTTTAGCCTATATAAAACTGCATTGCCACTGTCCTCTTATAAGTAATGACAAAAATCATACTTGCCTACAGTGTTTAGCTAAACATGCCTTGATCCATGGATTAAACATACATTTACCCTGTGGAAAGACACTTCGCAGAGAATGCAATGTATCTAATGTTTCAAGGCAGCGATTGAATCAACAGTCTGCAATACAATAATTCTTCATTTAGTACGCATTGGTTGTAGAATTTTTACCTGTTGCATAGGGTGAAAGTATAGGGAGTTGTGTTATTTTGTGTTCCTCCTCTTCCAACATATTGGATATCTAGAAAACAAAAGAGCGTGCAACTGTTATATTCTCTACTAATCTTTTTATGCATTTATTCTCAAGCCAGAATTAATTTGATACGTATATTGGTATTATTAATTATGTATAGCACAAAACAATATAGTTAAGAACTTACATACCATAATTGTCACATAATAAATCTTGTATTGTTATGTTTACGTGGGCTCCCAGTATATCGAATCCCATTTAATCGTATTATGCCGAACGAAGAGGGATTTATAAATATTTAGTATTTCGAATTTAGTTATAGATTACATATTGTTATTAATTTTTAACTTGGAAGTGACTTTTTGACTTTCAGCGACGTTATAATAGAGATCTCAATCTTGAGGTTAGATTAAATCACTTCACTTCTGTGCGTCCGAAGCGCCACGTGCGACTCTCGAAGCGAATAAGCGTACCATCTAGGTGTAGGTACGAAAGTAACATAATCTATGATAAAAAATAAGACTATTTTACTATTCTTCTTGAAATGACAAATCTAATGAAATAATATGGGGGACTAGTGTAATTTATAAATTTATACAGATTTAAATTTGGCGCGAGAAGATCTACGCAATCGGTAAAACAGTTTTCCCTGCCTACGAAGGTAGATAAAACAGGCTCGCTCTGGTTCAATGTACTTTTTAGTTTATTCTTCATTCGACGCAAAATCGGAGCACTTTTCGAACGACTATTAATGCTCATTAAATAGTATTCAATAGATGATTATAGAAATTTATTTACATAAATTTGTGTACAGTCTCAGTAAGTAAGATTTAAATCTGTACTCCTTAGTGGTACATGAACCTCGAAATTTTAAAAATTATTATTATTATAAGTGTCAATCATTTTTTTAGATACATATAACTACCTTTATATTCTAATAGTCAAATAGAAATATCTCCATCTTTAAAATTAATTAGATTAATGAAATTAATGCGAATGCACCATTATCTGTCCCGAACTTTTTTTCATTTTACATTGTTGTTGTACACTTTTTCCGCTAGATTACAGTACCAGTTATGACCTAATATTTTAACTTGCCGGTATGATACAAAATGGTTGGTAGCGACACTGAACTACACAACAGGAGGGGGGCTTTTTTGAACTTTGACGTTTCCGAAACTTTTTGATACCTGTTGATACTGACGAATACACGGCACAGGATTATTCCAAACCGCAAACTAATCGCCACACGTGATTTGACGTTGGAGAAACGGTTATGATGGGCCCTTGCCCTTGAAGAAGGTTACGATGCATTTGGATGCATTGCTGCAGTGAATCAAGGAAGGACGAACACGTGTCGCAAGGCCTATGTCATAAGTCCAAGGAGTGATCGACCTTCCCAGAATGTGTCTGTTTAGACTGTTGAAGCGCACAGTAACCCAAACATGCTTCGCGATGCATCACACGATATTGTAAATACTTTGGCATAAGTATCGCAGAGTATACAAGAAATTTTTAAATAACATTTTAATGTGTTTATGATATACTATTGACAATTAACAGAATTGGCGGAGTATATGAACGTAATATATTCGAGGAAATACGATAGTTTATAATTAATACTAATACGGGACAACAAATGCGTTCAAGATGTAACGCAAACGAAGGAATAACAATAAAAAAACAACGGTAACGATATTTCGATTTTTACACTATTACAACATCGATTACATTGCATACTTCAACGAACAACAATGAATCTATTTATTCAATATATTGTTGTATCCGAACGCCAGATTGCGAAAGAATGACACATCATTAGCTATTCATCTGTTATTTACACACTATATGTTTCAAATATACATATTATTCATGACGATGATAGAAAAACTATAAAGATATATTAAAATATATTACAGTGATCTAGCTTCGAAAATCTGGTAGATTTTTATAAAGGTTATGATTCTAGTTAGACTTCAATTATTTAATAAATTATGTAGAGTTTAACATATTGTAATTTTCAATAAAATGACAATCGTCACGTTGCACTATGGCTTGTTATTCGAGTCTTCGGGTTGTCGGCTCCGACCGGAAATAGATCTTGTAATCGGAGAACTCATTTATGGAAACATGGCGGCGACCGAACGCACATCCTATTTTTGACTCGTCGAAAGACGATCTTCTTTCGGCTTCCTGTACCTATTCTGTCTGCAATGAAATTCGTCAGAAAATAACAAATTTACACCCTTCGTAAGAATACAGCAAGATCACGAACTTGCATAAGCTGCATATAATTCAAGCATTCACTAGAATGTAGCAAAATTATAAATTCTACTAGAGTATATAGTAAATTTATAAATTCTTGTAGAATGTAGTAAAATTAATAACTCTGAGAAAAACAAAATTGACCGGAATGCAACGAAATTGTAAAATCAATTACAATACAACGAAATTACAAAATTGATTAGTTTGCATTAGTGAAATGAATATAGCAAAATGACAAACTCAAGTAAAAAGTATAATAAAATTAGAATAGTACAATATTAAAGTTGGCTAGAATATAGTTGAATTAAAAAATCAACTGGGATATAGCAATATAAACATTTAACTAGATTATACTAAAATAAAATTGTAATCAGACATGAAAAAAATTACAAGTTCGACCAAACTACAGCAAGCTCGTAAAATTACCAAAAATATACTAAATTTGCAAGCTCCAATTTTGTCGAAAAACTTACAAAACTTTTCACTAACAGATAAAGGAAAGATTGCAAGAACATCGACGTATCTCTATAACAAGTCGCCCGGCGCGAAGTTCAAACAATCCATTCCTACTTACTGAAACAACCCGGTCACGTGACCATCACACTTTCGCTCTGCAACCCTACAAGTAAGTACTTACAGATAGTGATTGCAAACCGATTACTGTATCTAGATATTCTCTAAACACTTTTTTCGTCTCACTGGAGTCCTCTTCCATCTGCAAGAATAAAACCTAACGCATGCGCCCGCGGTCAGCGGTCGCTCGAGCCCAGTCTGGGAGACTTAAATAAAGCTGGCGACCACATGGTAGTCACGGGCAGGTCAGTAAATAGCGATCACGACCGTTCACATGGACGCTTGAACTCGTGGAACCGTCTATTTCTGACTTGAGCTCTGCTGCCAGCGGATACCCTAACGAAATCCTCTTGCGAACCAAAAATACTCTGTTCAAACCGTCCGGAACTTGGTCCACCACAATCTTCATAGCTACCGGACCTTCTGACGTGGTTGCAATGGACCTTGGGTCCAGCTTGATTCTTTGGATTCGATGCTGAAGCTGTTGACTCTCTGTTGCAGCAGCAGTGTTTGAAGATAGATGATCACCTGGGCGCAGCTCCATACTTCTTTACATTCCATACGTCGCATTCACTATGGGAAGTAAGGAAGCACGGAACCAGTGGCCCGGCCTAGGGTCTTCTCCGGTGAATCTGGTCACTACGGTGTGGTACCTGAGGTTGCGTAATCCACTGATAGGTGTCACGAGCTACCTGGTGAAATTCACTAGTGGCGTCGGGTGATCGTGATCGTTGTACGATAAGAGATGCTGCAGGATGATGATGATCGCGAGACGCAACGGAGAGGAAAGGCTCCTGACCGGCCGGCTGCTTCAAACTGAATGCTACAAGCGGTTTGAGAGCACGCTCGTCTCGCGGATCCCTCTAAAAATGGCCGCGCCGATCTCATTGGCCTCCGCGTGTTCGTCGCCCCCCAAAGGCACATGTAAGCTTACACTTGAGTCTGCCGCGAGCTGTGCCGGTTCGGCTCGGCTCCGCTCCCTCGCAGCGCATCGCGCCAAATTTGTCTTTACCCGAAAATAGTCAGTCCCACGGCTGCCACCACATGGCGACTATTCCTGGCCCAGACTCGAGTGATAACTTACCCAGGCCTCTGTCTTTCTCGCTCTTTCTCGCCCCACCTACCCCCTCGACCGGCCCTCCCCGACCATGATTCTTCTTCTTCTTGGACGAGACCATGCCTTACAAAGACGTACGCAGGGATAGGATACGTCCTGGTGTCGTTGAACGGGGAGAGACGCCGCTAGGGATGCTACATCTTTTGCTCGTACGAAGAATTGAGGGATTGATGGCTTGGGATACCTTGGTTCGTTGAGGATAGTTTAGTTGAAGCCTTAGGCGTATTGAGAGATTGGATACCTCTTGGTGTCGTTGATCGAGGAAAGACGCTGTCACACATGCCACCATCTTTTACTATTGCCAGAGATTGATGGATTAGGATACCCTAGTTAATCGAGGATGTTGAGGTTAATTTGAGTAGACAGATATTTGTCTGGGGCTGGTGTGAGAAACGAGCACTGCAGTCGGGTGCTTCTTGAGTGGGCTCTAAGCAAAGAAGTCCATTAGAATTTGATACACATTGGGATGAACTCTTTATTCTGTTGATGATACCGTAATGAGAGACTTGTTTGAAGTGGTAGGTATTATTGTGAGATTTGCCAGATTGTCTTGCTGGTGCCAGGTGTTAGGAATAATGTAAGCAAGCCATTCTGGGTCCTGTATAGTGACTCCAGAGAACTATTTGTTATGAGTTTGCATGAAGGGTGAAGGCAATAATGTTTGCACTGCCATAGTCCATATTTATGAGATACAAACTACCCCCAAACTTAGAGGATGCAGAATCTATTCGATTGAATACCTTACAAACTAATATGGCTAGAAAATAATGTTACATACAAAATCTGTTCTCCTTTTAAGGAGGGTAAACAAAAAGGATTTATTTTCTGCAAACAAAGTTGCAATAGAAGAAGGTATTAATTGCTCGTTTAACACTACATTGTAGAAGTGCTGGAGACCCGCCAGCGGCGTTATTGCTGCAAATAACGTTCTATAAATAATACTTGCGACAAACGATCTTGCTAGCCAGCTTGCTAGCGCTTCAGACACGAGTCCTGAAACGATTCGGACTCGTCTCGGCTACAAATTAAACATGGTGTAAATGTAATTGTTATTTTTATGGAGGTTGGACGCGACGATTCGCGGGAAGCGTATTCCCAAGACGTGTCCCCATTTTATTATCAGTTTGAGATACACGTTTCATTAGGTGTTCGCGACACCACCCATAAAGTGGCAGCTTAAGGGAGTTTAATGGGATCAATTTAGTTATTTCGAGTAAGCACGTTGCATGGCCTGTTTACCGGAAAAATGTTCGCGTACAAAAGACGTTAGGTATTAATGGCGTCGTTTGATAGTTTACTGCGTCGCGAGCTATGGTAATTTATGTATCTATCTATCCTTCATTTTTCAATGTTAATGGAAATCTTCTGCGGGGTTTACAGGGGCGGATAATTATTGTCCTTTGGGGTGTTATGCGCGCCATTTCTTAGGTACTGCAGCCGGAGTGAAGTTTGAGTTTAGCGCTTTCCCGCCTTTCTGCTGGAGGCTTAGGGGTGGCTTTTATATTTAATAATAATAATTCTATCAATTTATTACCGCAACATTATGAAAATAATGTTGGTGATTTAAATGTTTAGATAGATTATATAAACAAGTGCTATGACTAGTTTTTTTCGTTGAAATATTCCATAACCATAATCAATAGGAAACGCTGACCTGGTCAACCGATTTACACGCACTGGTTTGTCGGCCCCAATTTTGCCATGGAAATCGATTTTATTAT
Organism: Lasioglossum zephyrum; assembly: GCA_028455615.1. Taxonomy (NCBI): domain Eukaryota; kingdom Metazoa; phylum Arthropoda; class Insecta; order Hymenoptera; family Halictidae; genus Lasioglossum; species Lasioglossum zephyrum. The sequence goes on along the minus strand of CM052325.1, from coordinate 4,665,683 downwards.
TTTAGGAATTGTTATATGTTATATTCGAGAAATGCGTTATTTTTTTTTTGTAATCCAATGATTAGTTTTTATTGCATAGGTTGTATGTGTTTATTGAAGAGTATGATCACATGTGAGCTATTTCGAGTATCGAAATTGCAGATGAGATGATAAGCTTGGAATGCAAACGAGTTTCGTTCTTCCGCCAGAAGTGGTTGCCAAATATTCAACTTAAAATATCATTGTACATAAATAATGCTGGATATGTGGAAGGGTAGACGAGCGAGGACATTGACTACCAATCGTACAGTTGAATTGCAAATGATTGCACATTCACTGACGAACGTTATTTTTATATATTTATATTTTAAAATATTTTAACTCTATAGAAATATTAATCTTCAATCGTGAATAATTGTTATACGTAATTACGGGTATTTATATAAAATATAATTGGTGCAGGGAGGATATAATGAAGGAAAGGCTGAGGGTATGTTGGGGAGAAGGAAAGTAATTGTAGATCATTTATAACAACAGTTTCTATAAGAAAAATTAGTTGTTTAAATATAAAAAAAACATTTCTCAATAATGATTCAAAGGAGTGAGGAATATATCAATGTTTTAAATGTTTCTCAAGCTACCCTCAATAATTGTAATCTATAATTCTTGTGGTAAGAACTTAAATGGAGGATGAGGTAATTTTTATCATAATAACTACATTATATAAAAATGTTAATGTTTAAATATCAAGAACCATATTACTTCGTAATTTTAATATTGATCTTTCTTTTCTCAGGACTGCAAGGGGTTAAAAGACACATTTCTACGATTGTATTTGGAGAAAAGGGGAGAGGGTTGACAATAATAATTCTTGAGGTTAGAATGCCGAGGAAGGAGGGACATGGAGGGGTGGGGGGAGAGAAGGAACGTCGATTTTCTTTTGCGGAAAGTTGTCTCTGCCGTGGCGTCAGCGCGACGCTCCAAAAATAGGGGCTGTATTAGGCCGTAAGCCTGTAGTGGCTCTCGTTTTCGCACGGCTCACCGGACCGAATGCGAATGCATCGTCTTCGGCTGCTGCCAGTAATTTTAGATACGGACGGAGACGTCGCGACGCAAGAGCTGAAGGATTCCTCCTCTGAACCGAACGGAAAACAGCGTCGCGACGCTGCAGGAAGCGTACAAATTCGCTTTCCATCGACCGCACCGAGTCCTCCCATTATACAATTACCCTTCGCGACCCTAAACTTTCTTCCATCCATCAATTTTCCTCGCGAACTCCAATTTTCTCGAATTTCTTAAAATTATATGATAAGTTTTTAATCCAAACTCTAATTCTCTTCAACTTTATAAAATCGCGTGATAACTTTTCAATCCAAAGTCCAATTTTCTTCAATTTCTAGAAAATCGTGTGCTAAGTTTTCAACCCCCATTGGTTCCTCATGGTTTAAATTCTGCCATTTACTATTTTTTTGTATTGCAAAATGAACGATCCTTTTCTGGCTGTATATAGTGACATTATGAATGAAACATAATTTGTTGATTTAATGTTTTAACCGACAATGGGTGAAATATTATTGCAGGCTGTTTTATACAGCTATTTCTTATTAATTTTATAGAATAATGTAACGAGATTAAAATTCTTCAGCTTTTCTGTGTTACAAGTGCCAGGGATTCGCGTTCTATCGATCACTGCGTTTCTATAGCTGGAAAAATGCACCCTAAAGGGGGGAAGTCAAATTCCGACACAGCCATAGGTTGCTTTAACCCACGCGTTGGTACTTGGTACACGCGCGTAAAGGCTATTTTCAACGACGAACTCGTAACCCGATACACACATCGGCCGGACGGAGTTTGTCCGTGTTTCTACATATAACTAGAGAATCACCAGGAAATGGTTTAACGTTTCTTTAATGAAATGTTGAAGCACCTTTCACACCCCTTTGCTTGCTCTTCCGATTCATTAAGCTTCAATAGCGTTCTTATCAAATTGATTATTTTTTCATGTCTGTTATCTGATATCTGTAATTATCCTACATGTTTATTTTCTGTTTTAGAAAAAAGCACTGGCATGAAAAGCATGAATGTTGGCTGTCGAATAATAATTGAGAATGATGACGCTATGACAATATACATTCGTGGACAAAATTAAGTGGACATATTTAATGATCAACAAAAAATCAATGCAATTTAAAACATAATTTTAGTAAACCAGAATTGTATGGAACATTTAAGTTAACAAAGTGTACTTTAACAGCGTGCTTGTATTTGCTCCTTAATTGTATATTACCAAAAATTGTATACAATTTTGATTAATGATGATACATTCTATTATATTAATTGTTATTATTGATATTGTTGTTTGTTTCATTAAAATACACTTTGTCAACTTAAATGTTCAATACAATTACGGTTTATGAAAATTATATTTTAAATTGCATTGATTTTTTGTTGATCATTAAATCTGTCCACTTAATTTGGTCCATGGCTGTATAAAATATAGTTTGGAAAATAACGTCTGACTTATCAGTGCTGGAACTTCCATTCAAGAAGTACAAAATGTTTCACCGTGAAAATTGCTAATAGAAAATCGCTGATAAAATAAAAATGTCCTGATGAGAACAGATCCAAAGGGTCGATCAGAATTTTTTACATTAGAGGAAAGGACACGCGAACTCCTTCCACTGGCAACCGCCCCAACCCCCAGCCTCTTACATTTATGCGTAGCTTCCGACGCAAACAAACTCATTATTCGAAAATAACGGAACATCCCTCGCTTTTCTCGTTACACGTCGGGTCGTTACGATGGGAAATAAGTCGAGCCCGGCTCCGCAGCTTTCATCCTGGGCGCCGGACAACACGGTTCACTGCGAAAAAGTCACGCGAATAGAAAATTGGAGTTCGCCGTGGGCTGAATGGCTCTCCGACTACGGGGCGGGAACTTCAGTGAAATGAAAATGTTATGTCGCCCGGGCGTCTCGAGGATTACCGCTCTGTATTTTAAGATCTTATTTAAGGTCCTCTCCTGTTCCCCCGTCGTAATCTCACTGATAACGTGAGAATTACCAGCTGCTTTATAAAGACAACGCCGCGTAAAGACGTTGTTCCCTCTGATCCCCGGTTTTTCCTATCTCCGGCCCGGTATTGTTTGATTCTGTTCTGGGTAATTCTATTTTTCAACTGGGGAGAAGGTTGTTAAAACCGGCCTAGATCATTACTAATGTGATGACGGTGTCGGAAGACATGTACCTTATGTAGGGGGTGGGTGAATGGTGGTTCATTTTTTCATGAGAGAGCTGGAGGAGACGGTTGAAAGTCGATTCTTCTCGCCATTTTGTTAATTTGATTTATCTCAATTGGTATAGTACTTGATTTTTTAGGTAGAATGGTCTGGGGGCGTGGCCTCGTTGCTCTTTGAGCTTCGCTGGTAGCCCAGAATGCAATTTTAGTTGAATTTTGGCCATAACCATAACATTTTAGCGTTAGGTTGATATGTAGGTGTGGTTTTTTGTGGGCGTGGCTTCGTTGCTCTATAGACTCTACATGGCCCGAAAGCCCACAGATTTGTTCAGTAAATTATTCTGCTTGTTCCAATAATGAAGACATCAAATTAACCGAACAATAGCGACATATTTTTATTGTTTTTATTAAACGAATTTCATAAGTGACATTCTCGACTTTCCGCATTTGTCGATGTTGCGGATCGCTGTTCGACTGGTCTCCAGGGGCTCGCGCACTGTTCACCTGCGATTTGTCCATGACGCCGGCATATTTCACCGCGAAGTCATTTTCAGCGGCGCGGGAAAGCTGGAGCCCTTCCCCTCTCCCCCTCTATTCATTCGCGACTCACGTAACCAACTCCTTTTGCAATAACTTTTAAAGGAGCCCGGAATTAATATATTTTTTCCGAGGTCCGGAATGGCTGGCCGGGTGCCGCGGTCGGGTATTGAACGCATAAATTACGCGCTCGGGCCAAAGTGCTGCGATTGAAGTGCTTCTTGCTCTCCCACCATTCCTCGTTCTCGTTTTTTTTCACTCCTCTTCATTTCGCTCCCCATCTACAGAATCTGAACTCGGCGAATGGAATTAGTTGGTGGTTGTGATTTAGTTTTGGTTCAAATACTCCGACCTCCCCAGTTTCCTCGCGTCTACGTCTTCCGGGTCACTCGAACTTCGAATGAGTAACGTTTGCTCTTCGGAGTTAGTTTTGTCATAACAATATAGACACGAGAATCGCTGTTCAATTCGTATACTTTCGCTTGGTAGCTCTGATTCGGTAGATATGGGTGAAGAGTGCCCTTTGGAGCCGTGTTTGGCTTCAAGGAGCAAATAGGCCACGCCCACTGCTAATATCTCGGGTACTAGATGGTCGAGGCAATGATTTTTTAAAATTAGTCTGTTTTCATATCAGAAAAAAAATGATTTGTTCAATCAATATTCAAAAAATTTATCTTTCTTCAGCAATATTTCTTTAATTTATTGTTCATCGATATTTATGTAGCTTCGTGTACGTCATCTATGGAGCAAAATAGTTTTTGTCCTTTAACAATAATTATTCAATATATTCGCAAAGAGCATCGTAACCCCACACACTTGGAACGCACTGTACAAACAAAAACGAAAAATGGTAATAAATTCCAGTGAGATTTTTAGGGTTATGTCCTTCTCTAAACTTGATTTATTTACAATTACATACTTGCAAAACAATTGATCGTTTTTTTTATTATCATCAGCTATTGTTGCTCGTTTTTCAATATCTGTGTTAAATAAAAGTCCAACTTAGTTTTGCTGTTCGATATCGGTTAATAAATATTTTGTGAAAAAAAAAAGATTAAAAGAACATTAAAAAGTGGACGACATTAGAGTGGAATTGCATGGCAATGCAATTGGGCCCTGCCCAACCAGGTCTTTTTACTCGGAGCAAATCAAGCGTATATAACAACCGAGTGATTGACAGTGTCGACTGACAATGTCGACGGTTGTGCATCGTTGAAAGTTCCATTAACCCGAGCCCTAATTCACCTTTTGCAGTAAACAAATCGCGAATCAATAGGAGACCCGCGACCCGGTCAACCGTTTTACACGCACTGGTTTGTCGGCCCCAATCTTGCCATCGAAATCGATTTTATTGTTTTATTAATTGTTAATATGTTATATTCGAGGATGTTTCGCTTTTTTTAACATCCACCTCAATAACGATTTCATACATTGTAAAATTATTATCAATTTGAAAAAAACAGTGTATCAAAGCATTTGAAAAATTCAAATCTATATATCTCTTGTTTGAAAATAAGTGTCACTTAAAGAAGTGAATATATATGTTTATGGAGTCATAGATATTTACCATATCGATTGCACCATTATTATATTGTTATATTTTTTTCTTTCTTCATTTTTTGCACATCCCTTCTTTGTTATTAGACGAAGAGTCTTGTATCTTTCTCTTTTTTTATGTAAACACTTATGTAAAAGGGCTTCAATCCGTCTATAATACATAATAATAATAAGAAGAAGAAACATATGGGGAGAATAATATTTTTAAATGTCATTATATGAAACCTATGAAATAAAATGAAAGGGAGTAATATTCGAATATTAAATAATAGTTCGAATATTGTTAATAAAATGTTTTTTAAATTATTCTTAAATGTTTCAAGCGATTTTCCAAGGTCGAAAGATTTAAAGAGTAATTGTAACATTTGTTAGACGTGGATTGTAGTTCTGTTTATTATTTAATGAATTTTATCGGTAACACGTAATGTTCGGAAAATTCCTCGTTTCTCGCAGAGAGTTTATTCCGCGCTCGCAGGAACCAGGAATTGAAGAATTGATAGACAGGAAGACGCGGAACGTGAAATTGAAGGTTTATTTATCACGCGGAGTTCTGATCGAACCGACTCCTCGACGCGAATGACTGATCGGAAATCCGAAAACTTTGAAACAATCTCCTCTCGGGAGGAAGACGCATGCGAACTGAACGAAGATAAATGGAATTCTGCGAGATAAACCATTCTGCGATTTAGGGACTCCGCTATCGCGAGCATTGCTTTATTTGTTTACTCGTTCGGACGTTACGTTGACCTTTAAATTAATTAAGCGTCGCGTTCAAAACAATTATCAAACTTTCTGCTAATGATAACATAGAATGGCGAGCGACCGTCTCTATCGACCGTGTAAGAGTGCAAATTGAGAGTTATTGCTGTTGTTGCTTTCGCAATATTTGCAATTGAATCTTTTAATAAAACTGATATCTTTTCGAGCGAAATTATTAAAAACTTTATCTCAAAAATTCTTTTCATAGAGAATTTAGTTTTCTTTAGTATATTTCGTTGGTAAACATGTTAAAAGGATCTAAGAACATTATTATACTACTTCCAACTTGAAATTGTTCAAAATTGACTTTTAAATTTTATTTAAATTAAATTCTTTAGAGTATATCTCGTTGGTAAATATGTTAAAAGGATCTAAGAACATTATTATACTACTTCCAACTTGAAATCGTTGAAAATTGACTTTTAAATTTTATTTAAATTAAATAAGGTAATTTTTTATTCTGCATAAAGACCCACAGTTTACTAACAACACGATTCTGAATTTACAGGATTTCCATAGAATCGTGTTTGCTACACAATAATTTAAAATATAATATTTATTCTACTATACAAGTATATTCTTTAATTCAAAATTTATTTTCATTTATAAAAAATGAATAAATTCTTCGAGCTTGCGGAAAATGTTATTCTTACGTTACGCAATTTATATTCATTTATTCAGATATGATGCGGTAAAATTAACATGTTAATAAAATTTAGTATAAATTGTTTCAACCGATCCACTTTTCTGATAACTCTTGCAGAAATTGTTTGTGTCATTTTCCAGTTGTACACATTACTATCTAAACTGATTGAATGTATTTATATCTCGTAACCTTGACTGTTAGTTTACAGTTTTTAATAAGAGAAATCACAATTGGTCGACGACAAGAGCACAACTGCGAATAGGGACATTTACCTCGTTGGACTTTAGACATTCACGTGTCTAACAACAATGATATTATATATGCTAACCTAGCGTTACTTGTTTTTCGTCTTACCAATTTTTTCTCCGGCAGTTTCGCGATTGTTGAGACTCTCATTAATTATACACGGTGGCTCGAACTTCTCGAGACCGCACAAACATAAATTATGTTTGGTAAATATCGAGAAAACAATTATAGGAAGTTGGAAAGTTCGTAAACAGTTCATTACGAAGTTATAATCAAATATTGAACGCTGCCAGAACTGTGACAGTGTCAGATGATATTGGCAGTGCAGTTTTGGACAATGGAAAAAGGCCTACGTTGCCCTCGGTGAATCGGAGTGCTGAATATTCATAGTCCTTTCACAGGATCGTGTTAAACTTTGAATTTCTGCACAAAGTAATTGTTGATCTATTACAACTTTCGAGGAACAAATCGGTGAACGATGTATCTGGGCTAATTTGAAACAGTGAAGTCTTCGAAAAAGCAATTATAAATTTCACTGTTATCAAACAATTATCAATATTGCAGGATCATTGAACATGATGATCGTCGTTTGACCCATTGCAACATGGTGAAAAATATTGGTACAACAATTTATACTATCATGTTATTTTCTTAAAGATAATAAATGAAATAATAAATGGGTAATCTTACAAACTTGCTATTGTATGTAGAATATGATCGAACCTTTATTATATAAAATCTCATTAATTATATAAAACCTATTATATAAAACCTCTCATTTATTATATAAAATTACGTTTGCATTTTCACTTAATTTTAAAAGCTTTAACGTTCATATCTTTAGTACATAGAATTTGCATTGTTAGTTGAATTTAAAGCTCTAATTATAACGTCGTTGATAAAAATCGAACGACGGTCTACCTCGGCTCATTCCAAAGTTCAAAGCCTCAACTTTCACCGCTGCCAAGTGCCATTATTTTATGTAACCTCCTGACAGCAGAAAATTGACTACAGTGTGCATAATCGATCCAAGAATGGTAAAAAACTGTAATCAAACGATCCTGATGTTCAACAAAAAATAACTGTGGGAGAAAAAATCGCACGACAATCAATTTAGGATAAATAACGATAACGAACAACGAATTAAATAGAATAACGACAAGCAATTTAGCAAAGCCTGACTCTACTTTAGACAGTCCCAAATCCGAATGAAATAAATTGAATGTTTATCACTGGAAAACGCAACTTACCCGCGCGGTAGCAACAACATCTATACATTCCCGGATCGACAAGAAAAGGATCACTGCGCGTCCATTCACTGGCTTGATCACGGTAGATCCGCGTGGATTCGGGGATGAAAAAGGAAGTCGAGGGACATCGGTATATATTTGCGCATCTCGTCTACGAGCCTGATTTACCCGCGAGAATATCGTTTTGCTCTCGGATCTCCGAGAGCGCAGATATCGAAGTGTTTTGTCGGGGCCCAGGTTGCACTGTGTCAATTATATTTAGCACTAAGCGAGACTGACTCACTCGCGATCGAGCAGAGACCGGCGGAACAGTGCGCCGAGTGCACGGAGTGCTGCGGCAGACCCTGCAATGATGCCCCGTTTGTCAGTGACTCACTAAACGCACGATATATGCTTATATGCACATGTAAGGTCGGGCACACGTGTAGGATGATACCGATACGACGCGGACAAGGAGATTCGAGCGGGTATCGCCGCGAGTATGTTGAACCGAGCCATTCATTACCAAGATTTAGACATAATAACATTTCTATGGGGCGCCATGAACTCGTAGACACGTCGGAATCCGAGGGAAAACGCACCCTCGAACGGTCCAAGAAGGAATAAGATTTTTATAAATTTTTATTGAAACGTATAAATTCCTATTGAAATATTGATTAAATGCTGCGACGTTCGCTTTTTTTGTTGTATTGAAATATGATTGATTATTTTCCGGGCAACTTTTCCTATTTTTCTTTCCCTAAAATCTTGTATGTGGTCAGACTATTATGAACATTTATCTATGACGCCCTTTATTAAAAGAATCCGACAAAAATTAAAAACATTGCTCTCTACAGTGTCTCACCACAGAATTTTTACAAATCTCTGAAAGATCAAAGTCTTTGACACTTTTATCGTACCCAAGTAATTTTTCTTCCACAAGTTTTCCCTGGACAGGAATATTAAATATTACAGACCCATCGACAAAAATCTGTCAACCCTTGTTTGCACTCCGATTTTTTTTTCAATTTTATTGCTAGCAATTCTCTACAACGACAAGTTCAAATTCAAACGACAGTTCCCTGGCTACTACTTATTTTAAACAATTTTGTTTACTAATTATATTAAATATAGAATAAGTATTTTAACATATATTAACAAAAAAATAAACATATATAAAAAAAGTATATACAAAAAAATAAACATATATATAATAAATAATAAACATATATAAAAAAAATATATACAAAAAAATAAACATATATTAACTAAAAGATAATAAATTGAATGAATAAAGGAAGATCAAAAACACAGTTAACTTTATATTCGAAATGCGATGCAAGTGCCCCGAACGAATGTAGAGAAAACGAGTGAGTTCGATTGTTAATTTCGTAATTTGACTCTGTATAGTGTGGCTGTAAATTCGAAGCAAGTTTCACGTTACCCTGGAAAACGGAACCTGACGGTTATTGAATGTGTACGTGACAAGTTGAAACACGTGCACGGGTGCACGACAAAAACATATGCATGTCCGTTGCGCCCCAACCGTGCTGCAGCCTCGAGGAGGTCCTCGAGGGGGACAGCTGTCACATCTCTTTCCGCCTATGGCCTCAAGAAAACTCCGTCCATGGGGTCCGACCTAGCGTAACCATAGCTAAGAATGTGGCTGTCGTAGAAAGGAAATCTTTCGAATTGGAAACGTCGATAGGAATTAGAACATCACTCCTATTCGGGCATTTCGTTCCAGAAACCTCGGTTCATTCGTTACAATCAAATTGAAGATGAAAATGCAAATTCTACTTAAAAAGTAATCAATTTTCTAAACGTAGAATTAATTAGAACAAATCAGGAAGAAATAATTATAGCAGAAAATTATGGTGGGCGAGGTGGAAAAAAAATTGATGGGTCCTCGAACATTTATCACAATCAAATCAAAGATGAAAATGCAAATTCTACTTAAAAAGTAATCAATTTTCTAAACGTAGAATTAATTAGAACAAATCAGAACGAAATAATTATAGCAGAAAATTATGGTGGGCGAGGTGGAGAGAAGATTTACAAATTGATGGGTCCTCGAACATTTATCACAATCAAATCAAAGATGAAAATGCAAATTCTACTTAAAAAGTAATCAATTTTCTAAACGTAGAATTAATTAGAACAAATCAGAACGAAATAATTATGACATAATTTGAGATTTTTCTTAATCATTTTGCAGGTCCTCGAACAATAAAATACTGAAAATGCTTATCTATCTCAATAATTTCTAATTAAAAGATGTCTGCAGGGTTCTGCTTCTTTTAATGACTCAAAGAGTCAACAATTAACAGATTGAAGTCCGCTCGTTGCAACAATATGCTTTTCAACAGAGGTAACAATGTTCCTATTTTTTTTTAAATTTCCAACTAAAACTAAACGTGTAAATTGAAACATGCCCCAATGACACGCCAGAGGGTAGGTAAAATTGCTGTCGAAGGCACCACCATCGAAATCGATGTCCCACATTCCACAGCATCGGAAATAGTCTTCGAAGACTGTATCAGCTGCGGACCGATACGTCTACAGTGGATTCGTTGAGTTGTTTATTGAAATCGATGATAGCATTTGTCTTGTCCGTAGAACTGCTTCGTCCTTGAAGTGAAGTGCACTTTAAAGTCGGCAACGGACCAATTGCAACTGGGACGGTTCTTGCGCGTTACGCAATACGCGCATAAATTAGCGCGCGATTGAGCGAGTTAGCGAAGACGAATTAATCGATAGAAAAAGATTCGACGGTTCGCGAGATCGTAATATAATACATATACAATATCGTTGTAACGGTGACGTCAGCCGATGGTCGGTCGCTGCAGATGACACCTGTATGACGTATCTTCTGTCGTGTACGTGTTGTCACGCGCTCAAATATCGAACATGTCGCTGTCACAGGGTGTCCCGTTCTGTTAGACGCGAGCCAGTGACATGCACAACCGTACGTCGCATCGTGTTGCAATTTGCTCGACGGCAAATGCTAGATAAACCAGCTCCCTGCCACTCTCCAACTATCTATCGATTTTCCTTTGACTTTCCGATATCTACTTTTTCCCTCTCGGCTCCCCCTTTCTTATTCAAAGAGCTCTCTCCTAGTCTTCGGAGATCCGCGACACCCGCTATGTAATTTCTTCACTTCGGCTCGATAGAAAATCACCGAAAAAATTCATTTTAGATATTTACGATTGTCAACATCTTCCGAATTTTTTAAGGAAAATTCGATTTCTTTGGAAATCCCGGAAACGGGTTACCACGTTCACATTATCGTGGTAGTAGGGTCTTTTTTTAATATAAAAAGAAATACACCACATACAAAACAGAATATAAAAATTACAAAATAGAATGTGGTCTTACTGTGATTATATTATTACTGTATATTTTTCCCAGATTTTTCGGATTGGGCAAACATATTGAAAAAAATAATTTAATTAAAAATAATTTAAAATAGGTTGTGGCGTCATTATTTTGTAGAAAATAAGGGTAAGTCGAAGATTAAGGTAAATTTCAATTTTACTGAGAATTCAAAGTACGATACATTAAACATCGACAATTTTTCAGGAATTCGTTCCACGTTAAATCGAACCGAACACGTTCGTAATTATTTCCGGTCCGAAACCATCGGCAGAATATTTCGCGAGCCGTCCACCCCGGCCGGTATTTATTTTCTGAATGTTAATATTTGCGTGTTCGTGGTCCCAATCAACAGTCGGAACAATAAGGAAAGCAAATTGATCGGGTCAGCCGGCTCACACAGAAAAAATACTGTTTGCCCGATTAACGCAAACAGTCGATTACTCGCAGCGGTTTTCGGTATAATTGTCGTTTTATCGCGGGGAATCGATTTGCCCGTCGCGTAACAGCCCTCGCCCGCCATTTTATTCGATTTCTCGGGGGCCGTTACGCGTTTTACGTCTCCCCGGTTTCGCGCCGGGGAAAAGACCATCAAAATTTTACGGCGCTTCGCCTGCCGTATTTTTCCTTTTTCCCTTTTTTTATTATATTAAGGCGAGCCCGGGAAACGGTCGAGTGCAACTGCAACTGCAATCACGACCCGTGAATCGGCCGATTTTATCGGTATAAATATTCAAAAGGGATCGAGAACGTCCGCCATTGTGTCGATACCCGTAAATTGATTAACCGACCTGGAAAACCCGCGACAAAAATTCGCAACGGCTCCATTTTAACGTTCCAAAAAAACAAAAATAAATACAAAAATCCTGTTTACTCATTGGAGCCTGCTCCGTCACGCGGTATATTCAAATTTTCCCTAATGTTCCAAATGAACTTTCAACCCGGGAGAATTGAACAAACTAAATCCAAGTTGTTTAATTTTTACAAAATTAAGTTCTGTTTCGTATTAATAATTCTATTAATGGGACTTCGAAAAATTAATTAGTCGAATTTGGACGGATCCGTATGCTGCTAATCAGAGGTCACGGGTGTTTGTTGATCAATAGACGGCAGTGTTAATGATGGCGCAATTATAAACCGAAATGATTTTGGTGAACGGAGCGTATCGCGCCGATCGATGAGGAAAACACCTAAATGACGAATATATCTGTTTGATTTCATGTGATTTATCATCGGTTAATTGCGCCGATCGTCGCTAGTGCGAGGCAATAGCACCCCGGCGAATTACAAACGTTTGTCGAATAATTAATTGCACAGTCTTTGATAACAAATCCATATTGCGTTGTCGACCGAAATGCTTTCATCCAAATTGATTGTTCTTGAAGTAGGGGCTTGGAGCTTCAGAATGAACCACGGTTAATCGTTCTCCAATTTTTTATCTCGACGTAGTGATTTTTTAAATTTTTAGTGAAGATTGAAACTGCAAACTTGCGACTTTCGGTACGCTTGCTTCGAAATTGTTTATCAACAATTTGACCACGAGACAAATAAAATAATAATTTAGTGGGTCTTCAAGTTAAGACTCGGGTCTTTAAAATGAATAAAAATTTATCGTGGTCCAATTATTTATCTTGACGTAGTGATTTTTTAAATTTTATCAACAACTGGCCCCCGAGACAAATAAAATAATAATTTAGTGGGTCTTGAAGTAAATACTCGTGGCTTCAGAATTTATTAAAGTTTATCGTTGATAAATTTGTTACCTTGACGTCACAATTATTTTAACTTTTGGCGACGATCGAAGTTCTTGGATACAAAGATTGTGGCCTTGAAATGGCACATGTGATGCGACCCAAAAGTCCCAGAATTAACTAAAACCTTTATTCTTATTCTATTGCAGTGCTATGCGGGTGTTGCTGTCAAAACTTCCACGGCCGTGGCTGGTGGACGAGAAGAAGGACGATGGGTACACGGCCCTCCATTTGGCCGCTTTGAACAACCACGTGGAAGTCGCGGAACAGCTGGCGCGTTTTGGGAAAGCTGACCTGGATCTGCAGAACGTCAATCTGCAGACCGCGCTGCACCTCGCCGTCGAACGACAGCACACGCAGATCGTCCGAGTACGTTCCGAATCAGTCAATCAATTTAGTGAAAAGCCTGGAAGTATCACCTTTCATACACAAAAAGAATTAGTAGAAGAAGAAATTGTTTATTAGTCGAAAAGTTACAAATAATTATTTATAATTATAAAATAATAATAAATATAAATTATAATAATTATTTGTAACTTTTCAAATGCACTCCTGAAAAAAACTATAAGAAATATGGAAACCCCAAAAAAATCTGAGAAAGGCCTGTAAGTATCATCAAATAAAATCCTGAGAAAAATTACAGACAATATGGAAACGAATAGAAAAAGTATTATTCCAAAATGTCTACAACTTTTTGTACAAAAACATATTCAAAGATCTATGGAAAAAGCTTATTGAGTCTTTGCACCGTTGAATACTCGAGCATCAAACTTTTAAGAGATAATGTGTAATTGATAGGACTAGTGAGAGTTATGGGATGAAATTGTATTGTTCGTGGACAGTTAACCGGCAACCATAAATTTTGTCGCAGCTGCTGGTGCGCGAAGGCGCGAACTTGAACGTGGCTGACAAAGACGGTGACACACCTCTGCACGAGGCCCTGCGATATCACACGTTATCACAGCTGCGACAGCTGCAGGACGTACAAGATGTCGGACGTCTCCTGATCTGTCTAGGAGCGCAGGGGTTGGACAAGAAGAGTAGCTCTTTCATCGCCTGCTTCCTGGCCGCTCACGGTGCAGACCTGGGGCTCAAGAACAAGAAAGGACAAACGCCCCTTGACCTGTGCCCAGACCCGAACCTATGCAAAACGCTGACTACTTGCCACAAAGACAGGGAGTCGTTAGTAACCCTAATCTCTTTCTTCCTGGAAATTCCAGAGCCTTTCATTTTGCTAGAAACAGTTGTGAAGGAATACTTTGTGTGGAACACTGTGGATAGAGAATTGATAGAAATGTCTTTTCAATGGGTGGCTGTAAAGAACATAAAATGAAGTATTAATTGAAAGATTATTTTAGAAAACATATTTTTATTCAATAATATGAAGTAAAATATTTTAATCTTATATTATGCACATATTTAGTTGAAATAATTTTTTGGCATTGGGGAATGATATATTTTTATACAATTACATAAAACAATATAACAAATTGAACATTAATTCTCTATTTCACGAATTAAAAAAAAATTCTAAGAAATTGCGAATACATAAAGATGCACAATGTAATGCGAACTTTTATGCAATTGTAATTGCATCAATTATTAGGTCAAGTCATAAGTAACTTCCGATGCAGCTAGGTAAAATTTATTGTTTGTATCAGAAGTTATTTATGACTCGATATAATATATTGTTTTAATTTTCAGTCTCTAGAATTTGGAAGGCTTGGAAACAATCACGAATTAAATGGACTTTTTCTGACAGATCTAAATTCAGAATAAGATATAAATATCGATCAATCGATGGTGTGCAGACATCTAAACGTAATTATGTTTCCAGGCACAGTATTGGAACTACTCCGCCATCAGCGACAATCGACGAGTGTTTGGTCTGCTCAGATGGAAAGCGTGAAATGCTTTTCAACCCCTGCGGACATGTTGCCTGTTGCAACACTTGTGCGCCGAGGGTGAAGAAGTGTCTGATTTGCAGGGAGAACGTTCTGACGAGGATGAAGGTGTGCATTCATCGCATCCTTGCATTCAAATCCTTCAATTTTATCCTAAATATTGCAACATTTTTCTGTACACAAGGGTGTTCGACTCTGGATCTTCTATAAATCACCGACACTGGTTTCACCAATAATAGATTACGATGTAATTAAGGAAAAAAAATTATTTAACTTTTGACCTTAAAATTCAAGGTCAAGGTCAAATCATATAAATATATTTAACCATGCGCTTTGGCAAGGAAAAACTGAAATAAACGAGACTGTTAGTTTAGTATAATATTAGTTTATATAATAGTTTATATAATATTACTAATATTACTGATATTATATGGTTAATGTTGTCGGTTAATACTGCCGTTAGCTAAAGCTGCTGTCAATGGAATCTGTTGTTGGTGAACTGTAGAGTTGATGAAGTGTTTGGTGAAAACAATGTCGGTGATTTCAATGGGATCGATTCGACTACAGGTAGGAGAAAATTTAAGGGGTGGTTCTTCATGACAGTATAATTGTCTATTGTATAATTTAGTAACGTTTAAAAATTCGCCTACAATGCTGCAACCCGACCAACAAATGTAGGACGTCGCGTACGTCATAGACAGTGACGTATCAAACGACGGATATGCTTGCAACATTTTATGCGGATTTTCAATTATTAATAACTCAAAAACGAAGCTGAAATCGCACTTTTTATTCTTCCTTTTCGTCTTATATTGTCATGGAGGACCAGCCTCTAAATTTTCGTCCACTTGCAGCTAACACCCTGTACAATACAATTTTATAAAGATATTCACACTATCACTAGCCATCGTTTTTCTTGCAAATAAGTATCAGAAAAAAAATTGAAGAGGACAAATTAATGCTGTTTTTTTTTGCAAGCAACATATTGGCGTATGTTATTTATTTGTGTTTGCACTATTTTTGTTTAGAAATGAAGGTGATGTTCAATTTCTTGTTTTTTAATGGAATGCTATATATTTTTTGATATCATATGAAAGCGTGGATCAAGACAAATTCATTCGTACACGACACAATGACTGTCAAGGTCATACGAGGTCAGAAATGAAAGAAAGAAATTCTTTCAAAGAGGGTCTTTGACTTGATGTCCTTCAGTGCTTTCAGCTTCGGGAAAATCACAGTAGTTTCCGTGGCAGACATTCTCGTACGGTTTCACGATGTTTTTGTTTAGCGAAACTCTGTTAAACGGAAGACAATTTGTTTATGAAATAGATGCAGCATGATCCGGTGGTGATGCACCCTTCGTCAACGCATGGTGGATCGAATATTTTTCACGGGACCGAGAAACGGCAGTATACGGTCATTATTTTCATTTAAAATCGAAACGAAATTAGTCGCGAAAAATTAATCAACACCGTTGACGCGCGACAAAGTGAATCCTATAATGCAAATATAAAATGATAATGAATAATATATATACTTTCATATTCCACGTTTTTTTTGTTTCCTAAAAGAATGTATTTATGTTTTTCTCCAAAATGAAAGATGACTTTTTAGAAAATACAAAACGTTTTATATTCAATTCACGTTGCGCCCTCTTTGTTGATGAAACATAACGTTATAGAAATAGTGCTGTATAATTTAAGTTTGACAAGACGTTCAACAATTCTTTAGCCGACATATTGTTATTTTCTTTTGATTATTATTTAAATGATATGGCTTTTACATTTATATTTTAGAATCTCGAGCAAAAACGGTAGAGATCAATGTTACAAGATAATAAAAAAGCCCGGAGGCCGCGTAAACAAAATTGTTTTGGAGAACGACGGAATTGAAAATTGAAAAGATAAAAAATCTGTTTGTTTGTAGATCGAGGAATGCGTCGTGTGTTCGGATCGCAAAGCTGGAGTACTATTTCGACCCTGTGGGCACATGTGTGCATGCGAAGGCTGCGCAGCCCTTATGAAAAAATGCGTCCTGTGCAGAGCTCAAATTCAACACATGGTGCCCTTGTCCGTCTGCTGTGGGGGTGGAGGGGATGTCACTTGTGTCAAGGGTGTCAACGCATCAGGTATAACTATTAGAAACGGTTTTCCAGAAATTCCATGAAAAAGAACACATAGAAAACTCAATAAGGAATCCGTATTACTAGACCTTAGATTTTTGTGTAAAATATACATAATTTTTCTGCATCAACTATAAGAAATGGAAGCTAGATGACAATGTCTTAGCACTTTAGTTAAGTGGCTGTTATATTACCCCAATACTCATTTTCCACTGGTTTGTTTGGATAATCGTGGTTCTATCGCGGATTAAACGAGTAAACATGATCCCTATTCTACCATGTGTGGCATCATTTCAATCAGAATAAAAGTTGTTTAATAAAACGTAAAGTTGAGTACAGTAACATTGCTTGTTAATCAGAATTTCTCGAAACCAAACGCACAGTAGCTTTCATACTAATGTAAACTGCAAGTATCAAGGCTAAAGGATTCACTATAAATAGACTGCGGATGTTTATGTGCGTAAGAACACGTGGAAATGTGCAGTGAGCTTACCACATCTATGCACTTGTATTAAGAAATTGTTCGGCACGCATTCCGAATCGTCTGTGTGCCAATTTTGTCAAAGTTTTGTAGTGGGCGAATGACGATAAATACATTCAGAGATTTTCAATTCTTTGTAAACAAAATTCTTCAATCAAAAAGTCGAGAAAAATTATCGAACACGTATCTTCGAACAAGTTGCATGCCAGATTAATAAGAAAACATTTTGATAATCCTACATGTTTGAGAAACTACCCTTCTGAACAACTAATTTACTTCTGGACCAACTAGTTTCACCACTAATTTATGTTATTTTAAATAAACAGTAATTGGTTTAGTACGGCGTATTCATGGCAAAATTATTATTGAATGCCAAGGTAACATATCCGAGGTGAAGAGCGACCCCGAGGAGGAGCCAGCAACTAGCAAACAAGTCATCAACACTGGAGAGACACTTATGAACAACGAAAGCATCGATAAAACCCTCAGCGATATAGAGAAACTTGAACAGCAATTGCAGGACATCAAGGAACAGGTGAGCATTAAGCGTTATCGGTTTTATTATACGCACAGCTTCTCGTGGAAACTTCGAGTATGCTCGTCAAACCATTATCAAGATTATTGGAAGATTCTACCCTAATTTCCTCCATTTAAAAAATTCCTGAACAAAGTAATGTAAATAACAAACAGCTAAATCGCTCAAACGAATTTTATTTATCAGAGCCACTGGAATAAATTATTTCATTTTTGTTCATATAGTACACAAGTTATTGGAAAACGTTGTAAAATTTGTATTTCTACTTTTATACTATGTACTTCTCAATTTATTATATATAGAAACCAATTTAAGCGGTAAAAAGATGGATGACTAATTTTTACAAGCTATAGGTCTCTTAAGTGACCTTGATTAAAATCATTGCACCCTTTGCCTCTGGCTTTTAGACACTGGAGAATGTAAAAGAATATATTTTGTCGATTCAACAGTGCTGTATATTTTGCGTTCTCGTTTTTCAGACCATGTGCCCTGTGTGCTTGGACCGTTTGAAGAACATGATATTCCTTTGCGGCCACGGAACATGTCAAATGTGCGGCGACCAAATGTCAGAGTGTCCAATATGCCGGAAAGCCGTCGACAGACGCATTCTACTTTATTAAACTTTAAAACAATAAGCTTCCTCTGCCAGATCTTTAATGAAACACCACGAAAGAACAATTGAATATTACGCCAGTATTTATAAAGAACTTTTTACATTAACCGTAGCATTTCTAAGGGATGTAATCATCTTTTCAGCAATTGTTATCGCCCGCAAAACATGCTCGATCATCGCTCGATTTCGCAGTTTCACTTTCTCCTGGTCTGCTACGATCAAATTCATACTTCTCCGACATTTTGTCCGCTGTCAAAGTGTTCCTACGTTTCTCTAATTTTGCCGCCAAGTGTTGCCGTCGAGTTAACGCTTAGGATAATGACAATAACATCGTTTGCAGGTTACAGGAGGAATTAACTGTAATATTGGATTATTTTCTAGGACTGAGACGACTTTTGACGAAAGGGAAAGGTGACTGTGAATTAGGGAGGTTGAAATAACGTTTCACTGGGACGTAGATAATATTGGTTCTCGAATAGTATCTCGAATAGAATAGTATAATTATTGACTGTACGTTGTCTTCGTTCTCTCTTCATTTTTTTTTATTAAATTTTAGAGGCGCAGTAAAGAATTTTGTAATAACTGTTTTCTAGCAAGTAGCATTAAGCGATTAGAATGTTTGCAGTGTTTCCATGCTTGAGTACTAATGCTGGTTTATAGATTATGCGCACAACTATCGTTTGGTTGCATTCGATTGAATGTGTAATCAGCACTGCTGTGAACACTGAAAACTAGCAAAGCTTCCACAGAATTCTTGCTTTCCTTGATTAGGTGTGGCAATCTATGGGACAAGAAAATTCTTACTTCATCGTCCGTTCCGTTCTCTTCTTTTTTGCGCGTTTAAATGTTTGAATACGAGTTTTTGAATTTCGTTCTTTTGGGATCCTATTGTCTCGACAATTGTTCAACACGAATTTCTTGTAAATATGTCATGCTTATTCTTCCTCCGGCTTAAAACTGCTGTTCAACATCAATTTTGAGATAACTGATGAGTGATTCTTACGGGTTTTGGTGTGCTGAACACGATTACCTTTAAAAACAGTTTTTATCGTTCTCGGTTTTTCAGAAATTTCATTTAGAAGTTGAAATAATAAAATTAAATTTCGGAGTCCGCGAATTTTTTTATTTGAATACAATAGTTTATAGTTTTATAATGTTATAAAAATTTGCAGCAAGTATTTATTTTGTCGTATTTTCAACTTTGAGAATTTTTCCGCTTTAACCGTACAAGTTATATAAAAATATCTTTTACATAGAACGATTCTGTAAACTCTTCCGAACACAACGGTGTACTTTTTTAGAAAATTGTTTTCTTGAACATCTTTCTTAATTTTGGAAGAAAAAAAACAGTTCTCGAAGTTGTGTTCAGCGTATCAAACTCTATAAAATCGTTTATCGTTTAAAACTTGTTAGACAGTGTAATGATTACTGCCACAAGTTTTCCTTAATTGATACAACAACAATGGATAGTGCCAATTATTTTTGTAAGCCGTAAAAGAAGTAGTTTATCCTCTAATTATATTATGGACACAGGAGAATGATTAACAAAGCCACACTTACTTCCATCTAAATAATTAAAAAATAGTTTTAACGAAATATACAATTAATATTGTACATATATAGTATGTATATATACGACTATCCACATTTAATTGGACAATATTCATTTAAAAACAGAAAAGATTAGCAAGACACAATTGATAAGAATTACTTTATCTAGGAAATGCAGCTAGAATAATTTGTTATAAAAATATATAATTATAAATTAATATTTGCAGTATTGGAAGCAAAATTTAGTATTATAAACATACAATCAACAAAGTTTATTGTCTCATTATAATTTTGTAATCGTATATTCAAAGTTTAATTTTTTGAATATTTCTCCATTTGAAACATATGTTTGGCCTTTTCTTACGAAATTATTATACTTTTAGCTCTACACAGCTCTCCGAAATATTACAATTTTGCTATAGCTACTAAGGATTATAAAATTAATTATATGAATTCCTTTCACATTTGTCTTCTCTACTTTTTTTCGCTTTTGAAATTAATTAAAACGATTTTAAATAATTTGCAGCAACATGATCTGAGGATATTATAGTGTATAATTAAGATTGATGTTAATTAGCTTTAAGAACGCACAATAGAGACAGCCATGGCCCTATCCAAATATTAATTATGGAATAATTTATGTATTGCCACCCCGTTCTTCCATTTACATAAGTACTTTTCCGAATGTTTATACATAGAATAGGTGATATGTAACTGCTTAGATTAGGAATCTTGTGAATTGTATTTACGATATAATTATATTGAAACAACAAATGTTAATATCTAATTTAAGATTTCAATTTTTACAATTACAAGCAAAAGTATATTCAATTATATAAATAATAGAAAGTCCATTTTTTTCGAGTTTAGTTTATTATTAATTTTTGGAATTTTGAGATGTTTCAATATATAAGAAATAAAAAATTGTTAATTAAAAGTTAAATTGTATATACGACACTCGTATAACGAATTTTGGAAACGAATATTTTTATTAATTAATTCACTAATAAATATTTTGATTTTGTACAATAATTGAGTATCTTAAATTAGGTAATTTCTAACTTTAAGCGACATGTAGCTGTTAAGTCATTCCTACTATCATAGTATTTCTGTAAAAATATTTAATTTAGAAATATTGATACATTGCATTTAAAAGAAAAAAATTGTAGAACACACGAACATGCGAATTATATATATTACAATGGGATCCTATAATCTTATTCTAAAATACGGATACTATCAAAGTATACTATGTTGTTAAAAAATATAGTTCTGCTTATATTTTTTCATTAAATGTTTTCATTGCTCAATTTTTCAGAATTTTTGAAACTTTTTCTAACAATTCAAAGTATCATAAATGTTATCTAATCGAAGTTACAAGATGCCATTGTATTATATTGGTTTTCTGGAAAAGGAACATTGTAATGCGAATATTTCACCATAGCATGTACGCGCTACTACTATTTTAATATTTCATATTTGTTTTACTAAAATGGGCATATGTATATCTATATTTCAACTGTATTCTATCGAAGCATAACAATAAATAAATTTGTCATCTTGCAAAACACTTTGCCAGTAAGTATAACAATACAAAATTATGATAAATTACATTTTACATAGTACATTTTAAATATCTTATAAAATAAACAAAATTAGAATTACATATAATGTTTAAATAATGCTATTCAATATTAATTTAATTGGATTGGCTTAATATGTTAATAATTAACAAAGTTGTTCCAGGCCTGCTCTACCTTCTTCGATTGCTAATCGCCATAAATGAAAAGGAGCCAATTTTATTCGTTCCTGAACTATATCAGTATTAATGTTACTTTCATTAAAGTTATTTTCATATCATCCAATAATTACAGAAATTCTTTTTTTCATTTGTAAGCAATGTTTACGTGCTTACATTATTGTCCCCGGTATTTAACCACAAACCCTGTGAGGACGAACGATAGACGAAGAATATTTCAGTCTTACATATATTAATTTATTTAAATTTGCGCTCCTCTGACAATTTTCTTGACATTAATCGTTTTAATTGCTAATATAAATCAAGATTAGTTCATTTAATTTTAATTGAAGTATTAAACCCGCTGTGAAGTTACTTTTCATGGAATTTTAAATCGTTCTCGAACAAATTCTAATCTTTCGAATTGCATTAATGTAAAAATGATACAGCATTTCAAGTAAAAACACATTTTTGGTTTAATCTTAAAATAATTGTGTGCACATAAATATTGGATTGAATCATAAATAACTTCCGCGGACAAGTATTAATTAAGAATATTAAGAACGTTTATTCAGCGAATATTGATTATTATAAAATGTTCAACGAGAAACTCGATGCACAAAATCGGAAATTATTTTTGATTAAACCTAATATTTTACAGTGAACATAAAATAATAAATGTCGCCCAAGGAACTCTAGTTTCCTCAACATTCGGACGACGAATTCAAATTAGGAGGGGAGAGTTTCTTGGTTCTAGTTAGACGATCCAACTCCACCGCTGCGTCATTCGACACGGCTGATTTCTCCACTGGCGGAGAATCTAAAATAAGAATGGAAATAAACGTGTAATTAAAAAGTTCTTGATTACAATCGCAATGCATTACAGTAAACTATATTTACCAATTTTTATTGGACTTGTGCCTACACTACCTGGTGATCCAGGTGATCCAATCTTCTTATGGAGCAGCGAGTTGAAGAAGTTCGCTAAAATACCCTCACCAGACTGAGAAGTTCCAGTTGCTTTTGGATCCAGCTTTTTATTTGGAGAAGCGACCTACGCGATAAGAATTTAATGTTTGCCGAATCGTATTCTCTGTCACATACCCATGACAGATCATACCACATTGATTAGAACATGCTTTCAAGTGTTAAAGCGTTTAGCGGTCGTACAAACTATTAATCAAACAAATTCTATACACAGGATGTACACCCTTGAATACTTTCAAAACTGTTAGCGACGTGGAAGAATGTTTCCGATAAAAATCGAATACTTCCACAGGAGAAATATTTTATTATATACAAAAACTATCATTTTTTAAATTATTTTTTTAATATTTTTTTAATATTTTTTTTTTAATTATTATTTTTATTATATACAAAAACTAGCCATTTTTAAATCGAAATATCTTTAAATATCTTTCAAATTATGTACCCCAAAAAATTACACAACTTTTATCTGAAACATTTTCTCGAAACAACTAACAGCTCCAAAAAATGTTTGAGCCTCCAAGTGAGTCACATTGTGTTTAATTAACTTCATGAAAACTAAACTGCACTTCAAGTGTATAGTTACGAAGTAAAAACATTAAACGATGCAGACATATCAAGATGATTCAGTAACGTATATGAAAATGAGCGACATACAATGATGTTTAACGAACAAGAAGCTAACCATGAAGTTTTATGAAAAAGCTGCATTCACTTAGAAAATTAAATGAAATTCATTAAACATGTTCAGTATACTAAAAAATGTCTAGATCAAATGTATCTGGATCGAAGTAAAGCATTGCTTATTACAGGGGAAGAGTACAGTGATCATACTCGTGATACCACTGTATAAATTAGCCACAAAAAACATTGTTTTTCAACGCTGGATGGTTATCGATCAATTGTGTATAACATGAGAAGCATGCTCCAATTATAAATGGTATAACCTGAATCACCGGCCCAGTGCTTGCCTGATTCCTCAGTGTCGGGGAGCGGGTTGGATCTCTCAAGCCTAGCAATTCGATCTGCTGCTTTGCTAGAAACGATTGCTCCTCTTCGGCTTGCACTTCTACTTCCCTTGCAACACACTGTCTCGAAAAAATATGTAATAATTAAAACTATGCGGGAATCCGAAAATATATCGAATATATTCGAGAATCTACTCCGAATCGAGAACCGCGATTTTCGGGTTCTCTCACATCTCTAGCGATAATTAATTCTCTATTTGATAGTAACTCAAATAACGCTGTCCAACAAATGTCGAACAACGTTCCGCTGTATACGCACTCTTCTATTAATCGGCGGCTGTGCTATAACATCTCTGTAATAGTCATCAGGTTTCATCGATTGCAAATTCTCATGGAGAATACTGATCTTCTTCATATTGTCCCAACCAGCTGGACTGTAATGAAACAATAATTAATACTATGCCGAACACGAGAATCATAATAAAGGATGGTATGTACATTAGAACTGCATCCTTCTCGACCACTAAAGCAGGTGTTCTAAATGGTAAAGAATAAATTCTGTGCGTAAGGTATTTGTACAATAGATCGCAGTTTTTGTCCTCCTTCGCCGACGTGTAAAATAATCCCGCACCGTACTGTAAGCAAAATCGACGTATCCACTGTTGCATAAAATCGAAATGTTCATCCCTAAAATAATTAAACAATTGTACATTTCTGTTGAATTTCGATGGCTCGAATTTTCATTATAATCTCACTTGTAGTCGTGCTCTTTTTCTAGCGTGGTCATGTAATCAGTTTTCGTAATAACAACGACAACATCGAGACCCAAGTTCGTTGTGAGTACTGCCTCGGGTAGTGGTAAATTATCGATTGTTTCGTCGTCTAGGTTGCGACTGGTACGTCTCAGAGGACTACCAGGATCCAGTTCATCTCCTGGCTCTGTATAATCTTGCCACTTCTTGACATCTGAACAATAAGGAAATATATTAAAGTGTTTAAATTAAGTTTATCAATGTAATACATATTATAATAATTTACTTACTGAATTGTCTGCACCGTTGTCTAGTATCGTTATCTAGAGGCAATTTATCGATATGGTCTCCTAGCAGCGCAGCCCAGGACTGTAGTTGATAGAGAATATCCCACGGTGTGGTCATCGCAGCCACCAACATGACAAGAGTGTTTGGAAACCTTTCTGCGTTAAGCGCGAACCTCAAAAGATTCGCATGCCCTGGATCTCCATCCAAGATCCACACGGATAACCTTGTTTGGTCTAAAAAAAAAGATTATTTAGAGCTTCTTATGTAGTCAACCCAAATGTACAGATTATTTAAAACTTTTTTGTATTTAACATGTTTGCACAAATTCTCAATTACAAGACTATAAATTAATATATTAATGATTAAAGAATGGACATTCTCAGAGAAATTTTGTAATATTCTTTTCGCCGCACTCTTGCAATCATGGAAACAAGTGTACTCCCTTATCGTGTTAATATTAAATTAATATTACCATCTCTATAGTCGTCTCTCACATCGATGTACGCAAACTCCAAACCAGAACCCTTCTTTGGGTCCTCCACACCTTGTAATTTAGCGATAAGTGTAGTCTTTCCACTTTCGTTGTCTCCTACAAATAAATGAATGTTTACTAGTCATACTTTATTAAAATTGGAGTAATTACGGAAATTGTGTTCACCCAACACAAGGATGTTCTTGTTCGAAGGCAATTTGTTGTTCCCACTGTTCTGTACCTCGGCCAAAATAGAGGACCTGCGAAAATCAGAAACCACGGTAGTTCGAGGTAATTAAAAATTCGAAACACGATCTTGGTAACGTTTATAATGTGTGACACTTAAAAGGATATGACAAGACAAGCGTGTGCGAAGTGTTAGACGTGTTTCGCGAATACGTGAACGCACTGAGTTATAGTATTAGTGGAAATGAATCTTCAGAACGTACCACAAATTGTCTTTATTGCTTGGATCCTCCTTTTTCTTCGCCTGAAACCCATTGCTCTGCAACATTATGTCAATCGCTGTCGCTGCCATGACTGGTTTTGACAGGATGAGTCTGATCGATTATGATCGAGCGCGGTGTGCGGCCAACTTCGTTCAAAATGAAATCTTTATTCAATTTCGATCATTTTTGAATATGTTACATGTAAAACTAAACATTTTGAACAACTTTTCCCTGTATATATAAGTTGACAAATATATTTTTGATAAAACAAAAAACTTTTTTAAAATTGGACCCAACAGCTTGAGTTTTTTTTCAGACGTTAGAAGGATTAGTTTACTAGTTAATGTACGTGTAAATAATTTTATTTTAAATTTGTTATTGGTAACAATTGCAGACGAAAAAGTAAAGGTCGTGATTTTAAAATTTTTTATCTGCGCCCTTTGCGAAAATTAATTGGGGTGACCAAGGTACCCTATTTTAGTCCAATTTTGTTCGTTACTGATGCTAAAAGTTTTGCGCATGCACGCACAAATTGTGCGGCACAATATCTCATCAATGCTTGACATCTATAACTCACTTTCTGACAGCATCTATGACTCTGATATGAGTGAACATGACATTTTCAATTTGAAATGACAACTTGAATTACGAACCTAACCCAAAAGTTTCGTAGCTTATCAGAAACTTTGTTGCAAATTGTAACATGTTTTTCAGCGGACTCGAATTGATGTAAAGACGTTACTATAGTGATTAAGTAAGATGGTAGGCATTTTAAATGAATCTGACAGCGAAGATGAGTTGCCTCCCGGTTGGGAGGAAATGACAACTAATGATGGAAACGTTTATTATGTAAAGTAAATCAATTTTTTCCATGAATATTACGATTTATTACGTCACTGATTCTTCGTAGAAAATTTGTTAGAATAATTGCAATACTTTTTTAGTCATTACACGAAAGGTACGCAGTGGACACATCCCAGGACTGGTCGTCAAAAAATCATAGAAGGAGGTATGCTGCTAAATAGATTAATAAATTATCATAAATAATTGATAGAAATTTTATAATACCATTTGTTAATAAGATTTACCAACTGGCTGGGAGAGACGTGTAACTGAAGATGGCAGTGTATTATTTGTCGACCAGACAAATCAGATAACAACATACACTGATCCACGCCTGGCATTTGCTACCGAATATGGAGCAGCCTCTCAACCTGTACGGCAGCGCTTCGATGGAAGGAGCACAGCATTGGCCGTATTATACGGTCGAGATCTTCGAGACAAGATTGCCATTGTCACGGGAGCTAATACGGGCATAGGTAAGAATACTAACAATTACTTTAGTGTATACACTAAATACTAACATAATGTTACTCTTACAGGATTCGAAACTGCTAGATCGTTAGCTTTGCACGGTTGCAAAGTGATTTTAGCCTGCAGAGATGTGAAGAAGGGTGAGGAGGCAATACAAAAGATCCATAAAGAGATGGATAATAGTTGTGAGATATTGGAATTAGATTTGTCTTCTTTGCACAGTGTTAAAGAAGCTGCCGAGAAGTTTAAGCAAAAATACAAGTAAATTCTCATTCTTAAAAAATTGATTTGGTCACAGGTTTCTATAGTTTGTTATACTTTCAGAACTCTTAATATATTGATACTGAATGCTGGAGTCTTTGCGAAAAATTACGAGCTCACCAAGGATGGTTACGAATCGACATTCCAAGTGAATCATCTTTCCCATTTTTATTTCACCCTTTTGCTGGAGCATCCGATTCGAAATTGCCGTAATTCTAGAGTAGTGGTAGTATCTAGTGAATCTCACAGGTGCTCGAAAACTTTTCGGAATTATCTCGCTAAAAATTGTATGAAATTTTAATGAATGTTTCTCAACAGGTTCTCATCACTTCAGACAGTCGAAGACTTTCATAAACAGACACTGTCTCCCCCTGCATATAAATATTGGTTTATGGCAGCATATAATGACTCTAAATTGTGCAATAATTTATTCGCACAAGAATTGGCAAAACGTTGGACCAATGTCAGCGTATTTAGTTGTCATCCTGGCAATATGGTTTCATCTTCCTTGGCACGTCACTCCTGGTTGATGCGAATCCTGTTCATGCTAGTGAGACCGTTCACGAAATCATTGGTAGGGAATTTATTTACCTGAAGTCTCAATTTTTGTGGGAATTAAGGGGGTAGACTCGTTTCTTGATAATGCAAAGATTAGGAACGATGTTTGGGATTAGGACGGGTCTTGAAAATTTCGGGTTTCCCGAAAACCGTATTCCGTATAGTATCAGAAATCCCGAAAAAAATTCACAGGAATCCCGAATATTCTCGGGAAACCTGAACATTTTCAGGATCCCGTTTTCAATTCCCGAATCCCGAGTCTTCCTATCTCGTCTCAAGCATCGGGATTCGGGAATTTCCGGGATCCCGCACACCTCTAGTAATTACACCTCGTAAACGTAAAAATAGTATTAATAAGAAATTTAAAATTATAGAAGAGATTATAGGACTTTTGAAAGATGAGAAGGTGCATCTGAGATAACTATAGGTAAAATATATTTTTCAGCAACAAGCGGCAAGCACTCCAGTCTTCTGTGCGACCGCTCCAGAATTGGAAGGCCTAACAGGAGTATATTTCAACAATTGCTTTCGATGCGAGCCGTCGAACGCTGCACAGGATCCCGCGCTTGCATCAAGATTGTGGAGTGTCAGCCAAGAAATGATTGTAGATATCATGAAGAAGGAAAAGCTTTGGGAAACTGCGGCATTCAAATAAAACGGGCTGTAAAATATAATACTCGTCGAAAAAGACGCTTTCGATAATAAGAAATGAATTTGTAATTTTTTAGAATGTGAATAAAGATTTGACATCAAACAAAAAACAGTGCAATCGCGCGCGTTCAAGGGCCTCGTTCAATACTTTTCGAAATGTGAAATTTTTTAATTATTTATAGCCACGATTTACAGCAACCAAATTATTTCGGAAAATCATTATGCATAATTATGTGCACAAATTTTTAGAATCTACTGTCGGCGCTGTTTTCGGCAAAGACATAACTTGCAGGGAACCGGTGCATCGTTGCGATGATCATCAACCGGGTGTTCTAATGGAATTCGGCAGAACCGGTGTAAAAGTAAAATTTCACTAATCAATTACAGATAACGCAACTCTAATTTATTTTTGTTCAGCATCACTGTTGAAGGTTATCGTCATCGCAAATTCCTGTCGTGTTTATTTAAACATTTTTGAATATATATTGTTTCGAAATGAACGTTAGGGGGCGTTCACTTACGAAACATGCCAAAACTTTCGTCTGTCGGATTACATGTTAGCAAAAATTCCATTTCTGCTGAATGAGATCCAATATTCCCGTGAATATTCCGATTTATTTATGAATGAATTGTAAATTCTACTTAAGAGTGATCGTTCAAACAAATTCCGTGTAAAATGCAGCGGACAATGGTAATTACATGGTTATATAAATATCCATTACGTCGATTAAAATCTATTATCAGTAAAACGTGGTACATTGTCAATAAATTCTTCTTAGAAAAACTACAATTAAATAACTATTTATATGAAGTTTTTCAAGAAATTCATGATGCCGTGCGGACTCTGTGCTGCAGTGCCAGTCATGAAACCTGTTAATCCACCAGAGGAGCAACCAAAACCATGCTCCTCCGAAAAACAGTCACCGAATCTGATAAAACCATCTGAGCTGCCCATTTACTCCACAGAAGATGGGTATTCTAAACAGATGCCATGGTAAAGCGCAAGTAATTTCATATCGACAAATGTATTTTAATTCCTCTTAAAAAATGTTTACCACATTAAACAATAAATCATATTATATGTTATTTATAATCTTTTCTAGCACAGAGCATTCTCCATCAGTAGTCGAGGAGCACATCCGCAAAGTCCGTGTACAATTACAAGAGCTCAGACACATGACCGACGGTGTTACGCAGCAAGTTTCTGCAGCTGTAGATAATTTTAAATGTAGGTATTTGTAATAAGATCCACTGTCTACTTATATGTAAATAATGTTTCATTTCTGCAGATATAATTGACTACCTACAAGACCAAGCAAATTTTCTACCACGAGTTGGAGCTGTTGGTATTGGAGGCTTATCAGGACTGATACTGGGTCTCCGAGGAGGTATTTTCAAGAAATTGCTGTACACGACAACAGGTGCTGGTGCAGTTGGAGTAGTTTGCTTCCCAAAAGAAGCGAAGGAAGCATATAGTATGGCAGAGCACTATGGACAAATTAGTTATAACTTTATTTACGGAGGTATGTTTCGTTCTTCTATTAACGAACATTATAATAATAATATTAATGGCGTTATTTGCGAATTTGACAATGATTTCAGTTAAACCTGGAGATAGCAAAGAGGAAACTTCGATTAAGGAGTTGCCATTACTTAAAAGTGTACTTGAATCGGAATACTTTCAGTTGATAAAAAAACCTTTTGAAAAAATTTCTGAACTGAAGGAGGTAGGATGCAAAAACACTGATTCATTATTGCATCATTCCTCCTGTACCCCCAATTGCAATTAATTTAATCCTCAGTCCTAGACAAATGTCTGTACATTGATCATCGATTAAATTAGATCTTTCAAAGTTATTTACCAGATAGCTATTATAAATTGCATATAGATAAACTTTTCTTTTTTCTTTAACAATTTTGAGTATAGATCTCGAAACACCCAATGAAAACACTTTGGAAGTCCGCACAACAACGTTTGAACAGAATAACGATAACGATTCCGAACACCTAGATCCAATCGCATTAGCAGAAACTCCACACTTGGAGAAGATGCAAAATTCGAATAATCAAAATACGTGGATTAAGTGGAAGTAACTGTTTAGGTACCATTTCCACTCCCACCTTTCTGAAGTCCTGCAAAATCACCATTACGATTCACCATCATCTATATATTTGTTTTATAAATAAATTTTCTATATATTTGTTATCGTGTACTGATAGTAATTGTTTTATTTTAGGGAAAGTCGCCTGAAAGCAAATCTGAAACGAAGAAGGAATGAACCACGATGTATAGTAGTAAATAACAAATATTTTACATGATAAGACTAATTTATACACACACGTGATTAAATTATACAATGATTTATTAGAATTGTTGCAAGTACTAATAAAAGTATAAAAAAATCTGTTATTAGAAACGCTCTGTACAATCAATCCAATAAATAATTTCCTTTGAAGAAAATTATTCGAAAAACGAAATAACGTGACGAAATTTTCTTCATTCCTTTCTGTTCTTTTCGTACGAATTGTGCGCATTTTTTCAAACTTTCTCTGCGCAATTTCTTCGTGCAAGTTTCTACTTTTGCGCATGCGCATCTTTATTGCGCAAAATATAAAAAGCATTGTTCCGAGATATTAATAGAACAATTTTTTGAATTCTATTTCCATGATTCAATGGTGATTAGAGCGTAATTATCGTTTTACTGCTCACACTATCAGAAAATAATTATCTAATCATCGCGGAGTTATCGATCTATTTAAAATATAAATACTTGCAGTGCAGGTTAGGTTGATCACTGTCACATGCACAGCGAAATCGTCGATTGATAAGGAAGAAACATCAATTTTCGTGTTTATTTATACGTGATCCTCAACTGTGTTTGAATTTATTTTTGTATATTTATATTTGAAAACACAGAACAATGAATTCCAACAAAGCAAAATTGTCGAAAAGTATATTGGACATGAAAGTAAGTTGAGAAGTTCTATAAGTTTGTATATAACTTGTTCTCTTTTTGTATTCATAATTATAAATTGTTTTTCTAGTTTATGAAACGTACAAAAGAAAAAGTCGAAAAGCAACAGTTTCAAGAAGAAGGTGAAGAGTACTTCGGGAATGAGTTGACGAAGCGTATGATGAAGGATTCGTAAGTTTCTTTCATTCTCATTTAACTAGTTTACCAAAATTGTACTAATTTATTTTTCACTTCAGGGAGAGATTCATCATAGAGCCTAGTTATATCTTCTGTGAGAAATTAATCGATGGCAGAGTAAGTTATCAAGGAATGAATCCTGAGATTGAGAAACTAATGGAACATGAGCAAGCCAAAGAACGTGTTGCGATGGAATTGAAAAAGGAAACAGAGATCTCGGATGAACAAATGGTAAAACATTGGAGAAACATGAAGAAAGGAAAACCTGAACATAAATACAAAAAGCAGTCGCATAGAGACAGTATTAAATCTGATGAACCAACGTCGAAAAAGCCAAAGTTTCTGAAACCTCAAGACTAGTATTAAATATCAATTACTTGTACATATATAATAGCTAACTATTAAGCTCATCCGTAAAGACTATATTTACTTCAATTCACATTTATGAATCCGTTTTATTAATCATTGTGTCGTATTCGTCACACAAATTTCTAAAGGCTAGCACAGATAAATTCTGTGTGTTATACTTCTCAAATCCTTTTTCCCAAAGTAAATTGAAACTGTTATCAGGAAACTGGACACCTATATTTTCAAATATACCTTTCATCTCTTCTTTATTCCGTGGCTAGAAAAATAATTTCAGTTATTATTTCGATTGTTTGTACATATATTTATACATACTTTGGTCAGATCATTTCTTCCCAGGCCATGTCGGGTAAAGGTAGATGGAAAAATGAGATCATAAGCTGTATCTTTCAAAGTTCTGTGCACTACTTCTTCTGCAAAATAACCATATCAAACAAGTATAAGTATGTACAATGATTGTAATAAGAATCATGTATTCCAATATCTTCATACTGACTTGTAATATCTGTTTCTTCTATACATCCAATTGTATCTTTGTATGTACTATGGCTACACTGACACTCCAAAGGAGTCCCTAAAAGAATAACAAAAAATACTGGTGAATAGTATCTTTTTATAGATTTTTTTTAAAGGATATATTAAAATGCATTACTTTTAATTTTCGGTAGTGTTGGAAAGTCATATTTCCAATTTAAGAGATTTAGGAATTGTGTATAATTAACATTGTTCTCTTTACGTATCCCAAGAATATCTAACAGTGGTGTTAAATACGTTTTCTGTATGTACATTTTGTATTTGGCTAATGTAGAAAAGACTATGTCTTCTGACAGTATTCCAACGTAATCCTATATAGATACGTATTTATTAATTATTAATCTCATTTAATAATTACGCATATTACTTTATCAAGACTGGATAGCTCTTCGTAAATATCTAAAAATGGAATTTCTGGGACTTGTTTCTTGAACTTCTGACGTAAAGTGTTTATATTCTGCAAGTACTTCTGCTGTTCTATGACATCATAATTAACAGGACTATCGGAGATAATATTCGTTTTCTCCCTTTTGATTGTCTTTCCATGGATCATATCCATAAATAATTCTGCTTCTTTAGAATTTCTGGAAACAGAACATTCTTAGATTATTATACTACATTTTACTTAGCATAAGCATGTATTACCTTGCTTTTCCAATACGATCATGTGTGCGCTGTTTAAAATCAGCTAGTATGGGATTTACAAGTACAGAAGGAGGAGAACGGATCCATGTTAGCAGTTTTTTTACCCTCTTGCCATTATTATCTGTATTATGGTATTTCCCAAAACGAAAATTTTCATCGAATGGTTGCTTATAGCTAGAAATATAATTGAAGAAGTAGCAAATGCATAAAACATTTTTCATTTTATTATTCCATACTTTCTTTTAATTTGCTCTGCGGGTAGGTAACTGCTATGGCTTTTCTTATACATTTCCAGAATATCTGGATTCAAAATATCCATTTGGTTTGCTTTTGCCTGAAGTAATTCAGTCATGGATGTCTCTAATTTAGTTTTCTTCCCAAAGATTGTTTCCCATGGGCTCATGCCAATTGGAAGGTTTGGAGTTTGGTAATGTGTTTTGCCAACTTCTTTGTTCCAGTAGCTGTTCATCACAGTGTTTCTTAGTTCATAAATTATGGTTTGGAACTGTGTTTCTTGGTCTGCTTGCAAACATTCCTTTACCTAAAATTACATCTTATCATGTGTATTAATTGTTTATTATATTCTACCATATAAATTGATTATTATCTTACACCAGCAGTACTTTTAACTGCGCCACTATGCACTGGTGCATTTTCTGCTTTTTTCTCATTGTAGTCAAGCATACGTTTCAAGGCTGTAACTTTGTCTTCCAAAGAATAGTCCATGAAACATTCCCTAATATCAGAGTTTTTATTTTTCATCTGTAAAAGATGTTCAAAAACAATTAAAATTCTTTCGAAAATTTTAATGTTAAGAATATTCTATCTTACTGTGTTTTTATTAAGGCAATGTTTATTTTCTCGAGTTTCGTTGAAACATTCATTTTGTTTACACAATTTTTCCATCTTTTATGCGAAATAGAAAATTCATTGATACTAATAATACAGCAAAATTATAAAAAACAGAACATAGTTGCATAATTGCGCGTTCTTGTTTCGCGCATAATTTTACTCTTTTATAAATAATTGAAAATAAGGCCTCTTTAATGATTTATTTGATAGATAAATCAATATAGTATTTTGCAGTGCTTCTAAAATATTACTTTTACCATATTATGTTGTGCAGGTAATAATTTTATTATAATATTTGATGGATGTACTATAATTCAAATTCAATTCGATTATTGATGCTCCAACTGCGCATGTGCAGTAGAAATTGGAAGACAGTTCGTTTCGTGCATTATGCACTATAATCGTTTCGTGGCTCTTTGCACGACGTTATAACACGATCATAAACAGCAATATTATTTAAACATATTTCAAATTGTATGTAACAGTGCAACGGTAATAATGGCAGCCAAACAAAATACAAAACGATCGAAATGGGCCCTGGACTTCGCTCACAAGTTGGTAACTTGTTTTAATTAACATTTTCATTACTCAAATTCGATTTAGTAAATGTTTATGTATAACCATTCCGCAAAATTTAAAACATTAACATGCTTTGAAACTGTAATTTATAAGTACGTAATTAAAAGGTTAGGTTTCTATATAGGTTAAGTTTCGTACGAATACACAATGACAGTTTTGTAGAATTACAATGTACATATTTCTAAACCTACAGAACAAGATTAGTAAAATTTATTCATGTTTTTTGTACATATACACAATCATATTGCAGGAAATCATTATTACAAAAATCAATCAAATTGGAGTACAATTACGTTCAATACTTTTTATTTAAAGTGCATTGATGTTCTAATTATTCTAATTATTTGTGGCTTTCAGGAACAAACAAGACAAAAATGCAGACATCCCTGCACCCCCAGGCTATACACCGGCAGTCGCATTGTTTCATGCTGCGGAATCGATTCGGGAAACGGATTCGAATCATTTAATCATGAAAAAATCGTGGGATCTAGCATTGGGTCCCCTCAAGCAAGTTCCAATGAATTTATTTATTATGTACATGGCTGGTAACTCTATAGCAATATTCCCAATTATGATGGTTGGTATGCTGATCATTAGACCGGTGAAGGCACTGTTCACTCTCCAGCAAAGTGAGTAACAATTACACATGGATATTATCGTTAATATCATTTCCTATATGTTAAACTTTACTTTTCTACAGCGTTTAAGGTCATAGAAGGAACTCATGCTTTTGGTCAAAAGTTTGTTTACTTCTTGGGCCAGTTGGTAAACATGGCATTGGCATTATACAAATGCCAGTCGATGGGACTGCTCCCGACGCATGCCTCGGACTGGCTGGCATTTGTAGAGCCACAGGCTCGGTTGGAATATTCGGGTGGTGGATTCATATACATATGACGCAGAGAACTGTTGTGAACTTAGGTATATTGTACCATTTCTGTGGATTACAGTTCAACACATTTCATAAAAATGTTTTATTAAAATAAAATGGGAAAATACTATATATTGTGACTATCACATCTGTACATATTTGTTCAACACTCATTCTGCAAAGTAAGGATAATACAAGCCTGTAGTTGAATTATTTCTTTTTGTATTCGTCTGCTAATTCTTTCAACCGTTGAATGATCTTGTTAGGATCATCTACACGAGGCACCTAGAAAAATGATTATTATAATAAGCGTGAATGATTGAAATCATTGAATGGTTTTATATCAAGAACGTACTTCATAGTTTTGGCTGATGTATATGCCAGCGTACACACCCAGACCAAAGGTAACCTAAAAAAGAATGTAACAGTTTAGTACATTCTTGGATTCAAAATACAATTCGCAGGAAAATGATTATTGTAACTTACCACAGCCTTAATCATTTTTCTAATGGCAGTTGCTTACTGATACTTAATTACAGTTTTTCTTCCTATGAGATTAGATCATGAACCTAAATATTGATCGAACGATGATGCGGTTTTTATTAGACATTGCATTTTACGCAGAATCAATCACTGATAACATATATTTCCATATGACGATCGAATTGTTTACTGTTCTAGAGAAATTATATATAAGAATTTTAATTACGATGAACCAGCTGTTCGTAAAGAACAGTTCGAATAAGAATCCAGCTACACCATTACCTTCGTAAACGTCATTTACATATATATTTAGTTCGAGATAGTACAGTTCACTAATTACGCGTTGAAATTGCACCTTTGTTGGAAGAATACAGGAGGATGTGTATTTGCTGTGCGCAACCGCGCAGAGTTTCCGGTGCGTGTAAATTAGGCGGGAATTTCGAATAGCAAATATTTGAATTTGAATTCCTTCGAGCATATACTTCAATTTTATGATAGTAAATTTCGGATTGTTGAATTATAGAAAATGTTTACTTTATGTATTTAGTATTACATATTGCAGACATCGTAAATTATATATATATTTAAGTATATAATTAATATATTCAATTCTTTTCGTAATTGTACAAAAGGTGTTACCTTAATTAGTGAAAAAACTATTTTTATGAATTTTTAAGAAATTAATCGTTGTTATTACTTGGTACAATACAGCGTGAAATAATGTTTGAAGAATTCATATGATTCACGGCGCCTATTAACACTTCAGGCTGCAGGTTTTTATGTACCGGAAATAATTGCGGGAGAAAGCAGGACAGAGAACAACAATAAGATTTTCTGTACACACGGTGTCCTCCTTTATCGCGGCAATCCTAAATGCTTACGTTATCTTTGGTGGCAAAGAAAAGTTAGAAGAACACATTACATTCACATTTACATTAGAAAGTATTCTACTTATTAGCTATTATACAATTGTTTATATAGTGTTATGGAGCTTTTAAAATCAGACATTAATTAAATAATTTGCTTAGAAGATCATTCAAATAAATGAATAATTGAAAGTAACTAAATTACGTTAATTTATTGAGAATAATTTTATTACATCCAATTTTTTAATTTGAATGAATTAAAGAAAATAATTTAATTGAATTCAATTTTTTATATTAGATTTTGTATTGTTGAAACTACAGCTTTGAAAGATCAGTAAAAAAGAAATGAAAAATTATAATAATTGTTGGTTGACGATGATAAAACGGACACTGAGTATGCTTCACTCATGTTTGTCGAGTTCAAAGATACTTGAAAAAAACTTCCCAATTATATTCTTCGGACTTAACGGTATCGCGGAGATTTCATAGAACGATCAAGAACAAGAGAGTAAGTCGACGTTCGAGATTAATGTATTAAATAATGTGTAATAATTAATGCATTAAATTTATTCATAATTTTATATTTATAATTTTTTGTTAACTAATTTGTACTGACTTTACTGATCTTAGCTTTTTAAAAAATTCAATATATCTATCTTGATAAATATGCTTTGTGTCATTGTCACTGTAAGCATTGTTCAAGCAAGTTTAAATGTTCATAAATGTTCTAAAAAATATACCGTTATGTTCAGAAGTGTCTATAGAATTTTCCAAAGGAAGAAAGAATTTTCGCACATCTTTTACAGTCGAAGCGTAAAAAAATGTTGAAGTTAAAAATTTGAGAAATTAGCGCTCGCTCGCTTCGACCATTGTTCAAGCAATTTTAAACGTGTATGAAATTACAAGAAAACACATAAATGGTTCGCGTAACTTGTACACTTGAAACGAAAAAAATATTAATTTTTTTAAATCAACAAATTGCAAAACGGTGTACCCGCCGTCGTGTTAGAGTTAATAAAAGTGCTCTGCACACAAATCGTTACATGCCTTTCCCGGTTGAGGCGCAAAAAATTTGCGATGCTGTCTTCCCGTTATCATCGAACCGAATTGAGAAAGATAGGTTCCTTTCGAAATTCCACGGGGGGGATTTCTTTCGATGGACCGAGGGGGAGAATTTCTTCGAGGACAAGTACGAAAAGAGTTTGCCGAGCACCGGTGTCTCGATGGAGGGAGATCAGCTTGCATGATCGGCCTAGCAAACTCTGTACTGGTAGGTATTCCGCTTTGGTACGCGGGCTACCTAACGTCTACCTGGCCGGTACGCACACGTGGTCATTGCCTTTCGAACGGCCTTTTTTTCGCCACCAATTTCTCCCGCGAAAGTTCCCCGACCGTCGTAAAACCACCATTTATTTGACCTGAAGGTCTTCGTTGGTCTTCATCCCTTTTTGCCAGCGACAGTTATAGTTCGGCTTCTAATCGGGAGTGTCAAGAGAGTTTATGTGTATGAACAAGTGAAACTTTCTTAGTGACTGTTGACTCTGTTGCACGTTGATAGTTTTCCGCTGCATTCACACGTGCGACTTAATGAGTGCTGCCGTTGCTAACCAGGAGATAGTTTAAACATGTCACCAACCATCTCGAAGATACTGACTGGCAATGGAACCAATGCTGTCTCCGAGAAAAATCGTGTAAGTGTTACTGGGAAAAGAGAGTCTGAAAATATACGTGGTGGGTAATTTGATTTGATTGATTCTTCTATGTCGAGCTACCTTTACTTAATTTGTTTTGGGAGTTTATTTTATTGTTTAATAGAAGCTATATTTCTGTGCGGAACCATTTTTATTTTTGATATTGGAATTTTTTTTGTATCGTGGAATTGTATCTAGAGTGATTTAAATATTATTTAAATGAATAATCTTTATGAATCTCAAATTAATTAAAAAAAATTTTCTCGTAATTGACATGTACGTTTAATTAACTACTAGCATGTCAAAATTATTATCGGTTTATAATTTATTACATAATATAATATCGAATTGAAGAATTTTTATTACCCAACATATAATATTTAATTAAATCGTTTTCATTAACTGGCATTAAATAAATGAATGGCTAGTATTATATAATTGATGACATCATTTGCCTTGAGTAGCATACATTAATTAATTAAGAAATTTTTCCTGAGAAATAGATGATTATAAAACTTGCTTAGTCAACATGAAATAATTACGAGAAATTGATTTTAGTGAGCAAACTTGAACTAGATAATTTGAATTCATTCAAAGGGTTAGTTTAGAATGAATTAATTAATTGATTAATTTAAAAATTATTTCTTCGTAAATTTAATTTTGTGAACAACTCGATTTCATGTTGTTTCGACCCCCATCAATTAAATCGATGTTTTTCCGGTTGGTCGGCTAATAAATTCGAAAAAAGGAACGACGAAGTGTATTAATCGTATCACTTCCGTTATTTGATTGTAAATTATTATTCCGTGAATAGTTAATTACAATGGTAGAAGGACGTTGGGTTGCCATACGCAGATATAAAACTTTGTTTTTCCTTCGATTCGATCAAACAATGAAATTTCAAAACACCGAAATTAAATGCCGAAAAGCTATTAACGTGTTTTTATCTCATTAAACGACTGTTAATGTCACAATAATGACAGCAATAAAAGGAACGCGAGATATTGTCCATGTAATATAAACGGCATCGATTTACTGATCAAATAAATTACATATGTATAGCATACTGGTGAATTAGCATATAGCATATTTTGATTTAAATATTCCTCGAAATGGAACCGCCATTTTATATAGTATTATGGAAATGATATGCATGGAATGCATTATTCTCGTTTTCGAAGAATCTTTTCCGTAAAAATAAAAAGTAATACCATTTATCTTCTGTTTTTATCGGGATCAACGTTCTTCAGGAGTTTCAAGGTCACTATGTCCTCCGATCCTCTGAGCTACATTCTTTAAAATAACAATATCGATACAACTTTCCATTCGAAAAATTCTTTACTAAATTAATTTGTAGTCTACCTTATTATACAAAATGGAGAAACGTTAATGACCCATTTTGTAACTAACATCTTCATTGAACTAATTCAGTGTGAAATTATGGTTTAAGGAAAAAACTAAATACCAAACTAGATACTAAAGTTTCACGATACTTGCATAATGAGTTAAGCATAATTGTTTACTCCAAGTCGTTGAATTAGTTCAACACAGTTTATATACTGCATCATGGAATTTTCTTGCCTTATAAAAAGTTGTCTTTCATCCTTATATAATCGTGGAGAACACAGGTCGACTGGATTGTAGAAATTCGCGTGCACACGCTCACATGTCTACCGTTTTGCAATCACAATATGTACATCTTTGCAAATGCATTCAATATTTTAGTATCTTTAGCCTCGTACGCGTGCACAACCACCCGTTTGTGCTTCACACTCTGAATAAACTGAAAATATGTTTTATTCATAGTGTCATATTTTAATGAAATATTTCTCGCAACACATAAGTGGAATAAAACGGTATACTGGTTTTCAAGTGTCGTTTTAGCATGCATTTATAAATACTTTTTTATTTTTGGGTAATTGAAGTACACGGACGATTTTTTAAAACGATGCACAGTGATCGATTCCTAGGTGGACAATATTCAGACTTTTATGTTCTCTTGTAGTAATAACACGTTATTTTAGAACTACATGAACGTAAAAGCATTATATCATTTCATATTGCATCATAGGTTGCATTTCTGTTCGGTGCGATGTTCTGAAATAAAAGAAAATTTTTTTTTTAATGAAAAACCTCATCCATACTTTTATTATTTTTTTTAATACGGAACAGGTAGCCGAAAAACCTAAAATGTAAATGTTAACTCATCAATTTGACTAAAAAAACATTGAAAATTTTTTTATTTTCTGCCACTGTGTCAATTTGACACCGAGGGATAGATTCAGTTTGTAAAATGAAGGGTGGTTGAGGGTTAATCATTATACAATATATGAAAATAGTAAACAAATGAGTTTTTATCTTGAGGAACGTGCGAGGGTTAATATCGATTGAAAGCAAAAAATTGTTCTTCACTTTATTTTATCTACATGGTTGTTGATTGTTAGTTGTATTAATCGAGTTAATTAAAAATGATAATTGGGGGCGATATTTACTGTCTAATTATTTGGAAGTGTTTTCATTATTAATTACGGTAATATGTATAATTATTTATAATTGAGATTTATATCTGAGAGGGATTATTGACCTCGATGTAGCACGTATAAATGTTGCAAAGTAGACAATAATTATGTTGGAGTGCGTTACTCCTGCGTGGTTACGTCGGATGCAATAGAAAGTGTGCAACAGCCCGTGGTTCTTAGACTCTGTGTTGTTATGTGGACCATCATATTGCAGCGCCGATGGTCATTGAACAGTTTCCGCCGGCTGTTGCCTCTTAATGATAAACCATTCACTTATCTCGAAATATGATCATCAGTGTTCCTTAGTCGTTGTACCATGCTGATCCATCATTATAAAATATAATGTGAAAAACGAGTGCAGAATTATAATCTCTGCACGCTGTATTTATTAAAACGAAATAATTTCTTAATTTATGTACAATCTTCGTACAATAATTTTATATCAAAACCAAAATGATTTCAGTTTTCTTAAAACAATATTTTAATATCACGTTTCATTTATTTATTATTTTAACAGTATGCACATTGCATAGTGCATAAAATAAATTTATAATAAATTTATAAATAAATAAAATATAATAAATATATATTTTATATTTATAATTTTTTTATTTTTTATAATAAATTTATTATTGTATTGTAATAATATTTTAACTTGTTAGTACACAAGGTAATCCAAGCACCTCAAATTTTATGAAACCATATCTTGCTTA
This sequence comes from Lasioglossum zephyrum, assembly GCA_028455615.1. Taxonomy (NCBI): domain Eukaryota; kingdom Metazoa; phylum Arthropoda; class Insecta; order Hymenoptera; family Halictidae; genus Lasioglossum; species Lasioglossum zephyrum. The sequence continues at coordinate 4,623,449 of CM052325.1, read as the reverse complement.
TTTTTGAAAATAGAAAAGAATGTTGAACACAAAAATAATTATGTTTAAACGATATAAACACTGTACTGTACAAAGAAACTTTTTTGAAACGAATCCATCGCGAACTTCCTGTAATAATAATCTTTCGAATGAGAAATTAAAATCGCGGTTGATTTTCCAACATAGATAAATTGTCTCTCTTTGAAAAGTGAAACTATAACGACATACGAGCTCTTACGTTACTGTCAGAGAATGTGTTCGATTAAGAAATTGAAAAAAATTGATTTCGAACGGCAAAATCTATAAATATCTCGACAAAAATCATGGCGTTAAAAACAGTACACGTAACGGTATGCGTTTCTTCGCTGCAACTGGGGCATATTAACTGGTTTTACTGTAGTTCCTTTTTCTTATGGATCTTCATGGCAACCACAATTATGACGGTATTTTAATGGGCCTCCATAATCGATCTTCTCTTTGGACTGCATTTTTTTTTAACAAATCGTTGCCATATGTTTTTTTTACTATAACGTGGTGATATATTTACAAACGATGACACGCGATTTTTTATAAGCTTCCCCTTACGATACTCACCGTTAAAATCGAACAACTGAATGTGAATATTTAAGCAAGGTCGTGATCCATTCACGCAATCAATGACTGTCTGGTTTCTCGGTTTTGGTTAACAAATGAACAAAGTATAATCGAGTGCGTAGAACGTAGAAAACTCGTTCTAGTATGTTGCAACAATATTTCGTTCGATTTTGTAGTGATTTACATTTTTTACTTTTATCTCATTTGAATTCGCGCGCCAAAATTTTGAACTGTGAATGTTGCGCAGAATATAATGTGTAGGTTTAATTCGGTTGGATTAATCTTGCTGGATTAATCTTTATGGATTTATTTTCGCAAACATAAATGTTATTGGATTGATTTATGAAAACAAAAACAAAATGCGGGCGTGTTATCTTGATTTTTCTTGGATAAAATTGACATTCACAAAAGATGGATTACATGTATCTGATTGACTGTTAATACGGTTCAAAGGCGTAAACAAATTTGTATTTATTGTAAAATGATGATGTATGGGGATATATACTGTCAAATGATTCGATATTTCGTACGATTTGTGTTCCAACGAGCTTCGAATTTCTTCCACACGGTAGCGGTGACGTTGGGTTATTGATTGAAGGTTCATTTTCGGATGCGACTGAGAAAAACCATAGTCTCTTTGTTGTAGAAGGCTCAATTATAAAATAAGTATCGTTATTCTGACAGTTCGGTGAGGATCCGAACGATTTTAGAAATAACCAAGTGATTCCGACACATGTTTAACATATATCGCAACAACGAGACTGAAAAGAGTTCTGCAAAAATGTGTATTAGCACCATATGTAACTGTTAACCGAAGTCATAAGTATATTTTTGGGGTGAGTACACGATTATGAAAAGAAATCTGATTGGAATTCTCAAATAATCATATTGAATCAAATTATCCAAGTAGAAACAGAAGACAATAACTTTAACCCCGATTATTGTGTTCCATATATTTTGTGCCAATCAAATAATACAATTTCGAAGAATACATAGTTTCCAAAACAATTTCACAATTTTTCTTGAAATATTTTAAGGAATAAACAACTCTGTAGGATTAATAATTCTGGGTAATTTTGACATTTTCATAATTGAACAATTTTTGGTTGTAAATTAAACAGTTCGTAAGAAGTACATTGAAAATGTGTTTGTCTGTACTTTCGAAAAGATTAGAATTCATTTTCGCAATTTTTTTAATATATTCATTGTAATAGTAATTTTTGTTACCGACCGTCGGTAATTGTCACTGTGCATTTTGGTTTTTGACTTTCGAGCGCTTGGCGCTTTGATCAAATTTTTTCAAATATCGAAGTCAATTTCGTTCGCCAATTAGATGAACTTTTGATACTCCATTTTATTTTTCGAAATACAATATTTATAATAAAATAACAACCTTTTATAAAT
>CM052325.1:4580026-4621372 GCA_028455615.1 Lasioglossum zephyrum | reverse complement strand
TTTTTAATGATCGAACCTGGCGCCAATATCATTCAATTAGTACATTTAACATTTGTTTTCAGGACGTAGAGAAGGGTGAGGTCGAAACCGAGTCTGCAGGCCCCCGATCGTCGATCTGTTCGCGGCCGACGTCTTCGTCGCGTACGTCGACGTCGGCCGAGAGCAGGGTCGAGCCAGAGGACCAACTCCGAGCCGAACCTAATGTCACCAGCGTGGAAGTGGAAGTCGGGCCGAACAATGAACCGGCGATAAGTATGTAACGGAGAGACGAGAGTTAGTGGTGGGAGACAGAGATAGATATGGATAGAGAAGGATGGTAGGACTGTGTACGGTCGTCTTGCGTGCAGGAGCGGGGACGGAGACAACAGCAGCCAAGACGAGGCCGCGGATGGGAACAGGAACGGAAGCTCGCGAGTCCAGCCGGTGGAAGGCAGTCGGCCGCCTGCTTCGCCGCTTGGCGCTCATCATGCTTCTGCTGGCGAGTTTGCTCGCGTGTTTAACGCTGCTCGCCATTTACGCGGGCCCCGTCTCCATCATCCAACTCCTCGTCGTCGTCCTCGTTGCCTATCTCGTCTCCGGGGGCCGGTTCAGGTGGTTCTACGTCGCCTTCAAAACTCTGCCTAGGGACGCCAAGTGAGTCGATTGCTCTTCCATCCACGCTTCGGGGCTTGATCGTGTACGATCGTTGGCCGTGACCTTTCGGCATCCTCGTGTACGAAAGAAGCCAGCGTGTCGAGTTCACGCTCTTCGTACAAGCTACTCTCGGTTGCTGATCGTTGGCTGTGGATCTTTATGCGATTTAGAAATTACTGGCTGTGATTTTAACGTGCACAGGTTTGATTATTTTAATAGGAAATGTGCTCTCGAACTAGATGATTCAAATCCGAATCCAAACGTTTGGGTAATTCCTACAGAATGGCTATATTGTATAGTGTGTAGAGTTATCGAACCTGTGCATCGATAAAATCACTGCTAAATAGTTATTATTTTAAAACTATTCCGAAATGTTCCGAATCGATTGGGGAAAGCAGAGATTAAACAAAAATTCGTTTCATCCCTTGCTTAGTTCTTGTACGTTGAATACAACACTGTTAGATTTGTTTTTTATACTTTTTACTCGTTTAGATTTCACCCGGTTAATTTTCTCATAAATGCATAAAAATCCGCAGTCTACTGATCGTAATCGTGTAACAGTTTTCCCGGACTCCGTTCCTCTTGCTAGCAAAGAATTTTCATGGTCAATGTCGGGTTGAAAGGGACTGTGAAGGTGGTGCATACCTGGTTAAAATAGTCGTCACGGTGTGATGTGTGAGCTGGGGGCATAAGATGGACGGCCATTGTGATTGTTGACATTCCTCAAGTTTTTTTGACATTCCTCAACCCTGAGGCCGCATTTGATCGATCCGTAGATCACGGTAGTTCTTTTGACTTCAGTCAACTCTTGTACTAGCCTTTGGACTGAATTATTGATTTCAATTGAAGTTATTCTTATTAAGGTGTTTGCTAATGAGATGTTTTTATTAAGTTCAATTGTTGTCATTGGACTTTTAAGATATTTTTATATTTAGTCTGTATTTCGAATGCAATTTAAAGGTATTTTTTTTAATCTCGTGAATAGAAAAAGATGGAAGTCTATTGTGACTTGGTGTATTTTTCGTTTGTTTTAGAAAAATGTTTAGTAGAGTTGCATTAGAGTTGCATTAGAGATGCATATACCCTTACCCTTACGCGAAGGTGTTTGGGTCCATTTTGACTCGGTTCTAAAGATTTTATTCCACCCGCATAGTTTCTAATCGAATTATCAGCTTAAATCGTGATTCATTTTTATTAAAATTAACGATATTGGTTTTTTCAGCACTTACGTCATTCGATCTTGCATTTGACAATGACATTTGGTATTGTCGCGAAGCAGGCACTTAAATTCGATGCATTTTACGCGCGCGATAATAGATTGGACACTATAAACATCAAACCGAATAATTAGTACTCATTAGCGATTACGAAAACTCCGTAAATAATTTCAACGATTTATGCACGGAATATTGTAATGATTCTTAGGAATTTTTCAAAAGTGATCGCCAAGAAATTATTCTTTTTTAAATATAAAATTTTGAAAAAATATACGAGATACAGCTAATGTTTACTTAATTTTTCCTTTGCAAATGATCCGAGTATCTTGCATAATATACTCGAGAACAACGCTTGTAAAGTTACGACATTACGACTAGTTTCAGCTTAATAGATATTTACAAAAAGCGTATTGGATAACAGTGTATCTTTTTCATTTAGTTAAATATTGTCTGTGTCTAGTGTATTTTAAATTTAGAGGTGCCATTAATCTGTAGGTAAGGTATTTCCTTAAATCGTAACTATTTTCAATGTTTTCTTATTAGTTTTATTCAAACATTTCAGCAATGAAAATTTATTTAATCGCAACTCTCTAGTATCCATAAAAATGGCCGCGGAGACCGCTTCACCAACAATTACAGTATATTCAAAGCAGACACACGTTCTCACGTTCAGAAACCTTCTGGTCATAGCAGTTCACTGAAAAAGTTCACACGATTCGATAGCTGCATAAGAATTAGACACTTTCTACTTTCTTTAAAAATGATATCCTTTGTCGAAAATCAGCTATTGCTTTTACAGATTGTATGACGCAGGAAAATTTGTGGGACACTGGCTATAAAATATTTAAGAGCAAAATAAAAGGACGTTTACGAGGACAACAACAGAAAAATTTATTGAAAATCGTTTATTTATTATTTACGCCGTATTTTAGCCGCGAAAGTATTGTGTTCATCGTTATTTTCACTTGAAGATTATTTATTTATGTTAATTTTTTTATATAGTTGAATTTTCAAGGAACTAACGTGATTCACATTCTCATGATTAATTTTTACGACGCTTCCACTCGTGTTTCTTAATTTTTTGGGGTCAATACCATGAATATGTATTTTATACAGACCTTTGTTGAATCACAGCAAGTATATAGTAATGGTCGAAAAATTTGGGAACATTGTTATTTTGTGGGAATTTAAAAAAAATACTCTTTCGAGATCTACATTGTATAATGCAATGTCATTATGTTGGAAGAGAATGGATATTTTTATTTAATTAAGGCCTGGTTGTTAATAATTATTTCTGGTCGAATTTTTTTTTGGATAAAACTCTGTGGGAATAATATTCTTGGAGCGTTCCTTCCTGGAACAGGCGTTGAATATTCAATGTCTGTCTCCAAGGGACTTTGAACGTTTGTGATTTTGCGGAAGTCTAACGCGCTCGCATTCTTTTCTGGCCTGACCGGAGATTGGATCTGGATTAGGTTTAAAAAATGAAACTTGATAATACATAAGACAGTATTGCAATTTTATACGTCGAGGGCAGTGCGAAATTCTATAGGTTCAATGTTACGAGAAAAAGACAATTATAACAGAGTTCGCAAAATTTGAGAAATATAATTTATAACATGATTTTTTTAATTTAAGGAATATAATTACTAAAAATAATTAATAAAAATTTTGGGAACTTTAAAAACATAGCAAAATTAAAAATAAGTGGGTACCCACCCACTCCTGATAATAACGTTAAAGAATCTTCATAAATATAATCACAATAAAGTTTAAATAATTCTGGAAATATATAGTTATGATATAAATTTTTAATTTTAACTTCAAATTTTATAAATTTAATTCTTGATTTTTAACACAGAGCATAAAAATTGTACCATGAATGAGAGATTGTTTATCCCGCGATCTCGAGATAACGAGGAAGAAGTGGTGTTATTATTTTATGATTATGTATCTTTAAAATCACGAGCTATAATTGATCATGAAACATTAATGACAACGTCGATCATGATCCCGATAGATGAAATCTTGCAATGCGGTTTGTATTATTACGTAACACCGGTATTATTTGCGATCACTGTGACAAGCTTGATTTCTGTTACCTGGATCCTTTTCTGCGGTGTGCTAGCGACTTCCTGTTGGCCATTTTTAAATCTTCATATTTTTATTGTGGTCACTTTAAATATCTCGCTTAATATATTAACTATTCGAAAAAACATCAGAGGAGAATATAAAGTACTAAATATATTGAATAAGTAGTAAGGAATTCTTTTCAAGGTTGCATTTTTTGGATCTCAAGGTTAACAATGTTTTTTTAAATCTAATTTTCCAGTGTTTTGTTTCCTTTTTCTTGGTGGGAGACTTGCCCCACCCCCCGGGTGCGCCACTGAATTCAAGGACCTCTAATATTGCGCCCTCCGTGTGACCTTGGGTACCAAGAACGTTTTACTCTTCGTGTTAAAATATTAAAATTATTTTAACGTAATGAAGCAACGAAAAAGATTTCGTTTCATTTTTACTTTTCGTTTTATCAGAATTTGCATGCGAGCATTTACGCGATTTAATGAAATATAAAATGATTTACTTAGTGAGCCAATAAAAGAAAATATTTATCAAATCTGAATGTATATGAAGTGAAAGTACAGTGTCTCAAGGTAAAACGAAAAGCGCATAATCATGTGTCGTGTGAATTGTCGCGGCTTTGTGGTGTTAGGAATAATATTTGCACATTAAAATCACGATAGTCCGTACTGTCTTATCCTATACAAATGTCACTAGCCTAAACAAATATGTGACTGTACATACGGAAAATTGATAGATAATGTTTCACACTTGTGCATACTGTCATCATCCATACCAATATCGAAAAGTAAATTCAGAAAATTATTATAAAATTACCGAATAATCAACTAGAATTTTTTTTAATATTCATTTATACAAGGAAATTGGATCTATTGAATATGATTATATCGATACGAGAGAGAAAAATATTTCTGAATTACATATTTTCATGGGGTGAAATCAACCCCTAAAAATTATAGTTCCTTCAATATATTGTGAACCAAGGGAAGGGAAGTTTTAACGATTTAACATTGAACATAATTTAATATATAAATATACAATAGATGCTAATGATTGTTGCGAAGTCGTAAAAGATTAACTATGAATCGTCTAAAACGGTGTGCGCGGCACACAAAGTTCTTTCATTGCCTTAACTGATCTATTGAGTCAACTAACTGGTCAAATTTCCTCTAAGATGCAGTCGGATAAATTTCACTTTACAATTCGATTAATATTCTTCGTACTTCAACACCTGAGCGCAATTTTTTAATCAATGTCAACTTAAATAACTTTTTAAAGATCACTGAAAATAGTGTGAAAATTATAAATGAAAAATATGATTCATAAAGGCGAACGATAATTGTAAATAATTGTTTATTGTAACAAAGCTACAATTTGATGTTTCTGTACATTCATAATTATAATCTAGGGGTCACACAATCTGTAATAGCATAATGTCAATATATTATATTACAGCAACTGGTCTCCATAAACTGGACGTCATTTAAATACCATTAATTTATTAGAAGGTTGTAATGGAATGCCATTTGCAGCAGTCGATATTCATTAATAATTCACGTTTTTGCGAGGAGACATTAACAAGATTGTTCTAATCTGACGTTAGTTGATTTTACTTGTGAATCAAAGTGGTTATCACTAAAATCATTATAATTTTCAATAACCATTTTATTTTTGGTCGATGAATCTCCCATTCATTTATCAAGAATATTTTTTTTCCATTTATTTCCTTTTAATTATTTGATCTCTGTTTTTGTTTGATATATTTATTTAATCTCTGTTTACGCTTGGGGATGACAAATATTGATTGCTTTTGAGCATCATTCAAATTTGTTATTTCGATGGCACATACGTTTACGTTATCGCTAGATTTTTTTATCAGTTAAAACATGTTGGAACGGATGCTAATCGATTGGTAAAATGTCATAGAAGGTCGAGAGGAATAAACAACATTGTACTTTTTTATTTGTTCCAGAGCCTTGTTTGGGTACCTAAAAATTCTGCTGACTATACGTGGCCATGCAAAGAAAGACAGAATCGTCGCCGATGTTTTTCGGGAATGTGTCAAACGACATCCTAACAAAGTTTGTTTCATCTGCGACGATGAAGAGTGGACTTTCCAACAGGTGAGACTTGATAATATACAGAAAACATTTTATTTGACCTTTTAACGCCTTTTACAAGTTTCTGAGAATTTTAAAGGGACACAGAATATTTTATTTTATCTAGGATAATTTTATTAAATATCTATTTCAATTATTCAAATTTTCATTCGATCTCATGATGTACCCATTAGTTGTTTTAACAAAAAATTCAAGATAAGTCAAAATAGTTAGAGGAGCTTAATATACTTATAAAGTAACTATACTTAGTTAACATACTGAAAATATACTATGTATACTACATACACTACATTATCAATATTTCAACTTTTATATCTTAATTGATGATTGCAAATAAACGATCCTCTAGCTATTTTGACCATATTGTAGCTGTTAGATCGACAATTATTTCTGGCTGTAAAGCTTCTGACAACAATTTACAGGTGGATGACTACAGCAACAAAATTGCCGCCATATTTAAGAATCATGGCTACCGTAGGGGTGACCTAGTGGGCCTACTTTTGGAAAATCGACCCGAATATGTTGCAATTTGGCTGGGCCTGAGTAAATTGGGAATAATAGTGCCGCTCATTAATATTAATCTTCGGAAAGCAGCTCTTCTGCATAGCATAAACATTGCTGAATGTCAGGCGCTTATTTATGGCGCAGACTTTGTTGATGGTAAGCATCATGGGAAAAACACTGTTTAAAAAATTTTGCATTTACCGCTATATGTGGCTAGTAAAATATATTATGATATATCGTTTATGTAGTTCGTTAAAGCATTTTTTTGATTACGTTATATGAAAGTTTACTGTAACTTAAACCTTAAAAATTCCCAGAGAAAAATGAAGGCAATCATTTAAAATATTACCGCTTACTGTTAGTTCTAGTAAATCAAGAATTAAATTTTTGAGCGCTGCAACCATAGGATTATGCTATAAGTGCATAAAGATATGCAATTTGGCATGTAGCAACCATAGCATGCTGTTTGAAATTAGTGAATTAAGTAATTGTGAAAGATTCGGCCGCGCACTGATGCGAATAGCGTGTGCACGCTAAGTGCTCGTGAATATAGGAAAATTAGTCTGCCAGTAAAACATGCTGCATCAACTAGCAAACATTAATACTTGCAGAGGTTTCGCAAATCTCATGCATGAATATGAGTCAACAAGTTTTTGCGCTTTACCTATATCGTATATAAATATTTGTTTCATACAACTAGAACACGTAAACTTATTCCAACTGTAAGACACCATTAGTCACGAAATTTATGCAATCCCGGTATCGAGAATGTTTTACGACTTAACTGTGGAAGTTATATAAAAATTTCTTGCATAGACTGAGTAATCGATATAGCCAATTGTAAATACAAATTATGAGTCAGACGTGAATAAGAAGATAAATTATTGTTATTTTATTTAGATACATCTTTGCTAAGAACTGATAAATATATATGAGCATGTTTTTGCCTATTAGGAAACTCTAGACCGATGAATCTGTTCTGTTTGTCCAGCAGCTAGTCCAAAGGTCTGCATATAAATGTTTAATCAAATTTCTCGGGAGAAGGTTAAAAACAATAAACTACAAAAATGAAAAATTTGTAAGCAGAATGTCTGAAAGGTCTGTTGTCCATCTGACAAGCTAATACAGCTCTCGACTGTTCTACAACCTTCACACGGCCCAATAAACGATATTCGATTACCGTTGCGTGTGGCTCATTGATGCAATAATAGGAAATAGAACTAACTACTTTGGAATGAAAGAAAATTGGGTGTTCGGTTGCGTGTCGCCGTCGATTCATCACGAGGGCCATTTTATAAACGATTGCATAATGTCAGAGTCCGCTGCATTCACACGTCCACTTCGAATTACACCGGGATTGCATTTTCAATGATTAATAACAAAAAATGTGTTCAATCTTTAATCTCGTTTCTAATATCATTTAATTATTTCATTCCAGTGGTGTCCGAAGTTGTGGACTCCTTGGACCCTAAGTTCGCGCTATACAGGCTCGGTGATATACCAAACAGCAAGACAACAAAGCTTAATGACAAAGATTTGGCTGCTCTAACAGTTGAGGCTTCTTCAGCTCCACCAGTTTTACAAGAAAAACCATCTTATAAAGATAAACTACTGTATATTTTTACCAGTGGTACCACTGGACTTCCCAAAGCTGCAGTCATCACGAATGACAGGTAGATGCACCTGTTTTATGAAAAAATTATTTAACTTTCAGAGAACGAGAATATTTAAAATTTTTCTTTCATTTTTGATCTTTTACGACTTTGGTGGCCATGTTACGTCGTATACGCTTTCGTATTATATACAAAAAATATATTCACTCCATTAAAAAATGCTATCCTTGTCCTAGGTTTATGTTTATCGCCACTGGAATTTTTATGATGGCAGAGTTCAAAACCTCGGACAGGTTTTACACGCCCATGCCTCTCTATCACACTGCAGCTGGTGCAATGACAGTTGGTGCAGCTATTTTACACGGTGCAACGGTGGTCATTAGGAAAAAGTTCTCGGCGAGCGCCTACTTTCCTGATTGCATTAAATATAATTGTACAGTGAGTCTTGCTCTTAGAAGTTCTACTGAATTTTTATCTCGTACAAAAGCTGTTTGTCCGATCGATTTGATTCTTTCTATAGAAATTTAAAATAAATATGAATGTTGTAACCATTTTTATTTGGCAATTCGGAGAATTATAAATGAATAAATGCGTTGCAGAAAAGAGGCTAATACGATTGATTTTTAGGTCGGTCAATACATCGGAGAAATGTGCAGGTACATTTTGGCAGTGCCTCCAAGACCTGAAGACAAGAAACACAATATTAGAATGATGTTTGGTAACGGCTTGAGGCCACAAATATGGCCGGAGTTCGTTGAACGCTTTAACATTAGAAAAGTTGCCGAGTTTTATGGAGCAACCGAAGGAAACGCTAATATTGGTAAACCGATGATGTTCTAAATAATATTGACAATTTTCTCATCTCTTACTAACATTTTAGAGTTGATGTTATCGATATTTTCTTTATTTTCAGTAAATACTGACAATACAGTTGGAGCAATTGGTTTTGTATCTCGCATCATCCCATCGTTTTATCCTATTTCTATTTTAAAAGCGAATTCTGATGGAGAGCCCATAAGAAATACGAAAGGATTATGTCAAACGTGTGACCCTAGTATGTATTAAAATGGCGACAATAATTAATGTGAATGTTTCGCTTATTATTAATAATAAAAGGTGTAATAAGCGAGATGTTCAAGATTCTCGAGTTAAGACATTTTGTAGTCGTAACATTATATGATTATAACATTCTATTATTTATTTCAGACGAACCAGGCGTATTTGTTGGCAAAATAATTCCCAACAATCCATCTAGAGCATTTTTAGGATACGTAGATCAAAAAGCGTCTGAAAAGAAAGTAGTTCGCGATGTGTTTAAAAATGGAGACTCGGCATTTATATCCGGTAACAATTTATCCTAATAAGATTGTAAAACTTAATATTTAATATGTATAAATAGAGATATATGTACAATAAATGTTTTTTCTCTCGCACAGGTGACATTTTAATAGCAGACGAGTTAGGCTATTTATATTTTAAGGATAGAACCGGTGATACTTTTAGATGGAAAGGAGAAAACGTGTCCACGTCCGAGGTCGAAGCTATTATTAGCAATGTTGTTAATTATAAAGACTGTATTGTATACGGAGTCGAGGTAAATAAATTCCGGAGAATTTATAAAAATAATATACCTGGATAATTTTTAAATCGCTTATATATTTTCGTTAGATTCCAGGGCTTGAGGGGAAAGCTGGAATGGCGGCAATATACGATGAGAATAACACGTTAGACATGAACAAATTATCAGTTGATTTCAAAGAACACTTAGCGTTTTATGCTATTCCCAGATTCATTAGAATCTTAACGAAAATTGACCTGACAGGTGTGCGAAACAGATTTTTTAATTGTTTACCTCTCGAAATATTAGCTTTAAGTAAATTGGGCTAATAAAAAAATGATTTTCTTCAGGTACATTTAAATTAAAGAAGAAAGACCTTATGGAGGACGGTTACAACCCTAGCAGGACAAAGGACAAACTATATTATTTGAGCGAAAAGTCCGGGTACCAGTTGTTAACTACAGAGGTCTACGAACAAATTCTAGAAAAGAAAATTCGCTTTTAAGTCAATGATCGCGGGAACAATTTTCAACATTTTCTATGCATCACAGAGAAAGGATTTTTGTCCTTGATTTAAAGGATTTACTTTTCGCGAAAGTATTTTCTTATAGCGATTAAATTATTCTCATTCTCCATTATTTTTTTAAATATAATTTTGTACGAGCTTATATCGCGTGAAATTCAACAACAAGACGGTATACGAGTGTAGTATATTGTATCAGAACGGGAATGAAGGATTTCTGGTTGAAAAAATAAATGAGCGCTATATTTTCAAAATTATTGTTACTATACGATATGTCGCGTGTTTTTAATACTCGTCGAATGGATTATCATTTCATTTTTAAGCTAGAAATCTTCCATTCGTCAAATACATCACATTTTATAATACAAATGGTATTTAAAGTATTTAAAGAAAGCTGTTTTTATACTTAGAGGAGTCTATGTGAAAGCATTCTGTAGGAAGGAAATTTATTCGTACGAAATGATAGCTCTTGAATGTTCCATAGCACAAAGGGTGAATAAATACGTATTTTATAAATTCGATAGAATTTTTGGTTTTGAATCTAGGCGATGTTAAAGATGTTATACTGTTATTCCTATATTTTAAACGAACATGTTGTTGTTAACAGTGTTGTCGTACAATATATTGAACAGATTTATCCATAATAAATTTCGTAACGAAAAGTGGCTCGAAATATGTTATATTTACTATATAACGAAACGTTCCATTATGAAATTCTATTTCATGGAATATTTCGTTGTGACGCATCACTATACTTCCGTTTCCAGCAACGTAATTAAGGCTTTTATCATTTCGATGATAGTAGAAAATACATTAGAAAATAGAAATGTAAAAGATATTATTTATTGAAGCATAATTATGAATATATTTAGTGATTCTGTTAATTTAGTAGTCATGTATTATCGTCTTATTGTTAACTTTTTATATTTCTATAGATAAATTTTTTAAGACAAATTAAATTTCTATAGACAGAAAGGATTAAAAATAAAAACATTGTGGCATTTCATGTAAAAATCAAATTCTTTTCAATAACAACATAACAGTTCTATAAAACGTCTTGAAAATATAAATATGTTACATATTAAATGATTAAAAAGTTTTCATATCGTGTACTCATGAATTAACCCCGTGCTCTACAATATCGTGTCAGACTCGCGATGAAGATTCTAAACAGGGTCTAATAAATATGTATATTATTAATTACTTTATCGCGAGATGAAGTTCTATTTTGGTTTTGTTAATGTACTGTTATTGGAGAGCATGCAAACATACAATAGATATAAATCTTCTCCTCTAATGACTAAAACCATAAAATAAATCGTATAGCTCAAGGGGTTAATTGTATTCTCCTAATACGTATAACGTAAGAAATTATTCAAATCAGTATCGGTTGATTCATTAGCGTGCAAAATAAAATTCTACAATATTTCCCGATACCTATTCACAGTGATTACTTAATATAATCAGTGTTGTACATTTTAGTGCTCAAGAAGACTGAGAATTTCAGCATGGCTCCCGTTGTTGGCTCGAAGAAAATGTCTTCGTCGACGTTCCAGTCATTGTTTACAATCTCTAAAACAGAAAACGAAGAATTAATCGATCATTGATATTTTATTTGATTTAAAAGCTGTTCACTTACTTGTCTCGAGCTGCGATGGCTTTGAAAACAAGGTTACGCGTGGTTTCTCGAAAATTATCTTATTCAGGCATTCTAACTTCACCAATATCTACAACAGAATCAATAGGTCTTTTAACAAAAAGGTAACAGTCAAATTTATATTATACAAAACGTTTTTCGAAATGCAAATACATTTTTCTCTGGAGTTTCAGAGTTAAAAAATTACCTCAACTAATTCGCGCGTGTGACAAGGCTGCAACGCAGGAAGGAACCGAGTTTGAATTTTTGTCAGCGCTACACCCGGATGCGTTAGACAGTATAACAATACTGCGCCCAGCATACGATCCAGCACTCTTCTGTTCAAAACTCCATCTATTCTTATCCATGGTTTTATGACGACTTTAATTTCTTCCTTTGTCCTGCAATATAAGTTAAAGAATTATTTATTCTATTTATTAATAACAATGACACACAATTTCAAATATTGAAAGTTAATTACGTAAGGTCTAATTGTTTTGCAGCCCTGGATATATCTCTCGGCTGCATCAGTCCTATCCTTTTCCTCTGCACCCTCCTCTTCATCTGCGTATTCTCTTCATTCTCAGACAATTCTTTATCAGAACTTCCATTTTCCTGATTCTTTGTCTCCGATTTAACTTCTTTCAAGATCCCAGCAGTATTAGCTGTATTATTTTCTGGTGGTACGTTTGCAATGCAGTCTTCATGAAACGTCACTTCAGGTTCCATAATGTATACTGTATTTTTAGGCACTGGGACTAGCGACTCTCTCTCAAGACGACAAATCTTATACGAATGTATCAGCCAGGAGTCAGCATAGGAATGGTGAACGTACCGAACGACTGTCACTCCAGTCCTCAGAAGCAGATGGTGCTTAGCAAGCAACGAAACGATGCTGTGCAACAAATTTTGTCCTAAAGTACCCAGAAACTGGTCTGTCAGTTCTAAAATACTAGCCCCTAATTCCTTTTTCTCTCGTACAAACTTGTAAACCGTATCTATATTTCTCGAAAAGGATTCCGAATCTATTGTTTCCTTAAAATCCGAAAACGAGATCCTGTCTTTAGGAAAAACAGCAAACTTATTCAACTCGTTAACTAAGTCATTTACAGCCTCTAGTCTTAAAGGCAACAGATCTGGAGGTAACACAAGGTCCCTGAAAGGTATGCCTTCACTTTGACCATTCGAATTTGATGCAGTCACCGAGTAGAAAACTTTGAACATGTTTACCACGAAGTACTCATGAGCATGATGACTGTCAGCCGATGTTAGATCACTCAACTCTTCTCTCATTCTCAGTAAGGCTAACCTAGTGTATTTCTTGTGTATATCACCTGACTCATCAATCTTGCAATACTGGTGCAAATAACATTGTTCCGTAGGAATGTTCTTCAATATGTCACTGACTCGAGTGAAGGTCTGCCCGTTTCCATTCCTCGATGGGACAACAGCCTCGCTCGTTTTGTTCGAAACAGTTTGCTTTGTACTGTTAACATTATCAACCTCCTGTGGAGTATCTATATTCATGGTTGGTGATGCATTCGAGTCCTCTGTATTTATTACCACGTTTTTTACTTCAGTGTCAGACTTTGGCTTCTTCTTGCTTGGTTCCTCCACGTCGAACTCATTTCTGCTTTCACTCCGAACCCTTTTATTCCCAGTTGTTAACTCTTTTTGCGTATCCATTGCGATAACAGTGCTGTCTTCCCTATTTTCAAGTCTGTTAACAGTCTCAATCTCCATCGCCGAGTCCTCGTCATGCAATGCGATTGCACGCTCTACATCATCCTTGTTCAGCACAATCTTAGTGCCATCTTGAAACTTGATTGTATTATCGTCAGCAACGGTATGATCAATCTCGTCGTCGCTATTAAAGTTCTCATCGTAGTCGGCGAGACTCTTTGCATCCTCGAAATTTCTCTCCTCGATATCGAATTCATTTGACAATAAATTCTTCTCTGTATCCAGATCCAAAAGGTCATCTTGATTAGTATCGCTGGCGCTTTTGTTCAAGTTATCCAGACTCACTAACATGTCCTGATATCTCTTGGCGATTCTAAAGTAAGTCTCGTCTTTCTCCTGCATCCTTGGGTCAAGCATAATCACCTGGCTGGGTATCTCGATGTCAAAGTCCATCTGATCTTTCGTCATGTAATCGTACATCGCTGCGACAACTCCGCCAGTCATCGGCGTCACCTCAACCCCTATGCAATCATCCGATGTGTCGTTCCGATCGGTCGAGTGTGTCTGGTAATACCAATTGCTAAGCTTAAAGAACACATCGTATGATTCTTTAAAGAGGTCGTAAGGCCACTTAGTGTGAAATTTGTACACGTAATGGCTGCTTAACTGATATTGCGAGCTGCTCATCGGCATGTAGTGGCCGAACTTTTTGATCGTGGGTAGCTGACTCTTTTTCACAGTGACCAGCTGATCGGTCCTGATCTTTGCCATAGCGTTGCGCAACAGCATTTCAGGGTACTGTTGATACACTTTGAACAACTGGTACGCCCACGACCTCCTGTCCTTCCCACAGCATATGGAGCTGTGGATGACAGAGTTCACGACTGCAGAGTGAATTTCAGTAACGTTACGAACGTCCTTGGTAAACCCACGGTTGCCAAATGATTTCGTGGGGCGCACCACCTTGTACAACATATTAAACTCTTGCGAGGTGAGAGGCATGACCTCCTTTACCTCGACATCTGAAATGTCGTAGTATTTTTTAATGATGTAAGCAACTAGCGACTTGAACACCTCGGCGACCTGCGTTTCAAACTCGAAGGAGGTCTTGAAGTCCTCCTTGAGCTTCTCCATAGCGTCGTTGAAGCGCTTTCTGATGTAAAAATTGTGCTTGATCTCCTCGATGCCTAAAGAAACGATGTTTACGTTTTGCTGCCGCCTGAGCATGTACAACAGTCTTCTCTGACAAGCTCTCGACGTTTTATTATACGAAATCACCGAATATGTTCGCAGAACATCTCTGACCATGGAGAATGTGATTACCTGCTTCCTTGGATTCGGACACAGATACACCATGGCCACCTTGCAGATTAACAGGATCTTATCCTCGTACGGATCCCAGTCCACCCTCAGCTTATGCATCCGTTGTAAAGCTCTGTAGTCAACCTCATCGTATTTCATCTTCTTCCTGTTTGTACACTTGCGCGGCAGCACTCTCCTCACGTAAGACTTCTGTCTGGTGCTTCGACAGCCTGTCAGTGCTTCGTACTTCTTCTGCTGATTCGTACCATCTGCTTTAGTCTGCGCTTTCCTCTTCAGCTCCATTGCGTTGACAGAAGGAGGGCCAGAGACTTTCTTCAAGCCAGAGAACTCTGTGAACTTGATAGGCTTTGCTTTTATCGTCGAGAGGTAAGTGTCCCTCTCGCAATGCACCGGCTGCCGCTTCTTCGTCTTTTGAGTATTGCTGTTGAGTGCCCAGCTCCAGTTTCTCTTCAAGTGTGCGAAGCACGCTGAATCTATCCCCGCAGCTCCCTTGCGATCGCCAGGAACATGTCCCGTGTCCCTTTGCACAGCTTCCTCCGGAGAGCGAGCCAACACTGCCTCCATTAATGCGGTTTTCTTGTTCATGTCCTCCAATATTATGTCCATCCCTTGGACCACCAAACGACCACCCAGTGGAGTGCTGATGCAAATGTTCCACATGTCGTACCAGTACTTCTCAACCATCGCTAGCTCGTCGAAACTATAATTGTACACTGGATACGATTTATCCTCAACTATATGGTAGCCAGGGGCGGAAGAAGTTGTATCCAACAACTCCGTTCGACGATTCACGTAAAGAAACACTTGATCTTTCTCCTTCAACTTCTGCGGACCGAACTGTATCAATCCGACGTAACACAGCCTCGCCACGGTTTCGTAAATGTTGAAAATGTATTTGCGTCCGTACAGCAGAGAGTTACGAATCTCAACTGGCAGCTCTCGAACTAAATAGTGTTTTCGAATCGGGTGGTTTATGTAACTGTCCAATTCGGGTATAACGTAAGTGATGTAATGCAGCTTTAGGAATATAGATAACGGAAGGCGCAAGAGTACGTCACACATCAGTGTCCAGCCTCGGGGCCAACCTAAAACCCAGCAAATGCGAATTTAAATTTTTAACAAGGTCGCTAGCTGGACAAAATTATTTTTTCGAACACTTTAGTCAGCTTTGTATTACTAGTAAAGTATCGTTACAGTTAGTTTCCATTAATTTAAAAATGAATTTTGTCCAGCTACTTAATTGTGGCGTTCGAACCACTGTAAACCTTAACAAATCCTGGTCTACTTACCAGTGTAGTTGGGCAGAGGTGGTACGAACATTTTCCAACTGACTTCCTTGGTGTAAATTGTGCTGAACTCTTCTACCATACTGTCTGTGATATTAAAATCATTGGCCCGAAGAGATTGTACTTGTTCTGCTTTCGAAATAGATGTGTCGCCAGGATGCTCATAGACTAGATAGAACAGAACAGTGTGCAGCATATGCATGCGTATGAATTTTGGACTGTACCCATACTTTTTCGATCCCCTGGAACCACACTTGGTGCTTGTGGAGAAAGTTCTGAGCGATGTCAAGCAGGATTTGTCTCCAGATTTATTCGAATCTCTTCCGACGCTCTCAGTTTTACAGTTTTCCAGCTTCTCTGGATATCTCTTCGGAGGTGCTCTGGGTTTTTGAGATATCAGTAAAAAGAACTTGAGCCTCGCTTGCTCCACTGCCGACTGAATTATAGGGTTGTCTATATCGATGCTCGGCTCGCATATGAATATCAAAGACTTTTCTTTCCCATTGCTGTTAAAAGTTACTTTTATGTTCTTCACTAAATTGTCTTTGGCAAGCTTTTGTAACAACCTCAAAAGAGATTTCTTATCGATCTTCACAATGTAACCTTCTTTGTCTTCCTCTTCGTCGATCATTTTCAGCAATTTTGTTACATCATCGATCACCTGGTTCTCTTTAACAGCTTCTATAATCATGTTAGCCCTTCGCAACAGTCTGTACGTGATATGATTATTGTAAGTCTTTTTATCGATATTCTGCACGTTTTCCATGAACCCAAACGCTTCGGTAGTAGATTTGCGAGTCTTCAATGGGGCTAGAACATTGAAATTAACTTTTATGTTTTTATAAGTAGCTGACGCTTTCTCATTCATCGTCGCTTCGGTAGCCGTTCTTTCCGGAACGGTAGGCTTTAAACCTAAGGATGTACATTTGTATCTGTTTGGCAGCTTTGTGATCTTATATCTGTATAATATTTTATTAACAGCACGAAAAGAATGTTGTATTTCTATTATCGATTTGTTCGGCCTCTCTTGATCGTTACTATTATTTTCATTGATCATAGTGCATTCGGTAGTTTCTACATTCTCAACAGTCGTATCATTTTCAACTTTCAGGTCGTGATTCACAGCCGCTCTTTTGTACGAGTCGTCGTTTTCTACTACCATCAGCTTCGTTAGCTCCTTTATCTTGTGCATTTCCGTGTTAAACTGTTTACTCAACATGCTATTTTTCTCGAACTTCTTCGACACATACTTCGCGAGTCTCTGTCTGCCCATGTCATTCATGTAAGTTGCTACGACGCCTTGTTTGACTATGTTTCTCAACACTGTGCGTGATTGTAATTTGGTTAAACCCATGGTTTTGGCTAGTCCACCCTGGGATATACCATTGCTTCCGGTAGACTCAACTATGTCGTTCACTTGCTTCAAGTATGGTACGCAATATTTGTGGTGCGAGATATCTATTTCTGCAAAATAATAAATATATCAAAGGTGAGATCTTATTATAAATATTTTTTACACAAACCAATCTATTTCAGTGAATCTTTGGAACTGTTAGCGATACCAATAATCGTTTCTGCCATATATTTTTCAATAAAAAAGTTATGAAATATCGTGCAACTGTTGAACAAACCATGCAGCTCATCCTCCTCTTGCACATCGTCTTTCCATGCTTCAGCAACATCGATAGTGGGCAGTAATAATTGTACTACTTTAATCTTCTTTTCCTTCTGTGGATTACTCTTATGCTGCCACTCCTTGGGCTCTGCGTTCGGATACAATGTCCTGTACGGTACTATCTGCTCAGAGATAATATTAGTATTATAGTTATAACAATTAATTGCAATCTATTACTATCTGTTAACCCTTTTCACTCCGAATTATTTTAAGTATTTCATTTGAAATTTACTTCAAAGGACACAGTCTCTTGTCTGTTACTTATTTTAAACAAATTTTATTTACTAATTACGGAACTTATTCAACAAAGGAGTGCGAAGGGTGTTAAAATTCAGCTTACAATATCAGTCTTCACGATCTTCTGGAAAAACGTAGTTTTGAACAGTTTCTTAATCGCGCTCTCAAGCCTCAACTTTCGCTTTATCTCGTCGTACTCAGCAACGCAATTAGGCTTCGACTGTAGAATCTTGATAACTTCTTCAGCCAAAAATATTGCTTTTGGTTTTCTCTCAACGAAAAACCTCGTCAGATGCAACAGACTTCCGTTACAGCTGTGACCACCACTTTTCTGATGATGTATCTGTTTCGTTATCAGCTTGTAGCGTAACAATAATTTCCTATGGTAGAACAAACTTTTGGGATCCTCCCGCAGTGCGTTAAGGCTCAGTTTACCCTGTGTAACTTCACCATGATACCGTGATCTGCCTACTCTCTCGAGGAAGCAGTATTGTATTAAAGTCAAATCAATCGAGGGCGCTACTCCATCTCCCATTAACGCAAAATTCCTTGCAGATTGTGATGCAACAATGACTAGCTTGTTTCCGTACATTTTTGTTACATTGTCTACAGTAAGCAATCTAACTGTATCTGTTATATCGGTACGGGTAAAAAAGCTGGTACAGGATCCTTTGATTCCTTTCGCAGCGTTGTGTATGGGACAGTGTGGATAAATGTCTGGTGGCACATCGTCCTGTCAACAATTGCTTTGATTAATAATTTATAACCAAAGGTTTTATGATCGCAAATATATTTATAATTATTGGGAGACTATCAATGCCTTAAATTTGATGAGATTAGACTTTTTCATTTGTTGGCTAACTGAAGTAGCTTTGAGTTTAATGTATTAACGTGTTCATGATAAATACAACAATATAGAGAAATTAAATAGCTGCTGGCTGACTGAAGTAGCTTTGAGTTAAATGGATTAATGTATTGATAATAAATACAACAATATAGAGAAATTAAATAGCTGCTGGCTAACTCAAAGTAGCTTTGAGTTAAATGTATTAATGTGTTCATAATAAATACAATGATACAGAGAAATTAAATAGCTGCTGATTACAGAGGAAAACTTTTAGATTATAATACTTACAGGTTCCAATATAATACCTAAGTCAGGATCTACATATTCATAACGATCAAAAATGACTAGGGGCTCTCTTGCGGTCTCAAGTTCGTAAAATGAAAATTCTGTAACAGCTACGCATATTGACCAAACTTGAGCCATTAGGGCATTTGGAATGCTTGAGGGATTGTGCAAGCGTTGCTCCAGACGCAACCATAGTGCTAAAAAATATATAAATATTCAATATTATATTAGACTTAATTAATATTTGTATATCAAGGGAAAATATCCGAAGGTTTATTGAAAAGTGAATATTGCTAATTAGCTAAAAATTAACATCGTTAAACAGCTGATTTTGAATTCACTTATCAAAATCTATTTGATAATTGTTGGTAAACAACATTAACGTTGTGTCCATTTAACAATATTAACAACATCAATATAATAACAATAAAGAAAATCATATGTAATTGTTAGAATTATGTTTAAATGAATATCATGTTTATAATAACCTTGCAACGTGATTCCATCTAAACCTTCCAAAGCAACCTCGTCGATCACTATATCGACCAAATTAATTGTAGGATATGCCATCATGCAAATTAAATTAAAATCCACTATTCATCACAATACGTAATCACGAAATATTTGTAATATTTCTTGATTGTTCTTGATCTACATTTTTCGGAGAACTGCGTGGTTCTGTTATTGAAATCGTGCGCCACTGAAAACACTATCAAACCATAGAAAAAGAATCAGATAGATTCAGACAGGGATCTCTTTGATAGATTTGAAAGTAGCGTCATTCATTGCAAAACGTTGAAACCAGTTGAAACTAATAAATAAATATTAGCAGCGGATACATTACCATTTGTTGGTAATGTTTTCACTTCAATCACACGGCCGTAGTAAAAATGGAGTATATAGAATTTTCAATTCTTGCAAATACGCCGAAATTCTTGAACCATCGGTAATATTGGGCGCTACATCGAAATGGTAAAGGCTCTTATTGTTGGGGCCCTCCCAAGGCCTAGACAGGGAAGCTTATAAGAAATAATGTCTGTAGGGGTTGCGTGGTATTGAGAGATGAAATTTCCTCTCTGGTGGTATATTTTCAAATTTTACAGATACGCAG
This sequence comes from Lasioglossum zephyrum, assembly GCA_028455615.1. Taxonomy (NCBI): domain Eukaryota; kingdom Metazoa; phylum Arthropoda; class Insecta; order Hymenoptera; family Halictidae; genus Lasioglossum; species Lasioglossum zephyrum. The sequence continues at coordinate 4,601,039 of CM052325.1, read as the reverse complement.
TTAATTTCTATTTTATTCACATAAAATTATTTCTCTCTGGTATACACTCATAATTAAATATGCACTCTATATTATTCCCTACGTTATGTTATGTCTTAAAGATTAATTGCAAAGTAGCAATATCGATAAAAACATGAGATTAAAATTACTGGAAAACATTCACCGATAACATTTAAATAAACTCTCGCGAAGAGTTTATCCCGAATTAATATGAAACTTGTCAATATTGCGAATATAATTTCAACCTGTTGAATAAATATTTCGCAGTATTTTGTAATGAAAATATTTAATTACATCTCCAGAACCTTTACATCACCAGAAAAGTCGGCTAGAACGGCGAAAGCTTATTGCGCAAGATTATTGCGCGTTAAAGCTCAAGATTAATTACGAAATTAATTACTATCGTTTAGCGCGTCTCGTTAAGCCCCACTGAGGACCGCTAACCTTGCGGAGAAGGTCTCATCGATATTTTATCAATACCATAACACCTATACGCAAAGCCATCTAAAAATAATTCGTCTGAGCACTCGCAGCAATGTAAACTCTGCGTCTCTCTCTCTCAGATATCAAACATGCTCGGCATATGTCCGGATTATAATCTTTGCATTGCTACTTTTCCTAGGAAAATGACAGATGTTCAACGATTGTTCACATCTTCTCCAACACTGTGGTATCAAACAATTACTCCTTATGTTCTTACACGGACAGTCAAAGTTGCAATTATTTCGCATCATTGGCTAGACTATATAAACAAGACAGTGGAATAAATAATTTAAAAATCATCCGTTCAAGTCTTCTGTAAATTTCACGGTTAGGATTTTCTTTAATTTGTTCATGAATGAATTACATCTATCGAAGTTAGTAAAAGTCGAACAGGAATTTTGTATGGAATAATTATTCGATAATCGAAATTGATTTAAATTTTCAATAGCTTTAATTATATATGAATCAAATATAATATTAGAAAATTCAGGATATTCATATCTTCAATATCATTGATGATCAATAGATTTAATTGTAAAATAAGTAGGATTTCATAATTCATCAATAAAATATAAAGTTTTTAAAGAAGTAATAGAAATAATTAATAATATAATTATTGGTAATAGTTCATAAAATTTCAATATTATGATTTTTTAATAATTTTAAATTTAAAATTTTATTATTTATTAAGATGATGGTTAATATGTAAATTGTTGATATAGTAATTATTACTAAAATGATTATTGTAAAGTTATAAAAATAATATAAATTATCTGCAAAAGGAGAATTAGAAAAGAATATATATTTCAGGTAGCAATATGTTATATATTTAACTGTAGCGTGAACAATAGTTGGTTTTACTGGTGGAAGATAGGGATAGAAATTGTTTATTTATAGTGTAAAGATTGTCTTTGAACATTTCTTGGGATCCTGCGATAAAGGTGTTGCGTTTGTTGATCGTTTTATCGAATAAAGTAGCGAGGTTATTATAAACAGACGGAACATATTAATAAGAATACAAACAAAACATTGAATCCCGCCGGTGTAAGTGTGGGAGTGATACTTTGTGAGGGTGAGGCACAGATTAACATATTGGGCGAGACTTGAAAGTGTGACCTTTCGGCCTGTGTTACCTCGACTATCGAGCTGCGCACACACAGAAAATCCAAAACCCTGTTTACACAGGCTACACGTGGGTGGCAATTAACGATGTAATTTTAAATAGGTCCCAGCATTATTTCTCATTTTCCGACATTTTTGCGCCCGTGTTGTTTAAAGAGCGATAAATCGTTATTTTACACCTAATATAATTTATACAATTTATATAGCCACGGTGAAGAATGAAAACAATTGGTTCAGCCAGGAGGTTGAAATCAGAAGGCATCGGAAGTGATTCGAATTATAACAGAAAATTTTTGTGGAGGTTTTCTGAAGTTACAACGAGGAGACAATTCAGTCTTTGATTTTTCCGGACAAAAATTCACGTTCCTCAGATCGAACTCCTGTGGTAAGTAAGTTTTATAAAAACATACTTTAATCGCGCTGTAGTAATTGCTACATGGTTGTGCAACTTCGTTGCGAAGTTACAGACGTAGAGGAACGTCTTGCGATAATGTTTCCACAAATATGATAGAAATCGGGAACTTTCCAGGAAAAATCCGCGCCTGCTTCCAGATCAGATTGCGAGTGCAAGTGCACCGAACAGGAGAGAACACAGTTTATAGGGAGAATCCTATTATCCAATTATTCAATCCTATTACCTTCTGTACAAAGTTGCAACAGCTTGAACTTCACAGGCTCGAAATTTCTATCTTTCGTGATAATTATTTCCTTCCGAAAATTGCGAAAAATTGCATTATGGACGTTCATTGAAATCGGAGCCTGGGTACATCCTTCTGTTCTCCTTTTCCACAAAGTTGCAATGAATTAAAGTTTTCTGTTCCAAAACTATATTTTTTCCGATTGTTCTCTGGTACAAAAATATTGATAAAAAATAATATGGGTTACTCATACTAGAGGGTTTCCCTTCTAAACGAGGTAAGGCAGATGGTTTTATGATTTTTATTTTTTAAACGAGGTTATAGAATATTGAACGTGTTCAATTTCAGAAACCCATCACCGGAGAAAATCATCCCTTAAATTTCCTCGATGTCCGGGGTCCACGTGAGGCGGCGGTGTGATCGTACCTTTACGAAGAACCGAGTGGGAGGCTGAAGGGGTAGTTTTATCGATCAGGATAGGAACCTGCGGAGGCTCAGTGCTCGTGGAGGCTCAGTACTCGCGGAACCACCACCCCGTTGTGGCGATCTCACCGTGCGGAATTTCTCTCGCCGAGACAGGTCGATGTTCTTGTGAAAACCGATTTTCCCGATTCGTCCCTCAGTGCGTTTTCGTGGTGACACTACCCGTGGTACACCGACTTACTAGTACTACTGATACTACTACCCTAATTCCACGGAGGATCTCCGACAACCCCCACAGCAAAGTAAGTTACCCCCGACCCCTTCCAACAATTTCTATTGACAATCATTAAAGCCATTCGAACCTTGAGTAATGAGAAACGGACGCTTCGGAGAAGCTCGAGTAATCAATTAATTAATGTTGACGCTATCCGTTTCGGGCGGTTCGTTAACAACAACGTTAATGTGCAGCTAATAACGCATAGTGACGCGGGATTGGGCGACATTTTATGGGGTGGCAGGGTGCGCTATGAGAAAAAATATCTTCTTGTTAAAGACTGTTAATTGAAAAATTGCAGTGTCAATAATTGAAAATATTTTAACAATCGTCTTTGTAGTATTTAATTTCTTTATTTAATACTCAAAGGAAAAGAATAAAATCTTTGTACATATTATTTCATCAAATAATTTGTTTTAAATCGTTGTGTAGATTATTTCACTTTGTTGTGTAAATTAAATGGTTCCTTTTTTTGTATAAATTGATGCATACAATTATTGACGAGGCTTTTCTGATTTTCATTGTGCAAATGTATCGAAGTCTATTTGGATTTTGTCTCGTCCTTTACGGTACAGATGTTAACAGTCATCGTGAGTCCTCGAGGCACTCAACGACCTAAAGTGACCCATTTATCGATCCCCGAAATGTTAACGAATCGTTTCTAGATTTGTTTCTACATTTTATCGCGTTCGCGAAAGTGTGCAATTTTAATAAACTGCGCTCGAGGTTTTTGTTGCATGGCAGGCGAAATAAAATGTTTGTTTTAACTATATGACGAGGGATGAAAGTGGCACTCGGCGCGTCCGATGGCGTGCTTGACCTGACAAACATGTTTATACCTTTTTTTAAATAAACTCTCTGCAACGTTGTTTCATCGATCACTTGAGACCTTATAAAATTACAAAATCAAGTACGAACGGAAAGAAATTGATTTAATTGGTGGTTGGGTAAATGAAACGGGGAGGGGTGGTACGTTTAGAAATTTTCATAATATTCGAACGAATGTATTTCGAAGCAAAATTGTTTGAAAGCAATTATGTTTCGTTAAATTGATATTTACAGAATGGGGCCACTGACGAAAATTGTTTGGAGAGTGGGTTATAACCTTATGCAAAATGCCAGCATGTGTTTTGGAACGAAAATGTTTATGAAAAACAAAAAGTTTTATTAGAAGCCAGATTTCACGGACAGGATAACAATTTCAAAAGGGTAACGGGAGTCGAAAATTTGTTTTGATCGCGCGACAAAGCATTGTACGATTGTACAATTAAAAAGAGAACGTTTCATTAAATTGGGAACAAATACGACGGTGTTCAAGGGGTTGCAATATTTCGTTTATAAAATAGCCTTGTAAAAAACTTTGAAACGAGTTTCAATAATTTTTTTTATCTAGAGCAGAAATAGAAACTGGGGTAACAAGGGGTGAAAAATGTATTTCCCTTGTAAATTTTTTAGAAATAAATTGCAATAATTTTGAGTTTGTTAATTAGGATAAAATTTAGAAGAAAACAATTGTGTTGCAATGAAAACTAAGAAAATGTGGTAGCAAGGGGGTGAAAAATTGATTTTATGGACAGAAAATAACATCAAAAAATTTTATAAATTAGGAAGAACTATTTCGGCTCGTTACATTAAAATTTAAGGGTAATTTTGTTTATGGATCGGAAAGTGTGTTAGGATTGTAGGCCAAACAGGGAAAGCAAAGGGGTGCACTGACCTCGATAGCTGGTTCATGGAAGGTGGTCATGTTTTTGGGACAGAGCCAGACAAAGTCGCGACTGTATTTAGCAGGACCGATACCCTTGAGTCAACGTACGAGGAATTTCTCGTCGAGGATAGATCCATAAATCAAACGGGCTCCACGTTTATGAGGATTCCGGCCTTTTACCGCGATCGATAAAATTAGGTCTCCGTGATTCCAAGTTGACAGGAGTCGAGCTGAATACTTTATCATTTGCGAAACACTCCCATGATGCAAGCAGATCACCAAACCGTCAACTTCGCAAAAGTGTGTAAAATCTGAAACATCCCCTGAAATTTTCATTTGAGTTTTCTTTGTCAAAAATACATTATATTTTTTTTAAAAGATGTAAGTGGAGAGTGGCATTTTTTGAAAGTTAAAGAGAGACCCCTTTTTGTAGTTTATTTTTTTTATAAAACATTTGACAAGTTTGGTTTCCTTCAGCAGGTTATTTATTTTTTATCGTCACCTTTAAAAATTTTAACGAAGGAATTGTCAGTCAAAATTCAATAATGTTGTTTAATAATATTTTTGTAGGGGTGCATAAGATGAACTTATTATAGTATATTTTATGAGACATTGTTTCAGCAGACAGTATTTCATAAAATATCATTTTATTAGATGGTATTTGATTATATATTTTTTTAAAACATGGTGTGACTATGAAAGGTCTGATTAATTATTGTAAAATACTGATTGGGACTAAGTGGATGTTAAGACGCAGTGTCTTAGGTGATGGCAATATTTCCCCGATTCCACCGAACACTCCTGTACAATGGTATGTTCCGTCGCAGGGTGAACCACCTTGGTGTCGTGCCACCCTCCATGAAACCGACTCGCATGTAGCATGCAAAGTCACATATTAACATAAATACTTGCCAAGCCATTTTCTTTTATCGCATACACCGTCGACTATTATTGTTTTTTCGATCACGCAGATGGTAAAACGAAAAAAAATATTAGTGTTGTTGACCCTCGACGCGAGCTTATCTATCATCTTCCAAAAAGCTTACTCCATTTCCCCAGAACGAACACACTTGCATTTCCATCAATTTGAATCTACTGGCTGCTAAAGTGTTTTATGATTGTCAAATATTTCCTGAAATACAATTGATCAATTATATTTTCATCCAGATTAAAACTCCAGAAAAATAAATCCAGAACAAATCGAATCATCAGCATTAACCGCTGGTAAAGCAGGTCTCTAATTTCCGTTTTAAATTAAAGCAGAATCTAGTTTATATGTTTGGATTTCTTCGAGGGTGGTAAGTAGAAAAGTGGGTAAACATGTGCACTGGGTGGAACCGAGAGCTGTAGGAAGCAGACGAGTCGACTATTTTCGCATAACGCAGGCCATAGTGATCGAACGGTCGTTTCTTTGGTTGTTTTCTGGCTGGCGAGAATTCCGGCGGGCGGTTGGCAGACGTCCAACGTCGGGAAACCCGTACTGGTTGCACTTTCGCGTATCTATAGCCGTTCCTCTCTCGCCGGTGCACATGCAGTCGCAGCCATGACACTAGGAATCAGGCCACTGTCCTAGTTTACGCCTTTCCGAGCAATAAAGGTTACCCCTTTGCAGTGCACGTAACCTACTCGTTGCAAGTTTGTACGAGCTCCGCCGTTGAAATCGAGACGCCAATGCGTTTCACATGGACGTGTAACGGTGCTACGACGGTTGCCGATCTTCGGGGGCTTGTATGGCTGTCGCGCTGTCGGTAAAGCAGACTTGCTGCTTCTTTCGAAACTGTTGACGATATTTAAAAAAATAGTTATTAAATTCTCTTATCCATTTCTTTACAGAGAGTTTTTATTCATCGAGGTTCTCCACAGCAGTTTCAGTCAGAGCTCTTGCATATGGAAAATTGAAATTTTCAACTACTATCTGTTTCAGTTGTGGTAGTTCCTTTAAATTATTATTTATTTATTATGAACGAACCGAGGTCCATTTATACAAATGTTTACAATATAACAAAGACTTAACATAAATTACTATGAAAGGACATGCTTAAAAAAAACTGTTAATTTTTTTTTTGTAGGTGTGAAACGACTCATTAAAATAATCAATACTATTATATACAGTGTTGGAGTTCGCAATAATTCGATGTATAGGATTTATTAATCCATATGTGGATTAATGGATGATGGATAATCCATATGCATGTTCAGGTGCATAAAAATTGATCTGCATAAGGAGAGAGGGACAATCTGTATGGTTATTAATTAAGTTAAAATATTAATATTAATTATTAAATTCTCTTATCCATTTCTTGACAGAGAGTTTTTATTTAAAAAATAGTTACGGATTGAAGTTGAAGGATTTCCTGGGGCTTTGTTACCCAATGTAAATACGTTTCTGCTATGTCGACGCGTATATCAGGGTCAATACTGCTTTTTTAAATCGAGTTATTTCTTCACTAGTAAATACAACACTTTCCTTCAGGAATTTCCACTTTCTTGTAAAATTGCAGTAAACTGTATCAAGCAGAGTGTTCGAAAATAACTCGATTTGAAAAGGTACTGCTAGCCGTGATACACTTTCTAGCAGGATCCCTATTTCCTACAGACACACGCGTACACGTGTAATAAATGATCCCGGATCTTAAGTTTAATACTCGTGTATTTCTGTTTCATATATACACGTGGCACACGTGAAGCGCGTTGAAAATCCTCCCGTGTAGACACATCCGTAAATAATGATCCGTTCGGCACGTTCGAGTCCGGCGACTGATGCGTACATGTTTTTCGATCCAATTCTCCTACTCCCACAGAAGAAGTCGAAAAGAGTTCGATCGGAAAACATAAACGCCATCAGTCGCCGGAGTCGAACGTGCCGAACAGGTCTGCGAATTGACGGATCCTTAATTTCTTACGGTTATTCACGTGCCACGTGTACACGTTCAAAACCGCGATTTGTTTCTCCGCAACCATGTAAGAACATACTCGTATATTGTTAATTATCGTGAACGATTTTCGATGATATCTGAGTGGGTTGATTTGAACCGATCAGCTGATAGAATGATTTATATTCGAAAATGTTAAACATACCTTTCACATTCTTGTTACGAACCAATTAAATAACATTCAGAACATAAAAATGAAATAAGAAAGAAGAGAACCTCCTCAAATACTATTTTAAATTAGTTGATTGTGGTAAGAATGGTTGACGATAGAATGTGAAGAGAAATAAGGGAAAGACGCAGAACGTTTGGCTGCATAATAAATTGCATTTGGCATTCGAATGCAGTTGAATAGCCTGCTTTTACAACAAGGTTATGCAAGATACGTTGTATCGAGTGTCATTCATCTTTCAGCCTTCGTGGGCGTTCACGTTCGTGTTCGAAATTAATGCGGGGGCGGTGGTTAACACCCCCGTCATAAAAACTCTAATTTATATAAGTACAATTTGACGTCTATTCGGATATTGCAAAAGAGTGATAAATGCATTCGTATTTTATGAAATTGAACAAGTTGTTTGGTACCGTTTTGACGAAGGTAACGATGGCATGTATTACTTTACGCATAGATATCTGATTTTTTATTTTATATGGTCGTTAGCAAAGAAAATCAAACCAGCAGGTCAAAAGCAACTCGACCATAATTTTCTACCAATGTTGCTGTACTCCGTGCAAACTCGGCTGTTCGATAACCGAGGTGCAACGACCATCGGCCCCCAACAGTGAATCTAGGCCACCAGCCACCAGTATTTCTACCCCCGCAACACCGTCGTTAATATCGTTATACTATCGCTACAACCATCATTAACCATTCAACATTAGCATTGTTAATAAGTAATTCAAGCTGTGTATAAATAACAATCTATTTTATACGATATAGTTTCCTTGACTTTTTCGAAAACGTTGCCGAACGTACCATTTTCAACGGTGACAGTCCTCCTAAGTCCCAATATCTGTCGGTAAAACAGAGCACGTCTCTCATACCAGGCCCAAAATGTTTTTATCGCAAATTATTAACTATTAAACAACTAAACTGAAAGTGGAACTTTGACCATATTGAGTTCATATCTTGAAGAGCGTATAAAATTTGTTTTGGTTGAAGCAATTTATGTTTTTGTTAGATAATAATGATCCACACCATCCCATACCATTGATCCTTGACTATTGCGTAACCAAACGGTTGAATAATGTTTCTGTGGTATTGTTTCTCTGCAGGATGATCACGGCGTTGCCAGTGCCCTCGGTGAAAGTCTTCCACAAAACATACTACCAAGAAAAGGTGTCCAGAGTAACGAGTAGTCAACCTGGGAGTCCCCTGACCGAAAGCGAGGCAGTTCTCGCGTTAGATAAAGAACCACCGGAATACTATATTTGTGGCAAGGTGGTACGCTATTCCGTTTACAGAAATTTCTCGAGCCAGTTGCAAATCTGGAATTCTGCAAAGACATCTGGATTTGTAAAACGGCGAACATTTATGCCTATGTGGAATTAACATGAATTTAATTTACAGGTAAACTCCCTGCACGTAGTAGTCGGCTCCCTGCTCTTAGGCGCCGTGGTCCTGGTAGTGGGTCTGGTGCAGCTGGCGCCGGGCGCAGAGGCAGCGCAAAACTCCACAGCACTCATCGTAGCAGGCTGCATTTTACTTTCAGTAGGTGTGTTCCTAGCTACAGTTAGAGCCTTCTGCATCAAGAGGCAAAAGTCTGGTCACAAGGACGAGACCCACCAGCGAAGCGTGACTAGTATAGACATGCTGCTAGCACAGCACAGGTGAGCTGGGTCAAGTTCTCTCTCCACTCGATGCCAAATATCTTGAGAACTAGAAACGACAGAAAAAAACGGTTTAAAGCATCGTTTGTGCTTCGCAACCTTTGAACGTGTAATATCTAAGTACTCTCCGTTGCAGAGACTTCACCGTGCTGACGCCGGACGAGCTCGAGGACCTCGTCCGTCGGCCGACTTCTGCTTTGGAGAGCAAGATCCGTAAGCAGTGTCACAACACCTAGGTGTTGTCGGCCTCGAAGAAGGCCCAACCATCATCGCCGCCGTGCTCGAACACACCGTCATCGTCGACGTCGCCAGGGACTAGCTCATCCATCCTCTACACGCATCGTTACGACTCTCGTGAACACAGTCTGGTTTAAGGGCCGGTGTGTGTGTCAGCCTCGTTTCTTAGGGACTACTTCAGCCGCCGCCGCAACCGCATCCGCCGCCGCCATCGCGCACGAGCAGCAGTTTTCATACTTTAACGATTGCACCGCTGCCTTTCGCTTGACGCAAAACTTATCCGTGAAGGGCGAACATCGTTGGGAGACGATCGCTCTTCCGTCGGTCGCACGTGAACGACAACAGCTGATCTTACGTTCGGGAGTTTCTAGTGGGGGAAAAATAGTACCGGCTAAGAGAAACCCAGTGAACGCGTACAGCAAAAAAAATGAAGAAGATAAAGGGACCTAATTACCGATTAAATCCGCTGCCTCTATTTCATTAACGTCCCCCGGACCTTTGTTTGGGACGCCGTAATCTCTTGTCGCTCTGGCTCGTAGAATCTGGAGTCTAGAGTCCCTAGATATACAGGCTGTGTCTCAGATATCTCATTGTAAGAACGTTTGCCTTACTTATTGCTGCATGAAATAACTCCTCGAGACAAAGTGTAACGTCATGGAAACTACCTTTTCCACACGATATTCTTGTGCAGCGTAAACAGATGAATCCAATGGCGTATACAACTATATTGTCATGATTGTTTCACCTCGAAATACTTGCGTCTGAAAAGTAAGGTACTCAAAGCTTTCAGACATTTTCAGGCATTTACCAGACCGTCCTTGTAGAACGTAAATCGAACGTAAATAGAACGATCATCTAACCTGAAAAACAGTTGTGTCTGGAAGATAGATTATTTATACATTCAGGCACAAATATTTCTGAATCAAATGGTCGGGAACTGTTGATCATCAATCTCATTGGATTCGTCTTCCTAAGGTCTACAAGAATGTTGAAGATCAGGCCTGCCGAAGATATAAAAGCCAAGAACATGTGTGGCCAAGTACATGTAAAACCCCCACCACTAAGTAATGCTAAGAGCGGTCCTGTGGTGGGGGTAGAATGTTACTAGACTGAGGAGAAGGTCCCTAAAAGGCCCTGAACGGTGGGGGTTTCCAAGGCCCAATCGTCACCGTAGAGGACGGTGTCCATAAAGGATTCCCCCACCGCCCTTAAACAAAAAAGGCCTGCCGAAGATAAAACACAGAATTCCGTGCAACAAAAATCTCGTGGAATAACGATCTTGAGAGAAACTCGTCGTTTTATACAAGTTTCGAGACGGCGTTAACTTTGTCCGAGAAAATTCTCTCGTGCAAGAATAAGCAGGACAGACGTTTAGGCTGGGACACCCTGTACACGAGCAAATTCTAGTGCACGAATATTGCACGAGAAACAGTGGTGTTAGTTGCAGACGTGGGAATCATTTTCTTCAGCTTAACCTCTGCACTGTCTAGACAAAGATACATAAGAACAAGACGAGATCATTCGAGAAGAATCAAGAGAAAGCGAAATATTCCTTGGTAGAGAATGATCATTGGAGGCTGATATGACCATTGAAAGTTTTCGACCGTTTTCGACATCGTCACCTATTACCGAGAGACCAAAAAGCTCAATTTCGTTCCGAGACTTAATTGTGTTCAGATCGTCGAGATACTAAGGGGGGAGGGGGGGTCAACAACAACCAAAAAAAAAATGTATCATAAAACGTTTTTTGTACGAGAGAAAATGTTAGATTAACCGCTTAATTAATTCGTCGCTTGGTTTGGGTGGGGTGGGTAGCGTAAAACACTTCCGGTGTCGATAATTATCGTGAGCGGCCTTGTCACAGTCGAGGTCATGGTTACCCGGGGAGTAATAGTTAAATAAAATACGTGTAAGTCAACGCTCCGACACACCGCATCATGCGAATGCACATATCTTTGGACAGTTAAGTAGCTGTAAAGAGATCAAAAAACGCATCTTCGTAATCGATTCGAACCAAATCTCGAAAAGTCTTTCACCGAATTTACACGACGAAATACGATTTTATACAGGGTGAATCACCACACCTGGCGATTCTACGCGGATCAAAAAAAAGAAAACACGTCGAAAACGAAGCGTAACATTTTTTGCGACAACATCTTTTTTTTGGAAAAATTGCATCTGAAAGTTAAATGTAGAATTCTCGGTTACACCCTGTATGGCAGTGATGCACGGTAGGGGTCCCTCAAACGCCTGCTACCCCCACCAACTTCTCCTTCATGGTAACAGCGGATGCTGGTGGGGTAAAGTAGGCGCTATAGTGGGGACAGTTTTATCTCAATTCACAATTCAGACAAAAATGTCCATCCCTGATTGTACGATGGATTAGGGTCATCCCGGTTACGCCTCGATGATTCGGTGACCTTGACATTTGCTGTTGGAGACACATGTAAAAAGAAATCTCCATTTGAATTGGCGGAAAACAGTCGACGAAACTAAAAACATGTTTCCGACAAGGTCGGTGCAGTTGCAAGCTACAAACATCGGTGAGTCTTGTATCTTCAAATGCGCTGATACCTTCTGTTAATTTTCTACAGAAATAATTACTGAACCACTTGTAGCTCTTGTGGCTACAATAATCTTTTTGTAGAGAATCTTGTACGGCTACATATTTCAAGGTCATTGGAATCAAAGAAGCGTGACCCACGTGACTAAAGATATAGTCTACCAGCAAGAGACATTTTTCGTTCTCTCTCATGGTCGTTTTTTCGAAAGTCTTTGCGAACAGGAAAAGACTATAATAGACTGCAAGAGCACCCAAGTGAATTCCTGCGAATTGCAAGCGTCTTAGTCTCCCTACCGAAGTGATGGGGGTGTATCCACGGATAAGCTGAATGAACGGACAGAGAACGAAATAGAGATTAATATCATACCATACGACAACGATGAAGGAAAATAAATACCGAGTCAATTATGGCTCGTACCGAACATTCTTTTGTTATACGTACTATAGACGTAGTTTCTAACATGCTATTACGACGATATTTCTAATAATAATAGAGCGAGAGAAGGGAAGAAACGTGCTGCAAAAACGTAATCGATTACGGTCGACTTTTCGAAACGTGTTCTCCGGGCACCTCACGCATCTTGTAGCATAACTCACTGTCACTCCATTTTTAGGGTACGACCTCCGGTCGAAGGGCGAAGGTTCAAATACGCACAGTTTGTGTAAGCTTAAGACAGTCAGCGTGAGCTTCACGATCAACGATTGTATCGAATTAAATATTTTCGAGGAACGCCGAGATGCAATCGAGTTTTCGAATTTTCGTCGGGTTACGAATGTATATCTTTTCGAAAAGTTTCTTCTGAGTTCCATGTTCGTTCAGAGATTATTCGTCATCGGACAATGCGTTGTTTCACGGTAAATTGTAAGCTTGAACATGGCATCGTACTGTTAAAATGGAATTATGGTCGCAGGATAAGTTTGTAACTACTATCGAGGGTACTGAAACATACGTGGAAACGATTACTATAGTAATGTGCTTCGAATAATGAAACATAAATCCATGTATAGGTTTAGATGGTAATAGTTGGTGGTCAGGAGGAGAACGACACAGAAGAGATTAACGAAATTCAATCATAACATTGATCATTCAACCATGTTTGAGTATTCGTTTAACTTGAAAGAGAATACCAAAATGGTTCTCTTGTTTGTTGAACTTTGATTCAATAATTTTAGTCATTCGTTCGACGCAGAGTTTATAATAGATACTCTAACGTATCGAATTTGTTGATTGTGTTCGAAGATCGAATTCGAATTACAAAATTGAGTATGGATGATGATAATGGTCAATAAAACGTATGAATCGAGAGAATATTTGATTGCAAACGTCGCTAAGGAAGAACGTTTAAAAGGTTCCAATTTGTAATTAGGACGAATCTCTACGTCGTTAACACCCTTTAATTAATTTGAACACTTTGAAATTTTAAGGAAACAAAATCTCTACCGATAATACAGATTCATTGCCACGATGAAAAGATATTTGAGAATGAAACGATATACTTAAAAGTCGAGAAACACTTCTATCTTAAAATTCCAAAGATCAGAAAATATTTCTACGTTAAAAATGATAGAGTTTTTACCGAATGTTCGTTCCAGCAAAAAGGTAGAGATCTTGCATACGAAACCGAAATTGTAGAATAAAATTTATCCACATAAAAAGTTCTCGCACAAAGAGTTCCCGAGAAAATCAATTTCGAACGTTTATCATTGAACTGCGATTAAAATGATTTAAAAAAAGGAACAATTTTTAAATTGCTTTTCTCGAGAACGGAGTCTTAAATGAACAAACTTTTCTTCGCTTGTATGATAAAAATAGCTGTTAAATACCGTTAGACTGATGTTATTATCGTGTAATGTTAAGGCTACACCGTACTATAGAGATTCAAAGATTGTCGAAACACAGAATAATTCAGTCTGGACATAGAAATATCCGAAGAGTTCATATTTTACTGATATAATATTAACAATTCATTCGAATCCACTGGATAGGAAGTATAAATCCGGCCAAACGATCGTCATTAGCAGATTTTTACTGATTTCCTCATCGACGGCTAGTGATAAGCGTATCCAGTCGCTTCTGAAGTCACTTTCAAGCCGGTTCAAACCTGTACAGACGAAATAAATCGAGAAACAAGATCACATTTGTACTTGTTAATATTTATTTAATTTGTTCACGTTAACAATAATAATTTCTCAACGATTCCATGAGGAAAGAGTCCAAAGTTTCGCGCGACACTTACCATTTTCCAAGTCAATGTGACAAATAATTAAAAACATTATATTTCTTCTGATCGATGGCAGTTTAAAAGGCAACGCGTTGGCAGTGGCCTAAATACAATTGTCTATGACAGTCTGTATCCCAAAAAACAAAGGGACTCGATACACGATTGGTCGGAGCACTGGAACCATTAAACTTCAATAACATTCTACAATTACTCGGAACAATCGATTATCACAAAAATGTGCAACTCACTGTCTTATTAATAAATTATCATTCTGCAGACTATGAGGATTTGCTTAGGCTACTCGGATGCCTGCAAACACACAAGAAAACGATTATTTGAAATTTTCTTTCAATTTCCAGGCAATGAACTCTACAGAGTAAATTTATCATCGTGTAAATTTAAACGAAAGAAACATATCCGTCGCGAACGCGACTCGTAGTTTAACTGTTCCTTTATTGGCCTTAGTGTACATAGAAGCCTCGTTTATGATCGCTTCTTTTATACGTACGGAAAAGTTTGCGAACGAGACTAGTTGCGACAGTATAAACTATGTTTTAGGTAAGCAAATGATTATTTTCAAAACCGCTAGACTTTATAATAAATGAAAACCACGAAGGTAATATTTTTGGGGGAATGTAAAAAAGATAACTAAATCCTTCGGTTCGTTTTTGTAATTATATTGCTCGAAGTATTTCAAATATTGTATTTCTCCCCCAAGATAGTGATTAACGAGTCTAGACAGCATGCAACAAAGAACGAAGAAATTTTCATTGGTTTAGTTAATTCTACGTCGAAAAGAAAGAATGAAGTTTTTCGATACGAGGCTTAGTTCCCAGGATAATCGAGTTTTATAATCGAATTTTTGTGCTCGATTTTCTTGAAAACTGATGCCCGTACAAAATTGTATTCCGCATTTTGTTGTTCAGCTTTCCACGAGAAATCGACTGATATAATTATTTATAGTGTTTGTGCAAGGAACGTATTCTTTGTTGCATGTTTGTGTCCCAGTTAATATTAACTTCTTCAACGCACACTATTGTAGTTGTAAGGGTTTTTATAACGGTGCTCCAAATATCTGAATATTTTCTCCAATTATTATCGCTTCTTAAAATTAGACGGAGAAATGTCTGGAACATATATCTTCGGCTTACACAATAGTACACAGTAATTGTACATAGAGTCCATAACGGGGAAAAGCAAGATAATGCGTAGGTGGTCTGAAATAATGATTATCACTGTTAACGTTACCGTTAATACTCACGTTAGCTAATTAAATATTAATCAGTCTTTCAACGAGAAGAAAATATGAAGATTTAAAAGAACCTTAATTTTAAGTATAGCGATTGTTTGATACAGCTGTGTATCAGTGCACGCGATTACAAAAGTAAGATAAGTTTAAATCAACTATTGTGTACAAGAACGTTTCAGTAACATTGTTTTTATCGAAAAATACAATAAAATCGCTAGATACGCGTTTAGAAAACTTTCCAATCGAAATTTACTTCTCTAGTTATATAGATAAATGAGAACGCCTAGATCATAGAGAAAACCATTTATTCAAAGCTCGTAGAAAATCGTACTGTACAAATGACAAACAGTACCGGCTCTTATCTTCTTTTGAACCCATATTTCTTTCGTTCGTAAAACAGATCCGTCTTTGAACTTCCAAGATTCACGATTTTCGGGCAACCGTCTCTCTGAAAAAATAAGAACAATTCAATTTACATTATTATTTTCGAGGTACGTCTCTATCGTTTAAATTTCATTTCCCACGCTGGCAATAATTCGGGGAAGTAGAAACTGCTTTTACTAGCAGTTGGTGAAGCAGATTCTAACAATACCGACCAAAGGAAAAAGCCTAACATTTACCCGTAAAAAACTTATGTTCAAGTTTCGTATACAGTAAATTCTGTATAATTTTGTGTAATAAGCGTGTAGAAATATCTCTTATAAAAAAATTAAAGTTTCTATGGTTATAGAACAAACGAAGTATAATGAAATTATTATATAATAAAGTTGCTATCTATGCGCGACACTATTAAACCAATTAAAGAACTTTTCTATTTTTCATTATTTTTTATGAGACTTTCACCAACTTGGTTGTGTAATTTTTTCTGATTAAAATGACACTAAACACGATATAATTTCAACTGTATTTAGTGGTTTAATTACAGCACAAGAAAATAGTATCCCTTCTTTAAATATGTCACAGCAGAGAACCGAGAATCGGCTTAGATAGCGACTTTACTGTATAGGTATATAGTTGCACGTTAACAAATGATTTTTGTTGGAGGACTCACATCTTTTTCTTGAATGGTGCACTCTTTGCAATAATATGCATCGGAGACGCCGGGTCCACCGCAAATAACGCATCGGCCCTGATAAGATCCGTAATTGCATTCGTCGCAGATCCTAACAAGAGTACATGGTCGCACGTACGAATCGCATATCACACATTTACCGTCGCATTTCTCACATAATCTTCCGATAGCTGAAATTAACCATTTCAAACTTGTGCAATGATATCGATTACATTTACTCCTTACTTTGTGTACAGTGATGTCCGGATCTATAGCCACCAGTTGCGTTCAAACGAACGCGTTATCGAATTACATACATATCGAAGCATGAAATATAAGTATAATTCTTAAATGATACCAAACACACCTGTATTTGCTAATGAAACGATGCTAAACGAGTAATGTTTAATGGAGCAAGTGGGAGTTTTGCATATGCATTCAGAATAACTTCAGAATGATAAATAATAATAACTTAAAGGTATTCTAGCAGTACTTATTCCATATGAAAACACTTACAACGTAAAATAATAATAAGATAACAGGAAATATAATTATAATATTAACAACGAAAATATTTAATTCAACACAACATAATTAAATTAAACGAATGTGGATTATTTATATTTGTCGTTATAATAATCTATTAAAATCTTTGTATGAAATCGAACATATTCAGGTTCACAGCTAGCCCATTTTTCTAAATTATGGAACATGTTCTCTGTTTCTTCTTCCTCTATAACGCATAAGGGTTTTAAGTCCTCCATGCCTTCTGCTGATTCTATGTCGCTCTGAACAATGGACTCTTCTTCTTCGCAATCCTTCATCCATTCCGTTATTTCCTCTTCATTCATATTAGCAGATTGACATTCTCGAATCTGCTCGGCAATACTAATATGTTCCGTTTCCGCTTCTATATCTTGAATTAAGATACGTTTCTGCAAAAGTTTCTTCCATGAATTTTTGATATTTTCCGATGTTATATTGTTGCTCCATGATTGAGCAATATAATCAATACAATCTTTGATGTCGTAGTTTACATAAAACGCTGTCAAGCCGCCAGGATATTGCAAAATTTCTTTTAATAGAGATGCTCTAAACGATCTTTTGCATTTAGCAATTATACCTAGCTCCAGCGGTTGTATCAAAGACGTGGTGTTACGTGGCAAATACATTAACTTAAATTGCTTGTCTTCCAACAGCTTTTTCGGGATGACGTGCCCCCTAAAATTGTCCACTAAGAGGAGAACCTTTTTTCCCACACAGCGTTTACTTAAATGAAATTCTCTAACGCTATGCTTAAAATGATTAACGTACCAATCGGCAAATACTTCTGCGTTTACCCAAGGACAACATTGGTGTTTATAAATCACTGGTAAGTTTTGTTTAATATGTTTGAACGCTCTCGGCTTCGCGTATTTGTGAATAAAAAGTAAAGGCAACTTGTGTGTGCCAGTGGCATTCGCACATAATGCCACGGTTACAATCTCTTTCCTAGTTTTTCTATCTTCTGCTGGTTGCTCACCTTTGTGGACCAGTGTTCTCCATGGAACAGCTTTCCACAATAAACTTGTTTCGTCCATATTATAAATATTCTCTTCCTCAATATTCTCCTCTTTGAGCATCTTGTTAAAATCTTCAATGAATCTGCTGGTTGCCATTTCGTCCGTATTAGCCACCTTGTACGGCTTACTTAATTGTATTCCGTATCTTACTTTAAAACGGAAGACCCACCCTAGACTAGCTGTAAAATTCGATGAAGTCCCAAGTTCTTCTGACAGTGATTTTGCCTTTTCCCTTATCAATGCGTTCGTTAGTCGCTCTCCAGCCGCGGTTCTTTCTTGAACCCATTCGTATAAACGTATCTCCATCTTTTCAAACGACGGTGTGCGTCGCCGTTTCGATTTTACACATGTAGAACTGTTAAATTGTTTAAGAGATACTGCCTGTTGTTTGTACCTCCTTACAGTTCTCCTACTGATGCCATACTCGCTGGACAGACTATCAACGCTCGAACCTTCTTCTAATTTTTTAACAATCTCCACACGCTTCTCTACACATGTGATTGTTCTTCCCGGTGATGCCATACTTGTCTCGCTTTAGATACTCCGTTGTCCCATACAAATGTATAATTTGTAAGTCGTTTTGGTGAGTATGTAAAAGTGTTAAAGTCTCAGTGTTTTTTGCAAAGTCTAAAAATCACAAATCTGAGGATACGCTTAAATATTGTACAGGCAAGTGGGTGGCAAAGTTGTTTTCCAATTGTAATGTTTTTGTACTTCGGAGGACAGTGTTCTTGCCAATGTGAAGACACCCTGTGTCATGGCGCAGAATGTAGGTCGTCAGGAGGTCCTGTTACACCCACCCTGAGTAGCAAGAACCATTTCGGAGAGATCTGGGTATGTTGAGAAGCAGTTAAACACATTGTGTGCAGGCTGTTTTTGAAGATTTAACTAGGAGGATTGTAAGAAATGTTGCTGTTATCGTACTATACTGTGAATTTTTGTTTAATCTTTTGTTAGCTGTTCACCGTGGACCATCTCCTCAATGACCTGCATCAAAAGACATTATTTTATAATATACTATTTTATGGAAATAGGTGTCTGCGTTATAATCAACAGTATACAAAAGACGTACTAGTACCTGTCCCGCATACAATGTGTCAATATTGCTTTACCTAGACGAATGGAACCCATATTTTTTAAAGATTTGCTTACAGTATGCGAAAGACGAGGAAGACATTTCGGTAAAATGTCTATAATAAACTCTAGGTTCTACCCTGGACCGAAAAACGGGTGTACAATATTTTCATTATTTACCTAGAATGTAAATGTTGTATTGTGAATTTTTACTTCATATTTATCTGAGACATAACAGAAATTTTGGTCATCCGTCGGTCTTACTGGATGTACCAGTGTTGCTAACAGTCATATGTGGAACTTTGTTATGGAAACTTATAATAATGCTTTGAAATATAAATAAGAAGTAATTAAAAACGATTTTCTATATAATTACCGTTTAAATCGAAAGCGCCAATAACTAATGCAGTGCCACCAATATTTTGGTAGCAAATAAATTAAAGAAATAATTGCGCAACACGTTTTCAGTAGAACGAACCTACCAGTTCTTAGAAATTCATTTTTCCGGATATATGACCAGGGTCGGTCTCAATCGGTGACCATATATCCAGACATCACTGTAAACATCATTGATAACACTTAACCTAAAACTCACCGACACCCGGTTGTTTTCTGCAAAAGATCAAATCTGGATGATGCTTCGCCATATTTTATTTACTATACATAGAATTATCGAAATACTGGTAAGTTACTTCTAGATTCACTTCAAATTCACAAATTCAAGGTAAACAGATACTCTTATGAAAATTTCATGCCACACTCAAACTGTTCGCTGCAGTCTGCAGTGTCCCTAGCAATCCCTAGCAGTCCCTATATTCCTTTTTTCCCATAGAAAAAAATATGTACCATATTATTCAAGCTTGTTCATTTGATTTTTGTATCAACGCGAATAATATTGCTTCGAGTCTCGATCTACTATTGTTCTATCACTTGCCCCAATGTACTTGTCATCATCGTCTACTAATTGTATTTCTTTCTGTTCTAAGTCCTTCAGTACGCAGCAACTTACAATCGTCTCTGGTGCAACGTGAATTACGTGGAATTACGCTGATTCAAGTAAAAATTAGCTGCCACTGCTTGGGAAGCAGCCAACTTCACGTAGCCGCACATTTACGTATTCGCATGGACATTCGTAGCTACGTTACTGCAATCCTGCAATCCTTGATTCCTGCAATTTTGCAATCCTCCACTCGTTTCTTCGCGTCACGATACGCATTTAGTACAGTGTAATCTTTTGGTGAAAAATAAAGAATATTAGTTACATCAATTACTGTGTTCTTTCATACTTAACCTACACATGCACTTTCTTCCTTACCCCACACATTGGCGAAAATTTTCGAAGATCTCGAAAATTAAAATTTGTATTAGGAGAACATGATGTCGAAGGAGGTATCCGAATTCCAGTAGTATAACTCAACGGCAAGTCAGACGGTCGAAAATTGGCGAAAATTTTCAAAAACCTCGGAAATTGAACTTTGTATTAGGAGAACATGATGTCGAAGGAGGTATCCGAATTTCAGTAGTATAACTCAACGGCAAGTCAGACGGTCGAAAATTGGCGAAAATTTTCAAAAACCTCGGAAATTGAACTTTGTATTAGGAGAACATGATATCGAAGGAGGTATCCGGTTTTCAGTAGTACAACTCAAC
>CM052325.1:4541403-4579484 GCA_028455615.1 Lasioglossum zephyrum | reverse complement strand
AGTACCTTATTAAAAGAGGGTGCAAATATCGATGCAAAAACGCAAACAGGCCATTCTGCATTACAATATGCTGCCTCGAAAAATTGGAAGTCAATTTGCGTTGAATTGCTAGAAAAGGATGCAGACGTGAACATAATGGATAATCGCAGTGCGACACCATTGCATAGGGCGGCTTCGAAAGGCAACATTGCCATTGTGAAGCTTCTTTTAGAATATGGCAAGGACTTGAAAATAGGTAGACATTTTTCTCCCTTAAATGATATACTCGCTCATAAGCCGAGTAAGTGAAATAATCATTAATTGTTTATAGACAACAAGGATGCTGATGGTAATACAGCATTGCATTTAGCATGCGAGGAAGACCGAGTAGATGAGGCAAAACTGCTAGCTCAAAATGGCGCCAGTTTAACTTTGCAAAATAAAGAGAAGAAAACGCCATTGGACCTTGCGAGCCGTGGATTGCAACGATCATTGAAAGAGATCGCGGCCGATGAATCTTGTTGACGAATGATGGGGGAATAGAGATTTATTTGATCAATGTATTTATTAAATAAAATTCAAAGTAAATATTTTTAGCGTATGTAGCTCGTTTGGTAACATGACCGGCAGCGTTACAAATTATGTACAACCCTTTAAAAAATTGTTTTGAACAATTATTGCAATGAATCGTATTTTGCTGGAAATTTATTAAATTATATTGAAGATCACTGACCAAGTAACTAACCTCTACCGTTCAGTTTCCATTATTTATTATAATGTTTATTACGCCTATTTATAAAAAAAGCTTCTCCTTTCATTGGTCAGATCATAGTAATTATTTTACCACTTCTTGCATAAAAAAAAAGATAAATAAAAAACGCAAGGCGATGAGGATTTGTCTGCAGAAATTTTGGATGGTTTATAAAAAATACATTCACAGAGAATACAACTTTTATCCCGCATTCAATAATTATTTTTCAGAATGAAGAACTTCCAAAACTTCAAGACCTAATGTTTTCATACTTTTCCCTTTGTTTCTGCATCCAAATGTTGATGTTAGTAAATATAGAAACATGAGAGTACAATAGCGTCGTCTTATCAGTTAAATAAAAAAATAAGTATATTAAAGTCTAAGTAATTTATGGCCACATTCACACACGTCTACGCTGATGATAGTCAACGTTGCAAGGCATACAAGTAAACGATTGTACATTGATACAAAATTTTACAGCAGAAGGGTAATAGAGGTTCGTTTACTATTATTATTAATCACTGTAAATCAAGATATACATCGTTTAAAAATTGTTATCACGCATAGTGATTACAATGGAAACGGTAACCAATGAGGTATATTTTATACAATTACTCAAATTTCGATAAATGGAAGAAGTCGCTTTTAATTTTGCACAGCTGAATAAGTATAAAAATCTGTTTAAGTATCAATTCCACGTAGGTAGCATATTGTTGCACATGAAGTGGTCGATTTCCCAGTAATAATTAACTCTAGCAATAATCAAGGACACGTACAAAAATTGGAACAGCCCTTTTCATAATTCTTTTCCGAATATCACAAAAGACAGAAAATCTTCAAGAATTGCCGGGTCTCCTTCAAAGAAATTTTTGCAACCTACAACAAGACCATTGTCAAGTATAAAAATCAACAATATTAATCACTTGATGCGCAACATTATAATCGTCGACGTTAACGCACTCCTCTTGACAGACGCAATTCATTACAAGTGTATCCTCCTTTATTTATGAAATTATAATTTATTTCTTACCAACTAAATCCGTCGAAAATGTGTATAACGTTTATTAAGTTTACTCCCGAGATGCTTAGGTTTAATTAGAGTAATTACGACCAATAGTGGTCCGACAGTTAAGTGGCAGTTCGATCTCGAATTTGGAAAGCCCGCCTAAAGAGTCACTAAAAAGCCGTCCAACGTAAAAAAGCAGGCCAGTTCGGTTCGCGTAGAATCACTTAGCCGTATCAAAAAATATTGTAACCCTATACATATATATATCACTATTTCTGTGTGTATATATATACATAAAGAGAGTATACGATAAGGCGTGTTACTTCCAGGATTCATTCCTGTCCTCCGTAAAACTCGTAAAAACGTTCGATGACGGTATAAAGATTTTCCTAGTTGATTCGGGTCTTCGATCAAAAAAAAAAAAAAAGAAAAACTGGCTGTATAAAATTCATTATCCACTGTTCTTTGAATACGGCGTACTCTGAATATGTAAATGCGCACATATGCAGAATGTTCGTGTTTCGTTTGGGTGATCTTTTGCAGCAAATATTTTTGAAAAGGTACCCTGCAACTTGGTGGGCGGGGGGTCTTCTGAAAGTTGCAAATTTCTTTTGGAAATTTTGAATCAGGATGAAACTGGATGAAATTTTGGAGTTTCTGAAGAATTTTTCTTTTATTAAACTTGTTTACAAAAGATACAATCGTCCAGTGAACTTTGCAAAATAAAAATTCATTTTCAATTGAAAATTTGCAACTTCATTCGACGATACCTCCTTGTAGGCGCGCTTAGTTTAGGGTGTGTGTTGATTGCACACTTCCTGCACAGAATCACCCCCATACAATACGTGTAACCGCCCGTTAATCTCTTTTTGTCTCGCGTTTCAAAATAAAATTTCTTTTCATTTGTCTCGCACCATTGCCACTTGTTTCACAAATTCCTTGACTTCGGTTGTCACGTTGGTCATGAATACTGCTCTGTCTCTTTATACACAGCTTTTCTCCCGTAGCGCCGCGCGACGGTATAGAGTAAACCCGTAACACAACGCTGCGAAGGAAATGCTGCATTTACTTTTATTTCCCGTACAAGTATTGACAAAAAGAGGTTAAAGCACGTTGCGTTTGAATGCACGAGAAATGCACACGTTGTTAAAAATGCATGTATAAAAACGTCCCCGTTTCTCTTCCCTCCTTAATTTCATACGGTGATCTCGTTTAGAAAAATCTCAGTTTCTCGCGCAACGAAAAGTCCACGAAAGATCCGCATGCAATAACGTTATCGAGAAATACACCTCGACAAAGTGTAATCAATTTCTTTAAAAAAGTTCCGATGCACTTTTCGATGCGTTTGAAATTAGACCACATGAAACGAATAAGTTCTCGATCACCTCCGATTCATCGTGGTCGTCGATTTCCGGTTCGTTCCGACAGGCAAGTACAAACGTTCGATAACAAACGAAAATAGTAGAGCTCGAAGGGGTACAAAACAAAACTGAAAAACTTAAACAAGACGCTAAATAGTATGAATCCTTCTTAAAAATAATAATACTTTCTCTCCGAAAGTCGATATTTCGAGTCCGAAAATTCACTCTCTTCGGAATCGTTGAATACTTCGCGGCGCGACCAAATTTTTCAACGTTTTACTGACTATCGATAACAGCGAACCTCTATCGGCAGAAAGTTCGATGGTTCCTTGACCTCTCGGAACGAGCCGACGAATCATTGGCTCGATGATTAAAAACAATTACAAATAACATATTACGATTCTTTTGCGATAAAAATAAAAACTGCGATAATAATAATAATTAATTAATATAACTATAATATAATAGATATTAATGCTGCCCTAAATGTGGTGTTAATTCGTTATCGATTATGCAGCCCCAATAATATATTTCTAGTCTCGATATTACCCGGCGTGAGTTGGTAGCATTTTCCGCAAAGAACGACGGGACACCGTGATTCAAAAAATTTCTATGGTAAAGCTTGTACAAAGTATGGCATCCTAGTGTCGTAAATCTGTTAAAGAAATGTGGGTAAGTGTCTACCCGAGCGAGTTTCTAGTGATTTCGTTTCTGGTGATATTATGGGGGCTCGTCGATCTTCGCGGAACTTTAGGGTAAAATACTACTCAGTACGGCTCTGCCGAGTCTCTTATGTACAGAAGGAAGCCGCCCTCAATCTAATGGCATCGTCGGGCGCGCAGGAAATTCGAACTCGAGCGCGGATCGCGCTGAAGCCGCACGCCCCTTGGACCTGGGTTTTTTCTATGGGTTTCCTGCGTTCTGAGGGTTCAGTAAGTAATTGTCGTATCCTCTGGTATTCAATTGACAGTCTCCTCGCCGTCAATGCTCTCGTCCTGCGTTGTCGAGTCATCCCCGGAGCCGCCGGTCTGAACGGAGCCTCGTTTCAGACGCGACGAGCTTAAGCTGATTGGAGGACCACCGCGTCTGTTAAAAATTCATTTCGTTAATCAAAAACATTTTCAACAATTCACACAAAATACAGCAATGGCTCCAAAACATCCATTCAGCCAATGAGTGCAAAAAAATTGTCCTGCTTTCGGACACCATGCTCCCAGTATCGATGGAACCATTGCTGTTAACAAGGGAATATCTCCAACTCGAAAATTCAGAGAATTATGAAACTCTGCTTCTTTTTCTCGACATTATTTTGTAACTAGAACACTGTGAGACACAAACTACTGCTTTTAACTAAATCTGTCAAATGATAAAAGATGCAAGCGACCCAAAGTTTCATAATCTTCTCAATTTCCTAATCGGCGACTTTGCCTGATAACATCTAAGCCATATATTCTTGTCTAAAGTACTGCTTTGTGAATTAAGATTAGGTCTCTCGACTAGCCTGAACGGTATTCTGAACAACTAACCAAAAGAAACGGAAATCTTCAAATCGGAAGGGTTTCTGTAACACTTTCTTCCCGTAGAACATTACCTTTTCTTTTTTCCGTGGCACCTAAATGTCATTAAAAATATCAGTAAATTACGAATAGTCTATACAATCAGCTTTTAAAGAGGACATCTAAATACCTCTGTTAGTATTACAGATAGAAAAGGCAGTCGAAAAGTTTAGAAGATTATCAATGACTTTCAAAAGTCTTCTCTTAAACAGTCTAAATGACTTCGACATTTTCTTCTGTCTTCAATGTTAACAGAAAAATTTAGATGTTTTACTTTTCCTAATTTCCATGATTAGAGAGTCTCATGTGACAAGAACACACCTCAGTTTATTCTTAAGGTTCGCCACCTCCCTGTTCAGCTCCTCCTGGGTCTCCAACAAGTCGTCCATTTCTCTCTGCGCTTTCCTCTTCATGGCTTTGTGCCTGCTAATCTCTTCCTCAGCCTCGTCGAGCTGCCTCTTCAGCGCCTTCATCCTAGCGTTGACCTTCTCAGCCTGCTCCTTATACTGGTCGGAGTTCCTCCTCTCGTCCTCCAACTGCAAACTCAGCTCTTTCAACTTCTTCTCCAGCTTCCTATTAATCTTCTGCTGTGCGAATCTCTCCTTAGCTTCAGTCTCCAGCTGTTCATCCAAATTATTGATCTTGGACTCCAACTGTTGTATCGTAGCCTTGGTCTTCGCCCTCTGAGCAGTCTCTAGCTCGGTTAACTTGGCTTTCAGCTCCTTGTTCTGCCTCTCGAGCAACAACTTGTGCGACTCCAGCTTCTGCGTGGTGGACCTCTCAATAGTCATTTCATTTGTCAGTTGTTCGATCGTTATCTGCGCTTTCCTGGCTCTGTCCATGAACAGTTCGCCGTTCGACTGTTCCTCCTCCAGCTCCTCTTCAAGGGTCGCTATTCTAGCCTCCAGTCTTCGCTTCTCATCAAGCATCAACGTGCCCTTGTTAGCATTGTTGTTCAACTCTTCCTGCAGCTCATCTCTCTCGTTCTCGGCAGCTCTTCTAGCACGTTCGCTGCTGGCAAAGTCCTCGGTCAACTGCATCAGATCCGCCTCCAGACTCTTCACCTTCCTCTCAGTCTCCTTAGCAGTCGCTGCCAACTCGTCCCTAGCGGCTCTAGCTTCCTCAGTCTCCCTAGTGCTATCCTTGATCTGCGCCTGCAGCTTCTTCAGCTGCTTCAACGCGTCCTCTTTCACCTTGTTGTGCATCTCCAGCTGTTGCTCGATGTCCTTGTAATCCGCTTCCATTTTCTTGCGCTGCGCAATCGCCGCTGCTCTCTGCTTCCTCTCGTCTTCAAGCTCCGCTTCGAGGTCGCGCAGCTGTTTCACTAGACCTCTTCGCTTTTCCTCAGCCTGTTCCTCTTTGGCCTGAAGGTCACGCTCGAATTGCGCCCTCAAGGCTTGCATGTTCACCTCTAGACGCAACTTCGCGTCCTCCGTGAACTGCAGCTCATCTTCGAGTTCTTCAACCTGGGATCGTTGCTCTGCCAACTGGGATTCTAAAGCCCGTTTTGCCTTTTCCAGCTCGTGCACGTTCTTGTCGGCTGTTCCTTGATTGTTCACCAGCTCGTCGAGCTCCGATTGAAGGCTTCGACGAACGCGCTCCAGTTCTTCGACTTTCTCGTTCATCTCGTCGAGTTCTCGAGTCAGGGACAGCACTCGGGTCTCCTTTTCACGGGCCTCGCGCTCCGCCGCGTCTCTCTGCTCCGCGTACTGCTCCGACACTGCCTTCTCTTCAGCTAGCACCTTCAAGAATAACATCAATTGTAAAATTGAGCTTGCATTTGAAGGGTTTGCGAACACTGACTCTACCGTTACTCTCTACGACAATGTTGATACACGTGTTATGACTGAATGCGGAGTATGTATTGATGAGACTTGTTTATGAAGATGGACACCTTACGTACTTGTACAATTGTAGTCAACGAATTAACATTAATTAGATAAATTGACAAAGTGGCCCGACTAATTTGGACACCTTGAATATCTTGCTAATTATTGATGACTGAGAAAACACTGGAGAAGATGATTATATCAGAAAAGACATATATTATTCCTCTTAACATTTTTTCCTATTTTCAATAATAAGCTAGATATTCATAAATAAATCTCGTAAATAGTCCGTAAGGTGCTGCAGAAAACATTAAATCCAAAAAGATAAACGTAGCAAGTAGCAACATCAAATGAGTAATAATATTGTTATTAAAAACTCACAGAAAAATCCTCAAACTATCGTTAATAATAAAAAAAAGTAAACATTCATAAGTAATACTTATTACCAACAACGTAATAAGTAATAGTAGTAACGTATAATCGAAGCATAAATGTTACTTCCACCAAATGAGAATTGTTTTTCTAATTACCTTATCGAAATTCTTCTGCTTCTTTTCCAACTCCAGCACCTTAGCTCTCTGCGCTTCGAGCTCAATAATACTATCCTCCAACTCCGCTTGAATTTTCTTCTTTGATTTATCCAACTTATCATTGGCAGCCTGCAGCTCCTCAACCTGTCTTTGAATCGCTTCCATATCTTTAATACACCTCTTTCTAGCTTCCTCCACGGCTACAGAAGCTTCGGCTTCATCCTCCGCCTTCTTCTTCGCTTCTG
The DNA here is from genome assembly GCA_028455615.1 of Lasioglossum zephyrum. NCBI lineage: Eukaryota > Metazoa > Arthropoda > Insecta > Hymenoptera > Halictidae > Lasioglossum > Lasioglossum zephyrum. Next base: position 4,572,227 of record CM052325.1, on the reverse strand, counting down.
CTAGTTGTACGTTCAAGCAAAATACCTGAGAAAATCAATTAATAATTAATACTGTTGTAGAACAGAAAAACTTGTAATCACACACGCAGGATATTATAAATCGTGAGTGTTGCTGATGGAAATTCAGTTTTCAACCCTACCTGTTTATCCAAGGCCCTCTTCGCCTCCTCTTCTTCCTCCAATTGATCATGCAAACTTTCCTTCTCACTTTCCAATGCTCTCAGTTTAGAGCTCAGCGCCAGCTTCTGCCTCGTTTCCTCCTCCAGTTGCTGCTGGAGCTCAGTAAATTGGGACTCGCAGGTGGCAGAGGCTTTCAGAGCCGCTGAGGCCTTCAGCTCCGCAGCTTCCAGCTGCTGCATGATGCTTTCAGACTCTTGTTGCAACTTCGTAACCCTCTCAACGAGTTCTTGCCTATTCCTTTCAACTTCAGCGAGCTTGGCATTGATCTCAGCAAGCTGTTGCTCCGCCTGTTTCCTCCTCCTATCAGACTCCTGTCTGCTAGCACTGATAGACCTCAGCTCCGAAGCTAAATCAGCATTCTCAGCCTCTAGAGTTCCCTTTGCTTTCTCCAAAACTGCCTTGGTCTTTTTCAAGGCATCCATCTGTTCATTTATGGCTGTTAACTCCTGAGTATGCTTGTGGCGCATGTCTGCGAGTGTGGCCTCGTGCATCGAGGTCTCTTCTTCCAAGTTCTTCTTCAGTGTCGCCAACTCCTGTTCCCGTTTGCTTCTCAGCTCCTGCTGAGCCGCCGTGGTATCCAATGAATCCAGCAATTCGTTCTTCAGAGCCTCCAGTTCCTCGTTCAAATCGCGCTTCAGTTTTTCAGCCTTGCTCCTGGCTGCCTTCTCAGCCTCTAAATCCTCTTGTAACTCAGCCAGCTGAGATTCCAACTCTCGCAGCGCCTTCTGCGCTTGAGCTTTCGCCGCACCCTCTTCGTCCATCTTCGCCATCACCTGATTCAATTCTTCCTCGCGCTTCCCTAATTGCAACTGAAGCTCCTCCACCTGTGTCTTCCTCTCAGTCAGTTGTTCCTTCAGGTCTGACACCTCCGTCTCGATCTTCCTCTTCGACCTGTCCACCTCCTGCCTCTGCTGGTGGTCCTTCAACAATCTTTCCTCCAAATCTGCAATCGTCGCTTCGTGCTTAGTCTTCAGTTTCGACAGGTGTTTCGCCTTCTCCTCCTCCTCGGCCAACGTCTGGGAAAGATCATTCGCCCTCTCTTCCAAGATCTTCTTCTCCTTTAACAACTTCTGATTTGTGTCGTCGGACAATGCCAGGTCCTCTTCCAGTTTCTTTATTTTAGCGTCGCATAGCACTTTTTCCAGTTGCAATTTCTGTCTGGCTGCTTCCTCTTCTTCCAGCTGTTCCTCGAGGTCACTGATATTCAGCTGCAGCTTCTTCTTCTCCTGAGTCAACGCTGCGCTCCTTTCCTCTTCCTCTTCGATCCTCGCTTCCAAATCATGAAGAATTTCTTCTAGTTCCTGTTTCCTCGCCGCTAGTCTTGCTCTCATCTCCTCGGCTTCCGCGCATAATTCTACTTCGGCTTGTAATTGCTCAGCTAATACGGTCTTCTCTTCTATGGCTTGCTGGAATTTCCTTTCATACTCCTGCGCAGAGTGCAATTGCAGTTCCAGTTTGTCCCGCACTTGCTTCAGCTCGTCCTCTTTCTGTGTCAACTTCTCCTCCTGCTTCGTCACCTCTAATAATGGTTTCACTTTGGTGTACAAACGCCACCATTGCCAATTTCTGAGCTTCAAGTATGCCGCGCAGTTTCTTTGAATGATTCGGATGGCGTTCAATTGCTGGAGACGCTTTTGATAATTCCGACGTGCCAGGAAACCGCGGCAGAACGCTTGGAAGTTGACGATTATGTCGGTGATTTTGTAATCACGCTCCTCTTCAAGATGGGCTAACACGCCGGCACGAAAGAAGATCTTTGATTGCCCCACCCGGTAGAGATTGGGATCTAGTTCCAGCGCCTGAATCTAAAATTAAAGAAAATACACGTGAATATTTAACATTGTTCTTACATAAAATGATTCAACACATTTTGTTGAATAATAATCATCCCTTTTTCAAAAGCCAGAAATGTCGAAAAATTTACATAAAAATATATTTACCATTTTCTCACACGCCTTCTTGCCATCCATGAATCCCTTGGGAATAGCATTAGGTGTTAGAAGTTCGTATCTCTGTCTAAACTCCTGGAAGGGTATCCTGTTCGGGAATCCTTGACGACAGATTCGAATTCCTTCCAGTACACCATTGCATCTCAGCTGTTCCAGTACCAGAGGAGCATCGATCTTCCCAGCCCGTTTCTCATGATTCGGTATAATACATCTGACAAAGTTAGGATTAGTATTTCTGAGAGTGACCATCAGTTTCGCCAATTGCTCTTTGTACAACTGTGAAACCGTTCGGAACATTCCTTTCCTGGTTCTCGCACCGAATTGAGTGTCTGTTAAAGCCTGTTGGGCCATCCCAACAATCTCAGCGTCTTTCCAGATATGACAGACGAAAGGATCCTGCGAGTTCTGCAGCAGGCTGACCACATTTTCATTCAGAGGATCCATGTTCTTCATCAACCACTTCGCTGCAGAGTAATCGACCTTTCCAGCGTAATGTATGATAGCAAAGTCTGCGACACCTCTGAAGTCTGTCTTCATAAATTTAGGATGCACACTGTGAGCTCCCACCAATTTCTCTACAAACGTTTTGTCGGTGGCTTTGGGGAACCAGCACTCCTCGTCCAGTAGTGCCATGATACCTAATTTGAAATTAGAAACAACTCTTTAGTCCCAACATGTGATTAATATACTGCAAATGTTACTCTTTTGAATGTTAATCCTTAGAAACAAATGTCTTTGCTCCAAAAATAGTGAAACAGAGATTATTTAAATATTTACAAGTGTATATAGCCTTAGAACACTTCGACCTTACCCATGGGCTTGTCGATGAGGTCAATGGTTGGCTGCAAGTCCAGTCCAAAGTCAATGAACTTCCATTCAATACCCTCTCTCTGATATTCCTCCTGTTCGAGAATGAACATAGTGTGGTTGAACAGTTGCTGTAGTTTTTCATTGGTGTAGTTAATGCACAGCTGTTCAAAGCTGTTTAGCTCGAATATCTCGAAACCAGCCATATCCAGGATTCCAATGAAACTGGCTCCCTGTCTCTTTGTTCGATCTAGGGACCTGTTGATCCTGTTCACGAGCCACCTGAACATCCTTTCGTAGCAGGCCTTGGAAATTGCTTCGACAGCAAACTCAACTTGCTCTTTGGTCTGTGCCTTGGTCACAAAGTCCCTGCCAACCTTGATCCTTGGCTTCAAAAATGCTTTCGTCATCTCTGTGACGCTTAAGCCCAAGAGATGAGAGATCTTCTGGGCAACCGTGTTGTCCGGCAGTGTAGCCTGGTCCGAGTTCCTTTCCTGGCGAAACTGCATAGACCCAAACAGCATCACTGCGGACACTATACGGAAGATAGAAGAGAAGTCCTCGTTAGTCATGCCCATTATGTGCATAGACTTTACTGTCGAGAAGAACTCCGCTGAGTCGTCCACTCCTGGTACTGGCAATGCGCCATTTGAGAGGAATGGATAGTGTTTTGGATCCTCCAAAATGAATTCCTCTAAAAAATTTTATGAACGTTATATATCCTGCATATAAAATGTAATTTCTTCTTTTTTCTTCACTCACTTTTCTGCTCTGCCGAGGCACCTGCGAGGAGCTGGTAGAATATATGGAAGGTCCTTTCGTCCTTTGCTTGTCGAATTGCTCTCGACTTCTCCAGAAGGTAAGTTTCTATGTTTGCTCCAGCTATGTATCCTGATGCGTCAAAGTTTATTCGGATAAATTTGCCCTAGATGAATAAGATAAATAAATATTCTATTGTATTCGTGTAATCTCAAATGTAAATTATTAATTTAAACAAAGAATTACTGGAACTTACGAATCTAGAAGAGTTATCGTTTTTCACAGTCTTGGCATTGCCGAAAGCTTCTAGAATTGGATTTGCTTGTAGAAGTTGTTGCTCCAATTCACCCTATTGTCAAAAATCATCCAATTAATGGAGACACAGCATTTCGAACTTCCAAACAACAAACATGTATTGCCATCGATCATTTAATGCTCTACTGCTCTAATTTTATCTAGTATTGTTATAAACAAACAGTATAAACATCTGTTATAAAGTAAACATATTGTTACAGTGAAAAAGCCACTTTCAGATTAAGCAACGATTTTTCTTATGCTAAATAAATATTAAATCTATTAAATGGTATTATCCAAAGTACACGAGTAATGTAATTGATTAATTACGATGTCCTAACAGAACCATAATTGAATCATTGACAGCAACAGTTAGTTACAGAAGCGAAAAAACTTCGAACGTTTTACCTTTTAAAATGTTAAGAAAGTAAAATACAGCAGTTCTAATCGCATGAGCAGACATTTAATTAATCTTAAAATTAATTATATTAGTAATCGAAACAACAATTGAGAAAGAGCTGCAAATATTTACATTGGCGATTCAATAATTTCACAGCAGCCTTTCTAAATTGTTATTTTTTTATGTTACATGTTGCATGTTAGTAATTAATTTGTCGTTAAAACAATTTTTGTGTTGTCAACAGAACACACCAATTTACTGAAAAATGTGAAATAAAAGGGAGAAACAATGACAAGCATACAATCGGCATACACACACACATACAAGCACGACACAGGACACATTAATAAGTAATTCAATTAATCGACTCTCACGTTAATTACCGCAAATTTATCCGAAACGCATCCCGAACCCTAAATCCAGTGTGCAGCGAGCAAGACAAGGGAGATATTTGTGTTACAATTCTACAGAACCTTTTATTCTTTTTCAGATAAACAAACTATCTTAAAAATGTCCCCGTTAAATCAACACCAACTTGTTAGTATTAAAAGTGTAATTAGACTGGGCGTGGAGGTCGTTTTCTCGCAAAAAACAACATATAAACGAATACACGATTAATTAGAGTACAGTATTGCTCGGATAATGGTCTCCACATTAAAATTCTTGATTAACTTCGAATTTATTTTAGAAACTAAGATGTTCCTGTAACATTTATATGAAAAAATTATCATGCATCCATCTTTTTTATATTAAAATAATAGCGTACAACAATAAAAATAGCATATTTACACCGAAATTATTTATAAAATTCATCAGGGTTAAACAAAAAATGTGAAATATATATTTGTCAATGAGTTTAGATAGTAAAAAATGTAGACTATAATCACTGCATCACTGTACTCGGAAAAAGACAGCTTGAACAAAGGACAGTACACAATATTAGTTAAACAAATTATAATTAAAGGTTATTTTTTATGTAAAAAAAAAATTTAATTTTGGAAATTGCGTTGTTTCTTGATCAAAGCGAAGGAAAACGTGGGTAAATAAATTACAAAAAAAACAATAGACAAAGAGCAGATATAGCAGCGTGATTATTGCGTGAACAGAATTGTTGATCATTTTATTGTTTTGACTTACTATGATTAATGCCGGACTCGGTGTCTAGGTGTGTTGTGGCCGTTGAAAGTCAGCACCGGGAACGAAAGAATGTGCAAAGTTAAATTCACGAGTCCAAGGTCATTTGTGCATTATTTTGTCCTGCTTTATTTTATTGAAGCTTCCCTTGCGCACCAAACTAATTATTAAACAATTTGTACAACGAAGATATGTGCTTCGAGTCAAAATTAGGGTAACGAGAGCTGTCAGCGTGATTCATACTCGCGGGATCCACTTTCATTCAATTATTCAAGTTTCAATTTATTCGTTTAATTCTTTTCCTAAAGAAATCAGAAAAAGAAAATTAATTTTACAGCGATCTCAGAGTTTTCATAATTATTGGGGAACCTTTGAACAATTACATATACATAATAACATTTCAGAAAAATGTTCAATGTTTTCAAATGTTAATAAAATTCAAATCTGAAAAAAAATCGTATGATTTTCAAATTGAACGAAGTTTCAAAAGTTCAACCTATGGCTACCAAGTGGGAAAAAATGGTATAGCAACCTCTTTAGGCTCATTTTAAAGGGCAACTCCTCTACTTTCACTTTCCTGTGAGTTGCAATATTTTTATAAATACTTTCGCATTGAAAATTCCGCCTAAAGCATAGTTTTTTCGAAATTCTGACGAAATCATTCTAAACGAGTTTTACAAAATTAGCGTGTCGACACCACGAATGCGAAGAGCAAAGTCTGCCCGTTCGAATGAGTACATAAAATCGCATATGTGATATCCGTGGCCGTTCATATCGCGGTCTGAATGGGTAGTGCGCCAAAAAACCGATGTTTTTCCTGAAAGAATCTCGCCGCGATAAACAATAATTCTAAGCGTCGTTCCGGCCGATGGAATGCATAATTAATTCCACGGGATTAAACGGCGTGACGCGGCGTCACGTGTTGCGAAACCCTTGGCGAGCCTCGTTTAAACAATTTCGCGTTCGAAACGCAGCTGCCGCGCGGCCTGGCGAGCGTCGAATTATGAAACGACGACGACGCCGATTTTTTCCTATATAAGAGCAGAAGTTTCGAGGCGGCGCTCGGTGACTCAGAAACTACTCGAGTGACTCAAAGCCGAGTTAGGCCGATAAGTGGATCGTTTCGCTGAAAAAGGAGAGATCCTTCAAGAGCCAGTGATCTATGATGGCCTATAGCGATCGGAGAACAGACTTACAGTATTCAACAATCTCGCAACCGGCCCCGACCGACGCGTTCAATTACGCAACAACTTTTACGCGCCAAAATCGAAAATACAAAAGTTCTTCGACTTCCTTGACACGCTGACATCTACAGTTTTAAATTCTCTATAACAAAAAGTACTCGACTATTCGTGGCTAAAAACCATTCAAAGGTATTTAATGTAATTAACAAATATTCAACTTTTTTTTTTATTTGTTACAGTTTTTGAAATGCTGGTTGTTTGCTATAAGTGACTTAATACGTTCTTTTAGAGAATAAGAAATTGCATTGAATATATACAATTTCATTTAAAAAATTACAATTATTCTTCCGCGTAATTTCTATATATGAATCCATAAAAAAACTATAAGTGGTAAATTGTGTGGTTCATGGAATCATTGAATTTTTATTTGAAATACTTTTCTGTGTCGGCAACGCTTTTGTAAATATTTGACTGATATGAACTGAACCCCCCTTTATGTCTATATACATGCGAATTGCTTAAAAAAAAAAGAGAAAGGCATAGTCAATAGAATCAGAAAAAGGAATAGACATTATAAATGTTAATTATAATATCTATATCCATCTCGTCATTTAATTAAATTAACCGAGTTCCTCATTATATTAACCCGAATTTATGAGGATTTCACAAATCGAAATAAGATAAAATATTTTTGGTGAAAGTGCTGAGTGAGTTGTGAAAGAGAAAGTTCTGCGGAATTGATCGACCGCAGTCGGTAATGTAGAGCCACGGCGCGCGAAAATTTGAATTGAGGAATCATCTGATCGAGTCTCAAAAATCTGGAGAATCTAAAGACTAAATACGAGTGGACGATTTGGAGAGCGTTTTTTATACAAACTAACTGAAACAGGATAAGTAAAAGAGAAATTATAAAAAGTAAGGAAAACCAAGAATGCAGATAAAATTCCAGAAAGATAAAATACCGAGTTTATACAGATTTTGTTTGCTTCTGTCTGTTGAAACAAGTGACTCACTGTTTTGTTTACATAAACTGTCATCGGAAACTCGTTATCAGTTGTAAGGTAATGATAAAAATTGTAATATTATAGTCTAACGAAATGGCGCAGACAAAACTTTGAATTTTGAGTTTGTAAAAAATATATACAAATGCGTTCTACAGTTTTCCATGGTTCTCTATGAATAAGCTTCGATTACAGAGTGTACGAAGAGGAAACTCAGTGCGTGGAAAAGTTCTTTTTGTAACAAGTAATAAAATATGGCTACTATAAAAAAAGTTAAAAAAAATATAGACTAGCAAGGAAAGTATATGTACAATTACACTTTTCATAGATACGATTCTGTGATCGCATATGCACTTCTGTACACAAGTAAAATAACACTTCGGAAAAATGCACTCTCTGGGTTTTTACATTGCTACCTATGAATCTAGCGAACTCCCCAAATAGATTTGGGGAAAATAGTCCAACCAGAGCAGATCTCCAATCAAATTAGTCTTGGAAAAAGAGATGAAACCTGGAAGCATTTCGTGATTGGCTTACCGCGTTCGATTTTGGCTTGGAGGCAGCAACGTACGCCAAATATTGGATCACTTTCTTCGTGTTTTCGGTTTTTCCCGCGCCGGATTCACCGGTGCATAAAATCGACTGGTCCTCTCGATCTGCCAACACAAAATTACCAGGAAAACATTAATTTATATTTAAGAATTCGACGATTTTGTTAATCTCTCTTTCTCTAATTTACTTTTATTGTCTCTAGAAATTTTACGATTTCTTATCATCTCATTTATTTCTCTATACTCAGCGATTCTTCATGAAAAATTGCAATGCTTAGTTTCAAAACAATTCAAGTTTAAAGACTTCTCAAGTTTCAAACTGAGCACGTTGTCGTGTCACGTGGCACGCCGCTCCCCCTCTCCTCGTCTAGCTATACGAACGGGCTATTCCAATGTTGAAACTTGATTTATTCAGAAACTAAACCTCCAATAAAAATATTTTACGTTACATTTTGTATTAATTTTTGTATTGGGCATCGGATGATGTCCTTTTTTTTTGGTAGAACAAATAGATAGATCGGTTTAATTACCCTGAAGCATGGAACGATATGCAGTATCGGTGATGGCGAAAACATGGGGTGGAACCTCGTGTCTTTTGATACCCTTGTACCTCTCCATTATCTTTTCCGTGTAGATTGACAGTCTCTTGTATGGATTCACAACCACGCAGAAGAGCCCGGAATATGTCTGCAATCACATAATTGATGTCGTAAGTAATTATACCATGAGGAAAAAATTTGGTGATTGATGAGTATGCATAATACTTCTGTTTCTAATTGGTCTTTTGTAGAAAGAGTTTATCTATGGGGTGATTCTGTTATGATTTGATGAATAATTTAGTGTATTGTCAACTAAACACTACAGCCTCTTTGAAAAATATTTATCAAGTAGTCAACGATACAGGATTAATTAGTGACCAGTAATTAGTCTGTTAAGCACTGTGTCATCATATAACTTAATAACATTATAGTCTGGCATAATTGCTATTGTGCAATTACAATCTCAATTAGTGTATTCTTTGCATTATCAGCTCATTTAGAAAATAAGATTATTCAAATCTTGAATTTAGCGCGGATAGAAATAATTGAAATTAATGATATGGTAAAATCGGCACTGATCGATTATGATTTCAATCGGAGTATTTATTTATTCACATTTTTTCAATCCACCTAAAATTAAAAGATCGATAAAAATTGGTATATAATAATAAAATGAAAAATTTCTTGTAGGATATTAAAAGTCGTACGGATTTTCCATTTTTCTTTTCAACGCTATAGCATTGGCGAGACCCTTGCTGGCTTTAACACCGCATGAATAATTTACGAGTTGAACGAAAAGAAAAGATAAAGTGTGCGTCACCATTCAAGAAAGATGAGCAAGCGGATCAGTTTACACTTTACACAAATTCATGCCGACGTGTAACCCTGAAAATATGTCGTTTAGAAAGCGGCTCACGATATTTTTCCAATTTTTCTAACTTTCCATTAAACATTGTTTGATTTACACCTTCCATTTACATATTTTTAATTTTTACCGTGTTCAAAATTATCTAGAATTTATAACTTAATTTTTTTCCAATTATTCGTTTTAAACTTTCATCTTCTTGAGTATTTTCTAAACATCATTTTTAAAAATAAATAAACCGATTAATTTTCTTGAGAGATTTTTAGGATTTATTGTTTGAACAAAGATTGTTTGTTTTCGAGATATTGTACGGAACAGTTGTTCAAGAAGGCTCTCCCTGAACAGAGCACTTGCAACAATAGTCAGCGAGATAGCAATGGTACCGGTAGTGGTTTGATAAGAGGTTAAATAACTCTTGTTCGCCTCAGTACTACAGATAAGAGGATAAAGGCAGGTTCATGGTGTCTTCACTGAAATAAACCGATGACCTAATAATCACTGGCAATAATCTTATTGTCACACAACATGGACCTTGTATTGTCAACTGCAGACTATGTCCCGATCGTATCTCCAGAAATTTCTAGTCTCAACATTACTCCAAAAAGATAATCCTACACACCCAATCAAAACTAAAAAATACCTCTAGAATCAAATACCACTATTTTAAAGCATTGACCAAAATATAAGAAAATCAACTGTTTAAATATTGACCAAAAAATTAAGTAATACAAGTTTAACAAATCCTTCAGACATTAATGAAAAGACAAAATATAGAATGACAAACCAAATCTTCAAGTATTAGACAGTGGATAAAAATTCAATTAAGTTTTTAATAGTATCTTGAAGTCCAATACAAAATAATAAATGAGTATACATATAGATAATTAATTAATTCTTACAATATTAGACTGATCACTAAATGGATGAATAAAAATTCAATCAATTAAAATAGTATGCTAGCCACAATATCAATTATTCAAAATTAATTCTTAAAATATTGGACTGTTCAGAAAACTAATTAATAAAATCCAGTTTATTCTTGAAATTTTAGAGGGACTGTAAAATTAATATACAAATGAAAATGTAAAGTAGCAAATTAATTTTTGAAATATTAATGAAGCAGCAAACTAATAAAATATTAAGTAAAAAATTAATTTTTAAAGTGCTGCATTTAATAAATTTTAAACATGCTTCAATTGCATCAAAAGAGCTGATGCACAGCTAATTCAATTTCTATGGAAATTTCTTCAATTTATTAACATTGCTACGGTTAACAGAGGCCAGAGAAAAAAACTGTTCACAGTAAAGTGGTAATCCACGGCTATTTGATTCCTTTTTTTAAACAGAACTCCCTCTCCTCCGAAGGGACTCCGAAACCGGTCTCTCCGTGAGTGTTGTGTCGTCGACCTGCCTAACATTCCTGCTTATAGAGCTTACTAACAATCACCGGCTCCAACTCCCTCTTAAGGAAAACTGCATCTTTCCTTTTATTGGCTCTATCAAACGCCAATAAGCAACTGCATTATTCATCCCGCTCTGCGATAAATACGATCTGTTATAGATCCACCGTAATTGGATGAAAATGGAATATTGAAATCATCTTTTGAAATTCGACGAAAAAAAGAAAGTCTCATAAATCACGGTGCAACGGTGCATCCTCTTGCATTTTGTGCGAGAGAAAATCCAAAACGAGTTCTGGGAACCTTGAGATTCCTCTCCTTTTATTTTTTGAAGCACACTTTTCCTTCGACCGATAAAGAAACACTCGGCTGCTTTCATTGAAATTAAATTAATGAAACAGAATCTCTAAAAATAAAAAAAAAGCGTGACAAAATTTCAGAAAATGAAAAAACATTCGCTGTGTTTGCTATCGTTCTTTATATAAAAAAACGAAAATAAATAAAATGAGATGAAAATGTAGGTTCTACGAGCTCTTTTTGATTCAACTACGCTATTTCAGAAAATATATAATATTATAAGTTAAAAAAATAAGTAACGTTGTAAGAAATGAAATGCAATTTTCGAAAGTAATAAGCAAATAAACTGAATTAAATAACGTCAAACGAGATAAGATGTCGAGAGACAGGAACACATAAAATCTCATTTAATTGAATTCATAAAAGGTCATAAATGTACAGGGTGATTCACCAAACTGGCTGCCATCGTTTTCCTTAAACTGGCCGGTGCACTTTAACGCCTTTAAAGGGAAAGTTGCATAATTTAAGAGACGTGCATACCGCATCCAATTTTTGCGACAGTGTGTTTCAACTCTTTCGAGCCGCGACCTCTCTCTCTCAAAATTAAAACACCATGATACAAGAGCAGAAAAATGATTGGTATCGTGAGTTCCTCGTGACGTCACGATGATTTGTGAAATAGAAAGTACATGAGGCATCGCGTTCCCGGTATGGTGACGCATAACCATGGAAATTTGTGAATCCCCATCACTCGTATTTCTTTTTTCCCGGTTTCCTCAAGTTCGAAGAAGAGCGAGCGAGACTTATGGCATTGAAAAATTCCAGAACAAGTGGGTTATGGTTCATTGGTCCAGCGATGTTTTTAAGCCGACTCAGAGGAAGCTGCACGCGGTCGATTCAAACGTGCAAATCTTTTTTCGGACTAGCTAACCTTTTCGGTTGCTCAGATCTTCATCTGATGGATCTTGGCTCGCGAACACGCTTCTGGATCCGATCTAGCGATCCAAAACAGGCCGAAAATCTTCTGGTATTTTATTCATATAATCACCAATTATTTTTCTACCTCTTCCGGGGTTCAATTATTACAATTGTACAGCTAATTTTTAAACAATCATAGTGAAAACAATCAAATAAAAATTTTTTTAATAATGATGTTGCATCAAGAAACAAGATAGAGAGTAAAATCAGACGTTTTCCAAATTGAATCGTCTCTACGATTGTCAAAACATATTTTTCTGGCTCGAACCACCACTCAAAATGCCCTCTCGATGCCTTACTGGAGAAGTAACTTATAAAGAGAGCAACTTGGGCTAACTGAAAGTAGAAACTTCGCCTTTTACAATGAGCCTAAGTAGATCATCATGCGATCATTTTTCACGAAGCTGTAACAGTGCTAACATTGTGAAGAGGTTTCGATCAGAAATTTCGAAAAAAACACATCTTCAAAAATACGACAGTTATGCGGTACCTAAATATTTCTAAGACTTGGTCCATTAAATTGAACCTAAGTAGACGATTCTCTCATTATTTTCCACAAAGTTATTAAAAAAAAATAAGGACGTATAAATTTAATAATGGAAAGACCTTGAAGACCTTCTCTATTTGCTAAAAAACTAAAAGTACAATAAAATTCGCCCTTTATTTTGAACCTAAGTAGACAACTCTCTCATTTTTCTTTGCGAAGCTATAACAGTTTGAATGCTAGCAACGCGTCACCTTTAAGAATTCGACAATCCAATTGTGACCATACCGAAACGGGAAAAAATGGTAAAACGGAAGTCGAGCCTCGCTGCGAAGGAAGAAGTTGGCGTTGTTAGGGGAGGGAGGGCGGGGAAATGGGTGTGTGACGAAGCGTGTACAGCGAATCTATCCCGGAATCTGTGCGGTTTCGTCAGAGTTCGGTTTCTTTCCTAAGAAGACCGAAACTGTTTGTTGACTATAAATGGCACGAAGTCTTCAGCGAAACTGAAGCTCTTTCTCTTTCCCTCTTTTACTCGCGGTCGGCCTGGTGTACAGTATAGTGAGCCGGCGTTTATGGCACCGCGAGGAAGCGGGTTAAGGACACTCCTCCTTATAAGGATTCCTCCTTGATCGGTCTCATTCTCTTTACTTCTCGCTTAAATTTGATAGATCGAGATGCGTTACAGCTGCTGCGCTCCGATCTACTTTTACGCTAATTGCGACCGCTATGCTGCACTCCGATTTTCTCGCCGCGAATATTGAAGTTCAAATTTCGCTTCACGATTTATCTGAATAAGTATAACGTTCTACGAAATACACTGTGGAATCGAATTATTAATTTTTCATTTTTAAATTTCATTTTTCATTGTCGTTCTAACAATTGGAATATCAACCGTGTGCTCGATGTTAACATTTTTAGAATTTAATTCAATTTTATAACTTTTACTATATTCAGTTCTATAACATACACCATAGAATTGTAATTTTTATAGAAATGACCCCTAAGAAATTACTAATTACGTCTACTTGTAAACATGCCTTTGAAAAATTGATAAATTATTTACGCACCTCAAAGAAATTACGAAATTAAAGCATTTATGCATATTTTCCACTGTACGACAATCGATAAGCATATTCAATCCATCCTTAATTAGCTATAAAATTAATCTTAATTATTGGGGCCATAAATAAAATTATGACGCTCGTAAAAAAATGTTTGGCAGTCTGTGGATCACTTGAATTTTTATTTTCTGGATGATCTTGTAAATCATATTCGATACCGATCATAATAAAAACAAATTTTGAACAGTGCTGTAGTTGCAGCTACGTTTACAAGTCTATCAATTTTAATTGAATTTTTTCGACCGTCTAGATGGCAGAGATTCGTATGATTTCAAAACATTGCACGGAATGCGATATATTGCGGATCGAAAGAAGAAAAATCAGCACGTACGAGGCACATGCATGACGTCATTCCTTCGTGTCCTAGAATGCCTGCCATACGTAAGCAGATATTTCTATATCGTAAGGCCCAATCGACACTCAAATTCTTTTTTAATTGATCCCGACGAAAATCGAAAGATTCTTCGCCGGATCCGAGTCTCGTGAAACCTCTATTATCGGAACACCCGTTATCTAGACGCTACATCTGTTATGCCACCTTACTATATTTATAAATTTTTTCCATATTTATAAATTTCATTTCACGTTTTATTATCTCTTACTTCATGTTTATAAACATGATTATATACCACACTTTTGTAAGGCAACAATCACTACTTATGCGGTCATTCGAAATTGTTTATTTTCTGAGCACGTTCGAATTTTGGTGAATGAGAATTATAAGTTTGAAATATTTTTTATGCACGTACACGGTTCCTCGTTCGATTCTCGATGTTCCCCTAATCGCTGGAAATTTGTACAACCGTATCTCGTGTAACCGCAGATTACATAGTGTGGATACATAAGTTGCACAAAACTCCAGGTGATAATAAAATTTTGAGAAAAACGATTAAGCCTGAAAGAAACCTTTCTTAAGTTGGCTTCTAAAAAAGATATTAAAAAGTTACTGCACGGTTTCTCTTTGTTTATTATTTCTCCTTGAGCTACGACTTTTAAAAAAGATAATTAGTTATATTGTTTGTAGAAATGGCCCTTTAAAAATGTCTACACTATTCATTATTGTAGATATAACTCTTAGAAATTGTTAGAATCAAATTCTTTATAAAAATCATTTGTAAATATTACCAAATTTTTTTCTCTTTATAGAAATAACACTAATTAAATTACAAAAACAATTTATTAGTTAGTCAGACTTATTAGAATTGTTCTTTAAAGAAATGTCCCCCCAAAATTACCAAATTATTTCTATTTTAGATATGAATCGAAAAATGTTACAGGCATGGTGTTCTTTATTAAAATGACAGAAGAAAAAGTCGAAATTCATATAGTCTTCCATACTAAAAATTACAATGACTCAATGTTACGTGGAAGTAAGATAGGACAGTGGTATCAGTTACTGATAACACCTAAGAGACAGGACATATTGCGGCCGTCCAATAACATGAGAATTTTACCTTCCCTCCACTTAAAATGATTTTTTAAAATCCTATTGCAATCATAACGTTTCCTTCGTTCGTTTCAGTTGCCTCTGATAGCATCAACAAGTGAATGCTCTATCAGAAATTACTTAGATCGAATGATAACTAATGCTTTTTCTGTAATATGCTGTCTATGCTTTCGCTCTCAGGATATTAGTTTCCGTGATAAGAAAAGATAAGAATCATCAGAATGACCAGAATTGCATCGAATAAGCAATTGTTAAGTGCAAATGCTTGCGAAGTTGTAACTATATCTTGAAAGTAATTGCTTTTGTCGGAAAGATCGTATTTGAACTTATGTAGATATTTTTTCCATGAAATATACTGTCATGAGATATTTAAAGTTGATTGAAAAATGTTTTGGAAAGAAATATTAAATTTTCGATTTTGGGAATTACATTTTCGGCATTTTAGCAATTATATAAGTTTCTTTTACACAAGAAATTGTTTGTTGGTTACTTGAGAAACAGAGTGGGGTCATTCAAATTTTTCCTGCTGAGATTAGCAATCACCACTGTAATATACTTTGTCCTAACTTATCAAAGGCCATAGCTGATTTATGACATTACATACCTCCACTATGAAGATAGGTAGAGGGATATGACAGTGAATGTCAAAAATGGCAGGCAATTACTAAATAATTAACAAGATAATCAAACCCTGCTAGATGTAACACTTAGGTCAGCACTAAGTTTACAAATCTATGCACTTTTTCCAGTAATAAAAATCAAAAAACTAGTTATTTAATTTGAAAATAATAATGATCAAATTCCAATTCTTTAACAGCCTTTCACAAGTTGTTTTGCAAAATATGATATATTCAAAACAGTGTATAATTATATGCAAAACTTGTTTCATATATATGAACTCAGTTTCTTTATTATAATTGAGCATTAATCAAAATCGCAATGAACTGAGAAATCTAGATAAGAAAATACTACATGATGCTAATTATAGATTAAAATAAGTTACAATACATATATTGTATCTAGCCAACTATGACAATAAAACACAGAAACCAACAGATACGGAATCATAAATAAAATTAATAAAAGCTGCACCCATTGTACAACTATAATCAGGTCAAGTTTCTATTGTTTTCCAAATAAAACACATTCCTCAGATATTATCTAAGTATAAACCTTCTCACATTGAACAATAGTAATCATTGTCTTTGGGTACACTATTATTTGGTTTCCCAACTTTCATTAGTACAATCACAGCTCCGATAGAGAAACTATAATAATTTTTAAAGAACTGTGATAAGCAACTAAGGATTTATCTTAGCGAGCTCATTACTCCATTACAGATTTAATTATGAACCAACAAACTATCTAATTTAATACAATCTATAAATTTCTTTCATAATAATCATACAAAATAAGGTCATAAAGCTTCTTTCTGTAATGCAATCGTTTAGAAGACTGTTAACATGTTTGCTACCAGTATTTGTTTCTATTTCATAGTTCCGACATTGCACATGAACTGTAACCTATCCTTTAAAATTCCTTAGCGTCATGTTGCGTCTTATCATTTCAAACAAAGAAACACTTAGGTGTGTCTATTAGATAAAATCCTTTTACTTAAAAAATACAGTGTATAGTATTTAATTATGACTGTTATAAGAGTGAAATATTACCGCAAGAAAGTAATAATCTCCTCAAATATCTAAATAATAACAATGATACTGATAACAAACACATCAACGGTTCTCCTATAGACAAACTGGCAAGGGAGGAGCACTGTGTACGAACTTCACAACGCTACAGCTGATTCTACATTTCTGGAGCTCCCAAGGTTAAGAAAACCTCCTAATCGCTATGCTAGATTCCTGAAAGGTGCAGGAGCAAGTGCTACCTCTTGTCAAAAGTTGTATGACAGTAAAGCAGTAAAATCTGTCAAACTCACATAGATGAGGCCGGAGTAGTATCTGTCTTTGAGGTTATGCAGCACGGAGGCTTCGTTGAGGCACGTCAGTTCGGCCATATCCTCAACCTTGTCGTACTTAGGCGGGTTCATTTTCTGGATATCGTCCTTGGCGACGAGCACGCGTTTCCCCGTCTCGGCGATCTCGACCTCGACCTCGTCGCCACGCTCGCCTTTGATACCTGCCGCCACGAAGCCCTGGGTGTCGTGCGGCACCCACACGAGCTTCTTCTGTGTCCATTCCGCCTGAGTAGCCGGGTCGTTGAAATTATTCCTGTCGACGGAAAGGAACCGTAGCTCGGGGTCCGAGTGGTCCACCCTCGAGTCGACGTCCGCCATTTTTGTTTTTCGAGATCACTAGCTGCTCGAGCCGGCTTCAGGAACGAGCGATTCCAAGGACGATCCTCCAGAGACTGGCCGCTCCGTGACAGGGACGCACATGTAACTGTCCACACAAAACCGCTTTTTTTCCCGTTCTTTCTTTCCAGTGTTCGTTCCTCGGCGGCGGCTCGGACAATGGCGAGGAGAGGCTCGAACGGCTCCTGGTCTGTTCTACTCCGAGGTACGTAGTTGTTCTACAGCCTTCAATGCCCCGAGAGATTGTTTTCTTTATCGCACCGCGCAGCCATCTTCTTTCTTCTTTCGAAGGAGCCCAGTGGTGGGAGATTGATAGGGAAATGCGTCGCACCGCGGCGCACCAGTCGACGTGTGACGTGGTCCTCGAACGATCTCATTGGCCGGACCACGAGCACGATAACCAATCAGAGACCTCGGAGTGCAATATATTTCCTGCGAGTAAGGTGGGCTTTCTATAATTTGTATCTGGTATGGTTTTTACTGTATGCGGCGGTTTTAACCGTTATTTTAAGATATTGTATAGATTTACGTATGCAATACGGTTTTTTTCTGTAATCCAAGCAAAAATGTATCCTATATTGGAATTTTATAAAGGCGCCAATTTCGATGCGTTAGTTTTGCCGTAACAGTATTCTATATTTTTGAATACGGTACAATCACGATCGCAGAGATGGCCGTGACACAATATTTAGTTTCGATTGTAAAGTTTATAGAAATGTCCTGCTTGAAACTATTCGTTTAAACGTTCAAGGTAAAGATAACGGTAGAATACGAGTGGAATTTATTTCAGTCGTACTACTTGTTATGACACGATAATAATAAACGACAATTTGAAAATGAAATCCGTTGACTTGATTAATCACAATCTGTTGTTCGCATGCGCGTTTGAATCGTGCACGCAATAAAGCAAGTAACGCTTGGAGTATGGAGGTCTTCCATTACGCATGCGTCAACATTCGAATGTGAAGATCATTTCACATTAAATAATGTAATAATTTGTTACTTCACGAACGAAAATTCATTGTAAAAATATTTCAAATGAAATTCACTTTGTTTCGGGAGGATTGACATTTGGCGTCCAATTTTCCAACAAGCGTCCAGATCGCGTTCTGATTGGTCTATGTTTTTCATTAATAAATCCTTAACAAATCCGCGGATGCCATTTTTGCAAAGGAAAATGTCGCTTCGAATGAACTCAAGAACCTCCCATTTCCGGATGTTGAAGGAATTTTGAGACACCCTGTATATTATGGATAGAACATGCCAAAAAAAAATAGAAGATTTGGTCATTTTAAATGTGGCGCTACCAACGATCGAGCATTGAACTATTTATGAGCTTTGCTTCACTTTGACGCTGGGGCTATTTCCTCGACAAAAAGGGGTACCTTGAGCACCCCGGAGAATTTTAAAAAATTGATATGATTTGATTCTGAAAAAGGAACGTATCACACATGCATTTGTATATATTTTGTAACTCGTAGAACACGTCCTGGAGTCTCATCCGGAACAGATTGTTTCGGTATATTCCCGCTAATATAATCACCTCAGGGCATCATCATAATATTATATAGATACGTTACTGCTTTGACCGCGCAGACGTGTGAAATCTTGCACAATATCTCTGTTGTGCTACTGATCCCAATTCCCACAGAGAGAATTTTGCGGCAACGCTGATGAACGCTGACAACTGAGAAAGTTGTCATAGCGATTTACTTTGGCACAGTAATTTTGTAGGAAACTGCTCAACATGAGTAGCGCAGGTTCAAGTAAGTTTGTAACTATTTATATACATAACCCTTTTCGGTCGAAGTCTGAGAATTTCCCGGCAAATCCCTATCTAAATACAGTGCTACAACTAACAACAACAGCTCGGCATGGAAGGTGTTAAATAACTTATTCTTCTTTAAAGACTGGTCAAAGACTTATACGATTGATCGTACAATGATATTTTATTTTTTTATTAACAGATAGTAGTAACATCACATCGCCACCACCGAAAAAGAAAGTGTACAAGAAGAACTTTTGCGAGCAGTGGCTGAGTCAACCTATCTTTGCATCGTGGTTGGAAAAGTACAATGGCAATGTATATAATGCGAGGTGCAAAGCGTGCAATACTTACTTCAAAGGTGGAAAAAGCGAGCTGCTAAGGCATGTAAAAACAACAGTTCATGCTATACAAATGCAACGGTTACATACCTCATGCGCAACTGGAACTAAGTCAAGGTATGCGTTGGATATTAATGAGTAGAGTAGTACCTTTCGTTCGCAAGAGCATTTCATTTGAACGCCGCAAGTGATATTGCAAGTCGTTTTGTTTAATTTTGTTTCCAGTAAAACGTATGGAAGGAGCATTTGTGCTAGTCGCCTTGCCAATTGCAAAATCGTAAGTAACGAAACTGTTTATCTGTAAATTTCAAAATGTATAAGATATATTTTTACAGGAAAAAATTATCGATCTTCGAAGCGACACGTTAACAAAGCCAACAAAGGAAATGAGGGATGCAATGGCCAGTGCTGAAGTTGGTGACGATGTTTTCTCCGAGGATCCAACAGTTCTAAGTAAACATAACAATTATTATTACACTAAAAAATTCTACTAACATCTATTGACGTTTTATTAAATTATGAATTCATAGTACTAGAACAGAAAGCATCTGATATGCTCCAAATGGAAGCAGCTTTATTTGTGTCCTCTGGAACAATGGGAAACTTAATTGCCAGTAAGTACAGTATACTCGAATCTAATAATTCGTTAAATTTCTTTTCTTATATTAGTTTTGTTGAATTCAAGTCATGAATCATTGCGATGTCAGAGGAAGCAAGGCATACTGTGGCAGTGATACTCATTGTATGCTCCATGAACAGTGTGGTGTTGCCCAATTGACAGGAGTGAGTCTTCGACCTTTACAAAACAATCCTGATGGCACATTTAACATTCAAGAACTACAATCGCATCTCCTTAACGACAGAGACCATGAGCCAATTTCAAAACTGGTCATAATAGAAAATACAATCAATGGCAAAATAGTTCCACAGAATTGGATCACGGAACTAGTTGATTTCTGTAAGGATTGTAATCTGAAGTTGCACATGGATGGATCAAGACTATGGAATGCGAGTGTAGGTTCTGGAAAGTCTGGTGCAGAGATCGTTGCAGGTTTCGACTCTGTTACTTTCTGTCTCAGCAAAGGTTTAGGTACACTTTACCTAATTTTTCTTTTAAAAATTAACTAGATACATTTCGCTTTGTTTTATTTTAAATTATGTTGTTTAGGTGCTCCTGTGGGCTCTGTGCTCTGTGGAAGCAAGGGGTTTATAGAGAAAGCCAGGAGAGTGCGAAAGATACTGGGGGGAGGAATGAGACAAGTTGGTATTATAGCAGCAGCTGGAATAGTTGCTCTCGATGACATGATTCCAGTTTTGAAAGAAGATCATAGAAAAGCCTCTCAATTTGCTAAATCAATAAATGAAACTGCGTCAAGTATTTTATTTGGAGGAAAACCAGTGTTTATAGTGGATTTAGACACGGTACAAACGAACATGGTTTTAGTTAAGGTTGACACGAGTGTTACCACTGCCACGGACTTTGCGAGTCGCTTACGAAAAATCTACAACGATTACAAAGAAGATACAGTAATCATCAAATGCTTCGCTTTAAATGATTCGGTTGTCAGGTTTGTATTTCATCGTGAAATTTCGGATACACAATTATTGTTGGCTGTCAAGAAAGTTAAGCACGTAATGGTGACTTTGTGCGCCGACGGTTGATGAGTTTTTGTTATTCTTACATTGTAAATACATTCAATAAATGTTCATCGGGAAATTGTTTAAAAACATCATTGAAATAAATTTAATGTATGGTATATATAGGTTGTATTTCCATAGAATAATAATAATGATTATTAGTAGTAATTTTAGTGGCCCAAGAAGATACAATGCAACATTGTACAAGAAACGTTTTACCACAGACGATATCTCGTCTGTGGTTTTATCTACATATTCAAAAATACATGAAATCCTGCATGAATTCCTACAGTACCGGTTTCAGTCGGCAACAGTCGGCAAGTACAATTCTGACACGAGGATGGTAATAAAAAAGTCCAGTGGGTAGCTTGTCTATGTTTCTGTCAATACTACAAATTCCTATCTCATAAAATTGCTCGAGATATTCCTTCTATAACGTTTTTCGTCTATGCTTTTGCAGTACTTCGCGAAAGGTGGCTGACATTCTGGTGAATGTATCAAAAATATTTTGAAAATATCGTGGACGTTTTGTGTCAAATATTTAAGATAGTTGCAAAGAATTTACTTGAGAAGAATCTTATAATTTCATGTATGTATATAGAAATTAATCTTTATCTATAATGTGATTTATGTTCTTTTTGGGTTGATGTTTGAACAATTACAGAAACAGTCGAAGGAAATATTTGAAAATGGGAAAAATATGTATATTCGGCATTTTATAACTTTTTTTCTTAATTTAGAAATTTTATAATGACTTTATATTATTTCTCACAATTTTTCATCGAATTTATAAAAGTTCGCTAAACATTGAATTATAAAGTATGTAGTAGTCGACACGAAAAAGGTATTTGCATGCAAAATTATTACTGATCGGAATATTTACAAAATCAGTCGAATATTGTTTTTTGAAATATTTATTTGAAAAACATATCAGTTTACACGTGTTTAGTGCAATATACGAATGTAATGAACAGCTGTTATGACAACGACTCTTCTTTCGAAAAACAGGCCATAATAATTATATATGTACTAAGGCACAGTGAAATTAAGAATAAACCAAATTAACAAATATGCAATCGTTTACACGCATAAAAATTTACAAAATCTTTCTGATAAAAACCGTAAACATTGTCAAAATATTTCGTTGATACTTAAAAAATAAAAATTCATAAAAAAATAATGAAAATATCCCAAAACTACTATTGCAAAAATATCTCGGACGTTACGTCAGAGTGCCAAAAACTTTAAAACGTCATCAACGGACCGAGTCAGTTTCGCCAATCCCAAGCCCGCGATAACTTTCGAAAAGTCGAACAAGTAATTCAATGTATCTTTTCATACTTTTGCCTGTATCAAATTTAAATGAACCCTAGTAATAAGTCCAGCTTTCATTTTCAATTGTTACAAACATCGACACTTCGACTTTCCCCAATTCAAAATTCAGATCTCAACAGTTTCTATTATTTCCTCTGGTTCTTGTAATTTATCTTTAGGAAATATGTTTCTATGGTAAATTGTATTTAAGAAAACATCAAAGGGCAGAATCGGGACAGCCGTAACGCGCTGAGGACAAGAGGGAATCAAGAAGGTCTCCCCAGCAACAGAATCACGTGAGTGAAGTGGCGGCTGCGAGAGGCAACAGCGTCGCGCGCAGGCTCGTAACGCTCTAGCCAATCGGGGCGGTTAGCAACTGACGGCGGGATGAGACGGTTGACCGGATTGGCCAGTCGATCTTCGCGAGCTGCGCGGTGGGGCAACGGATAAACAGATTTCAAAGTTCTCGAGGCGGTCGCCGCGGACGGTCACACGGACCGGTAGCCCGCGTTTGCTTGGTGTCATCGGACAGTAATCGAAGACTGTAAGTGATCCGTACAATGTCAATGGGAAATACAAGCTAAAAGCGAGACCGAGGATAACCACCGTCTCTTCCCACCTCCATTAACTATCATCCACGACTTCATGGTTTCGTGAAGTGACTTCGATGTTGTCTGCCAGTTTCCCGCGCGACGCACGTGAGCGTGGCGAGTGGGGAGTGTAGCGAGACTTTCTGGTGCGCAAGGAATCTATGAAATGTCAAAGTTAATAAGCCCCTTCGATAATCTGAAGAATTAAGAAAGAAAAGAAAAATGGATTCGATGGAGAGCATAAACATCAGCCAGACGCTACACTCGAGCAATTCGCATGACAGCGTCGACAGCGGCTACCTGACGTTGACTCCTAATTCGTTCACTCCTATCACAGGATGCCGGTCCAGGTCGTCCTGTATGATCAACAAAAGGCACCACAGAGCCAGGATCGATCCTCTGCAATCGGATCGCGCTCTGAGGTACAGGTCGAAATTAAATCAAGCATCGGATAGCTTCAACAGAGACAGTGTACTGGACCAGTCATGTCTGAGCGACAATTATGAGTCGATGAATGAGAGTACAGGTTGCAAACGTAGATCATGGAGGACCACAGTGCCTATAACTCCTGCCTCAAGGATACAGCTGCTGTCGCCTCCTCCTTCGCCAGCTGTGCCATCTTCTTCGTTTGTTGCCTGCGAGCCCATAGAGGAGGAGGATGTGGAGATGAAACTAGTCGTTGTATCTCAGAGCACTCCCCATGCGCCTAGACTTAAAACTCCGTCACCTGCTCCTAGGATCGTAGTTTCTCCAAGTTGCAGAGTGGCCAGTCCTACCTCAGCAGACAATGCTAAGCTCAGTCAACTTTCCATTACGGAAATCAGACCGAAACGGCTTGATTTCTCTCATAACGTGCTATTGCATCGTACTAGGGCCACTCCGGATTTCACTGGGAGAGAAACAGTAGATATATTGGCACTTTTAGGGGATAGGAGTAATCATTGGAGGATAGTGTCCAAGATCCTCTACCATCTTGCACCACAAGATCTTTGCTCTGTTAGCATGGTGTCCAAGACGTGGAAAAGGATTTGTGACAACGATTTCAAGGCTAATGCCAGAAGATTGACTCACATTATACACAGGCAGAACTTGAAAGAGAATTTGAAAGTGATTAAGAAGAACAAGATAGAGAGGGACCTTCAGGCTAGTCCGAAGAGCAGATACGCAAGGAAGGGATGTTTGTTGGAGGTGCAGAACTTGCTGAGGGTACCGAAGAATCAGCAGCCACCTAGTAGTCCCCCAGTTTCCCCTAGCAAAGTCAAATTCCACTCGTTCGTTAAGGTAGGTGATACGAATTTGAAATTGCTTTTGAAATTTTCAGGTATTGCTTGGAGTTTGTTGTTCAGGAAAGGAAAACCCTGTATGGTTTACTGAAAATCGGTTTAGCTTGTTTTCTTATTTGCGAGATGATTCTGATCATTTGGTACTTGTTTTTTTGAACAAAGAAACCACAGAATTGTGGAAGTATACTATAATATTTAATTGTACATTTGCATTTCAATTATAGAGTGGTTCAGTTGAAATTTATACTTGAACATAAATAAGTAGAGCTGTTTCTATTTCATGTATATTGTAGTTTGGTATACTCGTGATTACAATGATCAGCAGTATACTTGAATTACATACAATGTAAGCGAGTTACAACATAATCAGTGCAATGTAATTGAATGACAATGTAGCTGTACTAGAGTGTAATTTGATTGCGGTGAAATTAAGTTGCAATGTAATTGAGTTGCAGTGAAATTGGGTTCGCGATTTAGTTTAATTATATGCAGTAATCCAATTCCAATTTGATTGCATTGTACTTCTTAATTCTATTTCAATTGTAGTTACAAATCACATTGAGATTTGACTGAATGAGAAATCCGAAGTACAATGTGGTCCGATTTCTTTCTAATTATAATTCATACAGTAATTTTTTAATTCGAACTTTGCACAACCGTTCTCAATGTTGCAAATTTAAACTAACATTCATTCTCTTCCTTCAAAACGCAGATCATGGTATAATTGCTATGATATGTAACCAGTACACGGAATTGTACTCGTCTATAGTAAGAGTTGGTTTACGATTACATGTTCGTATAAATACAACCGAACGATCTCGAGTGATGTTTATATTTATGTTTGATTTACGGTCGCGGTGAGATATTTGAAACCCACGGTTGGAGACATTGTATCGCGACTAGAACGGACTCGAACCGTTGAAAATAACAATACGTGTTGCTCTCTAGTCAACAAGTTTATATTAACAATGATATTAAGGTCGGAGGAATTAAAATCAATTGAAATTTTTCGCGATTAATATAATCGAAACGAAGCAAAATTTTTTGAACCAAGCGATGGTGCTCTTGGTGAAACATGATTAATTGGATTAGGATAGCAGTTAATAAGCTAGTTTCACCATAATCGACTAATAATGATCTACACTGTTGAAATGTACAATGCGGCATGTAGCTTGGATAAGCTAACTGAAACCTATAATTAGGTTGCCGATTTTTTTTCTCTCTTGTCGGCGTCTACGGTACCCATCAACGATTGTTTTTTTCGCGGACAGAAATTCGGGGAATAATCATGCCGCCATAATCATCTAGCCCACGGTTTCGTTGAACTGACCAATGTATATACTAACGTTCAAAAGTTTGCAACTTGCTAAACTCTAGCAAATATCTCTTTTTCACTAAATTTTCGATTTGAATTTCACTAAATTATTGAGATTAAATAATATATTATATTACTGAGATTTAAAGTTTCTTTTCTTAATTTTTCAAATCAATTAACCATAGAAATCAGTTAACAATACACTTGTGTAATTGTAATATCCAGAGGTTAGACAATTTGTAGTGGTACACAATTTAGAAGATAGTTAATTTAGAAATGAAGAACCTCGAGATTGTTTATAATTTAAATGGTTGCAGTGTCGAAACTTTTGAACGGCAGTGTAGGTCTTCCAAAGGTAATTTGCACAAGATTGAACTTCTCGAACTGAAGATAATTGTTCTGTTCGTGCGATCACCTTCTTGACATTGATTTATAGTGATTCGCTCTCTGAAACGCCGCAACTCGGCCACACGACTTAGAATAATTTCAGCGTAATGAATTATGAAAATCATTCGAGCATAATCACTTTGTTGTAATGACTCCCTTTGCATTACCATACCAAGAATTCAAATAAGAAACATTACCTTTGTTTCTTTTGTTTCTGTATCTCCGTTCGAAGAAGTCCCTTAAAAATAATTAAGATTCGCGATAATTGAAAAATACAAATGACCCTAAAAAAATCGCAGTTTTTATTTCTATTAAGAAATGATAAAATTAACACAAAGCTTCGACGTATACAATGTTTCAAATACCTTCCGATAGGGTTGTATTAATTTTTCTTCTCCGGTGTATGCCGGATAAAATTTTCATTCATCTGCGAGGATGAGTTATGCGAGTCTCACCTTGATGATGCGAGCACACCTGCAGGTACCTGCCATTTGCACCTTGAGTTCACATCGGTGTGCATTTCTTCCCGCGATAGCTGCAGATTACGGGGCAGGCGGCGGCTTTGTTACAGCTCGGCGATAACAAAGCTTCTCTCTTTAGTGAAAGAGTGTGAGAAGGAGAGAGAATGATGCCAGGATAGTTGGTACTTCAAGGTCTCTGTTTATGTGCACCGCGATAACAAAGTACTCGTTGGTTATCTTGATCGAGGGGAATTAATGTCGTCGCGAGTCTCACGCGAATTGGTTTATCGCACTAACAAATTGCTCTAATACTTCAACACTAGTTCCCTTTGTTGATTTTACTCTACATAACGACTGTATTATACTATTGGATCAGAGCTCTATAGATCCTCAAGTTTAAAATATAGAATTCATTTCTGATTGCAAATATTCATAAATAATCTGTAAGTATTTTCATAGACGTGACTTTATTGCTCATTTATGAAGTGCTCGGGAAGGCGTGGCTTCTTTGCTCTCACTATATTAAATGCTTTAAGATGCAATGTTTTACTGTCTTCATTGTATGATGCGTTCCAAGAGGCGCAGTTTCAGACCTTCCACTCTATAAGGAACCTTGGAAGGCGTGGTTTTCTTGTTCTTACTATGTACATATATAAAGACCCTTGAAGGGGCGTGGTTCCATTGCTCTCTGCGCACAGAGTGCCTCCAAAAGCTTATTTTTATTGCTACCGCTGTATAAACATTGCGAGAGAAATGATCTTCAAAAGGTTTCAAAGAGCTTGTACTATTATTCCCGGTACATAAACGTCGCAATAGGAGTGGTCTAATTACTCTCACCATATTAAGAGTCCAAAGGGGGCGTGACTTCGCAGCTCCCAACTTCAACAGGGCCACTTGCCACTTATCTAGTAGGGGAAACTGTGCCCCATAAAACAAGTTGTGCTCCACAGAGCATTATAAATGATCCTTTCTATCGATCGTATATTTGTTTATAAAAGATGTATTGATGCTCTCGGCGCACTGGTTTGGTCAATTTTTACTTAGAAGTAATTCTGCAATTTATCAACTTCAAATTTATGTTCCGATCATTTTCAAGAAAATTAATAATTGCGTCTATAAATTATTAAACAAAATAATATTATATTAACTATTGATATCAGTTGATTAATTATGTAGTCCTTTCTAGCTGGAAGGGTTGGCTCAAATAAATGGGCAAAAAATATAGAAACTGGCAGCAAAGGGAGGATAAAATGGCAAGCGAAATGAGACGTTATATTAATCGATTTAGCATAATTGACATTGAACCGCGCTACCGCGGTCCCCGGACGATGCTGATCTCACTATGCGCCTCCACATAAATATATTTTGCGCTCTCGCGGAGGTAGCGCGTGTTAACATTTTCATACGGACACGGGCCCGCGTGGCCCCGGGGAATGTTCCCCAATAAAGTAAATCGAGGGATCGATACGAAGGGAGAAGGAAGGCCCTTTTCGACCCTTCTCGTCGAGACTCTCTTGGCGAGCTACGAATCTTCGCCTTTGCGGCCGCCGCTTCTCAGCCCTCGGGCAAAAACCGGCCGCGGAGAACAATGCGAATATATTACAGTATTCCGTGCGCTGTAACAAAGAACCAGGACCCAGCCAGTCCCTTTGTCCCTTTTACGAGGCATGCCGGGGACGAGCGACACGCTAAATCGGTGCTCGATGCGATTACCGCGAAAATCGACCAGAAATTCCTTCGAATGCTCTCACTGGGGTCTTGAAAAAGAATTCTCATCCCCATGCAGCCAGAAAGTCACTAGTACAACGAGTGTTTAAACAATTTTATCTTGATTTGTTTTAAAAAAAATTTTGACTTTTTTTCGCGGATTTAAGCCAGGTCATATATCACGCATTTCTCAGCCAACTCTCGCTCTGCTTCGGTTCCTTCAACCTTGACCAATCTATGGGATGCCATAGAAAGTCGTCTCGTGGTGAGATATTCAGACACCAATCTCTCCGCGGTTCCCATATCCTTTTTTTCGCTTTTTTCCATAAGGTTTCGTTGCCATAACTGGCACTCCGTAAGAATTTCACACGGTGTAAACTTACACTCTAAAAGAAATAATTTTTTCTCAAATTCCATAAAATTTTCATGGTGAAAATTGCATATTTTGTACAGAAATTAATATTTTTCTAAAAAATGATGTCTTATAGACGATATTGTTTGGTTAACAATTTTTCGAAAATATCGTTGGATAATTTCATCGACTTTCTGCGGTCGTGAAAGATGACACGATAACCCACGACCCTCATTTCCTCGGAATTATGCGCAGAGGAGGAAGAACTGAGGGAAAGGTGATCGTCGAGGAAGGAAGTAGTTGTTTGATAATTAGCAACGGCCGGTAGGAACCGTTGAATAGCTTTATAAGATGACAGTTGGTGCGGGCGACTTCCTGCAGCAAGGAAGTCTCCTTCCAAGTCCTTTTTCCGGTGGGTGCTTCGACATTTCCACCGGTGACACGGCCAATTCCGCTAGGCCGGATCTTGGTCTTACCTTTTGATCATTTCACCCGCCTCGGAACTATGGCCCGCAGCAATTCACCACTTCCTCCAACTTGCTATTCCCACTTTTATTAACCCTTTACACTCCAAATGATGAAATTATCCAAAGTTACTTTTGAAAAATTGTTAACCAAACAATATCGTCTATAATACTATAATAAATATATATTATAAAAATAAAATATATACATTATTATTATATATAAAATAAAAATATGCAATTTTCATCATGAGAATTTCGTGGAATTCGAGAATAAATTATTTCTTTTAGAGTGTAAGTTTACACCATGTGAAATTCTTACGGCGTTCCAGTTGTATGAATTTTTTTTTCGAATTTTCGCAGCGAGAAATCAAAGTTGATAAATCGGAAGAAATTTTTAAGGATTTGTTGGTCCGTGTTAGCGATGTAGAAGTTTTGTCAGAATTCTGGAAACCGGATTCAGAGCCGAGAAAATCCACGAACTGCGTAAATGGAAGTGATAGAGCAGTTTTGTAGAATCCACGGTGAGGCAACGGTGCAATGGCATTATCAGGTACGTGTATTGACCCAGTAGCAGCTGGCCAGGTGTACGGCTCGTTTCTCGGTGTTTCATGAAGCGTAAAGTGGTCTGGTAACGGTCGGCGAAAGGGAGAGCGAGAGACGTTTTAGCGTAAAAGCGAGCAAAGCGAGCGTCGTGAATGAGCTAGGTTCGCAGAAGACGGTTGCAACCTGCATACAACCTTTCAGATAAGCTATAGAAGCCGCGTGCGGACATGCGTCGTTGGAACTGCACGAGTTGCGTTCCGTTTCAATTAGAAGTGCAATCGCGCAATCGTTAGCAAGTTAATTGAATCTTATCGTCTGTGGTCTCGCGAATCCGTTCAATCAACCATTCATCATTGCAGTCCCTTTCTCTCGTACAACGATACGCGCGATCCACGGGATGCATATGCAATAGTCGCCGCTTTTGCATTCGGTGCACGCAATTCGTTGCTGCATTTAGATGTACTCTTCCTTTCTAAGAAACATCCCTTCTTAAATTAGATGGAATTTTTCCCCGACTCAAATACTTTACCAAAATTCTGCAACGACGCGATCCACCCTCAGGCATACTAGAGATTTTGCTCCCCATTTTATTAATTAATTTAATTTATAATTCATTTTCATATAAAAAAATTATATATTAATTTTTTATATAAAATTTAATATTATTTGAAATTTATATTGAATTTTCATATAAAAAAATTATATATTGATTTTTTAAATATAAAATTTAATGTTATTTGAATTTTATATTGAATTTTCATATAAAAAAATTATATATTGATTTTTTATATAAAATTTAATATTATTTGAATAAAATAATTTCTGGTTTAGAATTCTGGCTCGAACAACTTCGAAAAAGAAGAAACTTCTTTTTATAAAAGCATGCCAGAGGTGGGCATTTAATATTCCCAAATTTCTGAAAAAAAATCTAGGATGTTGGAATTACTGTGACCTGTG
>CM052325.1:4515637-4541303 GCA_028455615.1 Lasioglossum zephyrum | reverse complement strand
GAATTTCTCCCCTACTCAAATACTTTACTAAATCTTGCAACGATGCAATTCACCCTCAGCCATACTAGAGATATTGCTCCCCATTTTGCTAATTAATTCAATTTAATTTATAATTTATAATTTATTTTCATATAAAAAATTATATATTGATTTTTTATATAAAATTTAATATTATTTGAATAAAATAATTTCTGGTTTAGAATTCTGGCTCGAACAACTTCGAAAAAGAAGAAACTTCTTTTTATAAAAGCATGCCAGAGGTGGGCATTTAATATTCCCAAATTTCTGAAAAAAAATCTAGGATGTTGGAATTACTGTGACCTGTGTCAGGGATGTTTTTTCTAATTTTTCGAATCGGAACACCGGTAGTTGGAAAGCGATTTGCAACGCAGATGGACGGAACTCGGAGAAATTGCACCGCGAAAGTATCGGGGCAGCAGTCAACGACAATAGCGTGACAAAGAAATAATTATACATTCATGAAATTCAAGATGGACGCACATTTGTAGGCGATACGTAAGCACCATCCGATACGAGCGCGGTCCCTGCAACCCAATGAAACTTCTATCGTTTACAAAAAGGATAAGCGCCGTATGAAACTGCTTGCAGGATTTCGCAGAAGCCGCGGAGAAGTCCCTCGAGGACGTATCAGGTCGGGTTTACAATGTACATTCACAAGCCGATAACGTTGGCCTCTCGAGTAGCGATAGCCATTCTGTTCGCACTGCAATTCCTAAACCAAAGTAATATTTCATATAGCTATATTTTATTTAAAAACAATATTTTATAATTTATTTTATTTTCAACCAATATTGCATAGTTTACTTAGTTGTTTCGCTACCAGATTGTTGAGGGAATTGCAAACCCTCAAACAGTTAAAAATATTGTCATCTTCGAATAAAAAGTATGTGAAATCAAAAATGTTGCTAATAATAATGATTTCATAGAGAACGAGAAATAAATAATTATTCGCTTCAGCTAAGAAAAATGTGTTGCCAAATATTTTAGTGTTTTTAATATGCGACACTTTTTTAATTTAATTTGAACTAAGTATCGATAAGAGGTTCGAGAAATCGATGTTACCGAGATCGAGATCGCAGTCTTTGTTCTTCGAGGGTTGCTGGTATGTAATAACGAGCGCTCTCGAGCGCTCTGGTCCCACGATTCTCGGAGCAACATAAGCGCAAAAAGACTAGGAATGCTCCGATACCTCTGTAAACGCATTAAATCGCGCTGGGAGACCGCAATCGTTAAATACAAAAACGATGTACCAGCCAGAAAGTTCAAACAAAAATTACGGAAATCTTAGAAAAGGTCGTTTGTCAAGTTAAACGCGAAATTCGTAGAAAATTAACGTCGTAGAACGCTTTTATTATAATCAAGAAATTCAATTAAAAATAATACAAATTTTTTAAAATACGTTATTCTATTCGTAACAAAATATTCAGCTATTTTTGTTTCAATCCAGAGATGAAATATTGCTTAAAAATGGGGATTCGATTTTTCAGAATTTTTATTATTTTCATTCTTCATTGTGTGCCATAATAAATTTCGCGAATAATTTTATTTTCATATCATTTCCAGAAAAAGATTGAGAAAAATAATTTCATATTCGGATTTGATTAAATACTATCAAATAATATTATTGCCGAATAAATTCAAGAGAGTATGCTTCATCGGTTTCGTGTCCGAAACCGTAAATTGCAGCGCGTTGCATCGCGTTGCAACCTGCAATTACCGTGCATCGACCCCGTCCCGTGGTTTCGGGCTTCTAAGAACAATTTTCGACAAAAAAGACTGCGTCTGGACCGCGATAGGCCCATTAAATTGCACTGGCCGGCTCTCTCAAGAGTCAAGAGAGAAATTGCCTCGTGCATCTCCGCCATCTTGCAACCATGCAGAATGAAAAAACCATTCCCTGTCACATAACAAAAGTAATTAAACATTCAGAACTGATTCGTTTCAGCATGAACTTTATTTAGGAACGTTTTAATTAAGAACCTGTCCCCTTAGGGACCCTCAAGTGCACGATGCATATTTTTAAATATAAACTCTGTCTGAAAGATAAAACTAAAAATCACTTACAATTAAATGTGTGAAAACACTAAAATTCCATTAACGTCAAAAACATTTTATTATCTCATTACTTCCGTTGTGTTTTGAAAAAAGTTAATATAAAAATACGTCATTTATAGATTTTAGGAAATTACAGAATGATAAATAAGCTTACATATTTCTAACAAAGAATAAATGTATTCTTGAATTTTTGATTAGTTTATACAGGTTTCCAATAATTTTTATCGCAGTCAAATTAGCCAAAGTTAAATTCTATTTAACCTTTAATTAGTTTGTGCACCTTAGAAAATGTTGAAATAATTTTTCGAGGATACTGAAATGATTCTAAAGATGGGTGAAATGGCAGTGACAGTGTAGACAGTCGACAAAGGTATCGGCCACATGGCCGACATCGAAACGACAGCTGCAACGGTGCGCCAGGAGGATAATCACGTCAGAGGAAATATCACGAGTTGCACCTGGTCCTGATAAATGGAAATGCATCGACCAAAGAATCAGTGCACTCTACTCGACGTACTTGCACAACGCTCCACTGTACATTCTCTCTGAAAATATTTCATCGAAAATTGGCGTTCCCAATAACAAAATATTTCATAAATTTGCATTTTATTTATTAATTTTTCTTTGAACTAAAATTCATTAATCAAAATAAGAATAAAGGAAAATCCATTTCATTATTTTTCCAATCGCAATGAAAAATTGATACAGATCATTGAAGAATTAATGTAATAACCATAGCAGTTAAAACTGAAAAATTTTGTGAAATACTTGAATGGTTATTCAATTTATTTCTGCGTTTTAAGAATTTCGGTACAACCAAGAAATGAATACATGGTAGTACATAACGATGGTGAACGGTCGTTTCCCGTCCTTTTTCATGAGAGCCGAAGGACTCCGTACACTTTTCTGGTTTTCTCCCTTGCGGTCTCGAGTGTCCTGTTCCTCAGAAACGCCATGGGACGGTGCACACCCTCGCTTCTTCTAAGCATCCTCGACGGATGCAGGTCAGCTTTTCTACCCTCCAGATGCTCACGACATTCACAATGTTCGCTAGGAACATCCTACCAAAACTGCTTTACATTCTAAATCATTTTAAAGCTTTGTTAGTCAAGATGTTTCTACATAAATCTCCATTTTAGAACTGTAAATCGTTCGTAACAATGTCAAAGAAAATTATTCAAAGCAATTTGTTAACCACAGAAAATTGTTGCATGAAATAATAGTAATAAAATGCCGAAATTACTTTCTTGCCAACCCAATAGTACGAATAGTAAGTATTTAAAAATAATAGAAAACGATTGTACAAATATTTGTGCAGCGGTGCAGGTAAGGAAAGCTGCACAGTGAGGATAGGACACATTGTTGCGCGCACGTGAGCACCACGTGCCTTCCCCTTGTCTACCCCAAGTATTCTTTTCCGATTTTACTAGTCTACCCAGACCTTTCTTCTTCAGTATCACCTGCTTCCTCTTATCTTGTCGGTGTAATCATTCCTTAGCGCCTATACTGCTTGTTAGTACTGTTTGTTTATCCAGAGCTGGTTTAACTACTACATCAAGAAGAATGAGAACTGTTTACAGCAATTTACAAGCACTGTGAATTAGAATTACACTGAAAATCTATATTTTCAAGAGTACTTACAAAATAGACAATTTGATTTCAGTCATATTGCAGTCAATTATGGCACAATTGTATAATTATTACATTATTGTATAATCATATTGCCGTAGTGTAGAGACATTGTAGACATTTTCAGACATTTAGTGAATTTGTTTCGGTGCAAAATTTTGTTCGCCACAAATGTGAGAAAATGAAGATGAAAAATGGTTAGAATTGGAGTTTTAGAATTGATTGGATATTAATGTACTTAATGTGCACGATTAGATTCTACATTTTGACAGACAGTGTAGCTAAGAACACAGATGTCACAATGCTCGGTAACCCAGGGGTTAGCTACATCCGGCGGAGACACGAATTAAGTCCCTGGTTCTAATCTCGAAGGATGTTATCTCGCATAGTAACAGGCGCGGAGAATTGCGCGTGTCGTTGCTGCTGAAACCCTTTCACCCTTCTGTGAAAAGATAGCAGACGACTCTGCAGAGTCATGATAATCCGAGGTGAAGCTTTGCGAGTCTTCAAACACATTCTTCTTGCAGAAAACTCTTTCGAAAGCATTCTCCATCTTGTTCATCTTCGAACAAAACCATAAGATTCCATTTTATCATGAATTCATAAAAACTTCCAAAATAATGTTTAGTCTCAATGGA
Source organism: Lasioglossum zephyrum (assembly GCA_028455615.1). NCBI lineage: Eukaryota > Metazoa > Arthropoda > Insecta > Hymenoptera > Halictidae > Lasioglossum > Lasioglossum zephyrum. The sequence continues at coordinate 4,536,960 of CM052325.1, read as the reverse complement.
TGAAATGACCCATTTTATATTTTCCATTTGACAATAATTAAAATTGTAAAGCTATTTTAATGGGAGTTTATGGAATATATTTTTTAACTTCAGTATATTATATTTTATAATAAAAATCGCACAAAATATGAATAAATTTAATCGTGTTAATAATACTATACATGTCAATCAGTTTTGATGGTCGGTAGGTTTAGCGTTAAAAGAATTCAAGAACATCAATATATATTATTTGAAGTCGCGTTCGTTGTCTCTCTGACAAGGTAAAATTTATTGCAACGAGATTCAGTTGCTCTATTCACTCGTTTTCTTTGGTTTTCTCGACGATATTGGGTTTCTCTTTGCCGGTCCCGCTGACAGAGTTCGAAAAGTAAACCCACGGGACATAGGGGCAGCTGTTGTGCATTCCTGCGTCTCTCCATATCTCTCTCTCTCCCTTCTCTCGCCCTTTACGATCCAACCACCGCGCAGCAGCCCTCAGCATTTCCTTTTCTTTCTACCGCCGTTTGTTAGCTTTCCTTCTCTTAGCTTCTCTTGGAAGACGTCGAACCGAATAATCAATGGGCAACCGGCCCGGAGGAAACACATGGGAAAAGCCGGACTCGAGGCAATCATCTCTGGACCTCTGCTGCACTCTGAGATGCACTTTCTATGTAGAATATTTTTTTCGTTGATACTCCCCAATTTCTATCTACATCCTCTGTTATCTCTACTTCTTTTAATGTATTCTGTCATAAATTTGTTAGCTAAGTTGCACATTACATTAGGACTGTGTGAACCTTCTACAGTGCATAAAAAACTGCACAAATTCAATGTTCTTCTTTAAGGTATGAACTCTGCAATTTATTGCAAGATAGTGTTGAAGTAAATATTTTATATAATTTTATTCTCTTTACCAACGTCTTTGGTTCGACATTTTTTCTGATGAAAGTACTCGCCATCTTATGGTTGTGCGACTCTTCCACATTATCTACAAGAATGTAGAAATGTAGCACTATTTATAACACTCGATTTTTATGTTTTTATAATTTTATTATAAAACAGTGATTTGAATGTGTCTCATAGTTATACGACAATGTTGCATCCTACAGAACAATGTAGAAATACAACATTGTGTTCCAACCCTCAAATTTTAAAGTTGAAACCAAAAATATTGAATCTTTTACAGACAATAATTAACCGTTTATGATCTGTGAATGCACACGGTTGCAAAAGGAAGTGACGCAAACAGACTAATTTCCAATGAAAACGCGTCGTTCACATTCGTATTCCAACAAGGGCCAGAGAACATTGTTGCAAGCCACGTGGTTCAAATTCTAAGCAGCTGTAGCAACGGTCCTAACTATACATGTAACATGGTAGATATATCTAAGTTATGGATCCCCCTTTATCTTTACTTCCTCTCTTCTTAACTGAGTGCCGTCTCTCTTGAATCCTCTGCTTGCCACGTCCAGCATAATCAACAGAAACCCTCCGGGGAAAATTCTTCTACCCAAGCCCCACGTTTTCGGCGTTGAAATCTCTTAAGTTCGTCCGTAGCACGTTTATCACGTACCAACAATGTTGCTTCGAATTACTGAAACCAGTTCCTGTAGAATTTATTTAAAAAATATTTTGCTAATTCTATACAATCATGATTTTTGATTTTTTAAATTTGAATTATAAAATTATATGCACAATACACAAGTTCACATTACATTATTGTAACATTTAGAACTTTTTGAATTTTTATTATGAATTATCAAATTATAAAATCACGTATGAACTAGTCCATTATGTTACCGTTAGTATAATATAGACAAGAAAAGTCTGTTGTAAAAATTGCAAATAAACATAGAATAAAAAAATTTATACAACTTTGTTGCAACAAGTGTAACATTATTTCTGAAGTTTAAACTATGGCATTTTGGTGTCGAACGAAATAATTTGTGCTAACTCAAAAGGGGCCGTGTTGAAGAATGAATTGGATTTGAGATAAGAGAAGATATTCTGGAAAGCGGGGGTGGCGGTGTCGGTGCAAAAGAAAAAAGATAGAAAGCGTGAACAAAAACGGTTTCTGTGGACAGCTGGCGCTGCGCGCTACGGCGAGGTTTATCATTCTATGCAGGGGAGGTTTCTCTCGGTTCTTTCATGCACTCCACTCCCTGCATGTGTGCGCACTCTTCCCTGCATTGTGCCTTGCCTCTGCATCCACTGCCGGCGAACCGTTTTCATTCACTATAACGATAACAAACAAAAACACATTTATAAATCTTCAACCGGCCATTATCAAACTGTTTTCTTTACCACCGCGTAGCTTAATAAATAAAATTTCGTTAACAGGAGCAAAATTGTCCCAAGTATTTCTCAATCTCATTTGATAAAATTCTTCTTGCAAAAAATGCAATCATAATTTTTAAAAGAGACGCGAGACGTTTTCTTCTTTTTTCAAATATTTGCAAGAATTGTTCTAAATATTTAATCATTTCATTTGACAAAATAATATATATCAAAAATCATTCTAGATACTTTTATAGGATTTTCGTTAAAAAAGAATTTTTTCATCAAACATGCAGCGTCGAAAAAAGGAATAAATAAAATGTTAAAAAAATTATCTCCCCTAAAAGAATTCTATCCCACCACTCGTTGATCCTTCTTCGATAATTTCGATCGACCCTAATGAATGGTCGCACGCACACACGGCCGTGTTTTCCTGATAACATTTATTTGAGACGCGGCGTGCTTGTCACCCTTGATTGGCCCCCGATTTTATCTGTGGAAACTTGAAAGAAGGGTTTCATTGATGGACACCACTCATTCGCTGTGTGTCTTCGAATTAACAAATATTAGAAATTGATACGCTGTGTGTCCTCAACAAACAGTGGGAACTATGTTTCTCTGGTGTGGGGACATAGAAAACTGTGAACAGTGGACAGATAACTGTAACAATGGCCAGATAACTGGTGATAGAGATTCCGTCTCCAGCTACAGAATTCCTTTTGGGAAAGTATAATGAGGCCTTTTATTGGAAGAAAGGTAGATCACTGTCTCCCTCAAACATAAATTATTCATTATTCTATTTTTATTTTATTGTTCCTCTGTTGTTTAAACTTATTTTGTATATCTTTCTCTATTTTCTTTTCTTTTTTAAATATAATTTGTATGATTGAATTTTTTAAATGAAATTTTGAAATTCAGTTTATTTAGAAAAATATGTTAAATTCCAGTTTATTTTTTCGAAAAAGATTTTCAATTCTCATTAATTTGAAGATGTTCTAAATTCATACTTTAGTTACGTTATCCTTTTTTCATTGAGCACAATATTTCTAAATGATGTTAACAGTTTTGAATGTGTATTTCAAGCTTCTCAGTGTAAAATTGTATGGAAACGAAGGTCGAACAATTCGAAAAGATGAATTGTTTGATTTTTATAGGTTCGGTGACATCAAAGGGCCCACAAATAGCATAAATTACACAGTCGGTCACGGATTATTAATCAGGCAAACAGCCATCGATTTTTAGAACATAGTCCCGATGTAGTCAAAGGTATAGGGCGATTTCGGGAACACATTTAAATTCGTTTATACCTGCGATTTCCGTATGTTTCGTAACTTTCGCTGGCGAATAATAAATCAGAATGATCGCGATACTAATGTGCGATTTACACAATGCTGCTTCTAATGAAAGCCACTCTAGAGCCCCATAAAAATCCGAAAGGACTTCCATTAAAATGCTATTCGGTTATCTCTGTAACTGTATCTTCAGAACCAGTTATACAAGCCATTGTTTAGACAATACCAAAAGAAAATTTTTATCTACTGCAGGTCTTTAAATAAATGGAACAAAACGCCAATTAAATATTAAGCCAATTAAAAATTAAATATTAATAATAAAATAAGAAAATTCTAAAAATGTTTACCACGAATCTAACACATTATCATGGAGCAAGGGGTTGCTTCTTATCTCTGGGGAGGGAAACAGAATCTTTTCTCAGCAACACAATTTCACAGAAGAAATAATTTTCTCTTTTAACCTTCATTTAACCAGGATCATCCAGCATTTCCTATTTTCGAGGTCCTTTTGTCCTCTGATCCTTCTCTTTCCATCCTCTCTGTCTACATAGCGATTTTGTCAGCTCTTTCCGCATTCACATCTCTCTCCTCTGTCCATCTTACTCTTCGTATTTTGTCCTTCTTCTTTTCCTCTCACTCTTTTCTCTCTGTTCGAGGCTCCGGCGGCGGACCTCTGAAAGAGAGAAACGGTCCTTGTTGCTATGCAGCGGTCGACGAGGAGATCCGCGGGACGGAGAGAAGGAGCAAAAGAGAGCGAAAGAGAGAGCGAGAGGAACGACCAAACGGAGCAAAGGGGGCGCCCCTCATGATTATTATTCGCAGGCCGAATAACCGGCGCGGCCCTCTCGGGAAGAGCCAGCCGTTCCCCATGCTGTTTAACCGCTTTTTTCCAAGACCCCCCTCCTCTTCGCCGAGACCACCTCTCCGTCTACACCCCTGCTCGATCCCCCCAATGCCCCTTATCAAGCGGTTATCGGGCGCCGACGTCCGCTGTTCGACGATCGAATCGCGAGCATCGAAATCTCTCCGATGTTAACGGAAATTGCGAATTCTAGAATGACAAACAATTTCTATAAAGTTTGACTAGAGCGGACATTATTGGGGTGTTTCTTTTCGTTAAGCGGCGTTGATGGAGAGTAAGATTTTTTAAGGGATTTTTTAAAGGTAATTTTGGAACGATTATATTTTGAAAATTAATTCTAGGTAGAGAGGGTTGAACATTTAAACCACCCCTATAATTTCGAATGAGCTGTAAGTTGCAATTTTCAATTTCATATTCGATGAAAAATTCTCAAGACACGCATTCTCAATTAAAACAAATTAAATTTTCTATATAAAATTAATATATAAAATTTTATATATAAAATTTAAAATTTATATATTGATTTTATATAGAAAATTTAATATTAAATTTTCAAAGAGAGAATCATCTTAATCCTCGAAACAATTCCCAAGATAATAATCCTCGAGTCCAAGCAACCATCGGAAAATTGAAACGCCTGTAACTAATAAACAAATTGATATCCATCATAGTGATGACATAAACCCTCCCTAATTTGGCGCGCATAACACCATACCATCGATCATTTCGATCCCACTACCTCGTGTTCTGCAGAAACAGCTTCCTCAAGCCACGTGGACGTCGATCATTCATATTCCCATCAGTTCTGGTAGAAATTAATATTTAGATCTCGGTAAATAATCGTGTGATTTGTATGTAAGCAACGTGACAGATAAAGTGTCAATTCTTCGGCGCGAGGGAGATAATTATTCAGGATCCGGAGACATCGCTATGGGTCTGGGTTAGTATAATACGTCGGAGGGCGAAACTCGATGCTGCCGATAGGGAGATAGAGATAGGAGGAACAGGCACGAGCTTTGAGAGTTGGCACACCGGCCAGGCTAGACCCCATGGTGATGTAACGTTATTTACTTTCGAGCCTTCCGTTGGCAACAGGTCGATTTCCCATGGCGGAATGCTAAAATCACTGAAAAATCGAGAAAAAGAACGTAGAATAGCGATCTTTGATTCTTAAAATACACCTGACTCACCATCCATGCTTCTTCGACACCATAGATCACAACTGTGACGATCCCCGATATATTTAATTAATATGCATAACATTCTTCATCTCATCGTGAATCATCATCGACCAAATCACCAATATTAGTCACGTTTGTCACATTGCAGTAAATAAATAATTCCAGTTTCTTTAAATAAAATTCATTATTGTCAATCAAATAGAGTTCATTGGAAAATGTACGAAAGAAAAAATTCGTCTTAACAAAAAAGTTTCTTTAAACAAAATTCATTATTGTCAATCAAATAGAGTTCATAGGAAAATGTACGAAAGAAAAAATTCGTCTTAACAAAAAGTTTCTTTAAATAAAATTCATTAGTGTCAATCAAATATAGTTCATTAGAAAATGTATAAAAGAAAAAATTCATCTTGCATTAGATGATCATATAATTATGATTTGAAGTTTATTTTTAGAATAATTTAATTGAAGAGGAGATTAGGATTTATCCCACACACACAAAGAAAATGTTTCGTGAGGAATTTTAAGAGTACGAAAGGGAAAGGATTGGAAGAGGAGTGGTGCATCGTGGGTTGCTGGATACGAGCAGACGACCGGTTGTCTATAAAACGTTTTCCAACAGTCTCCAAAAGCGATTACAGTCGTCTGCCCAGATTCCAAACGCCCTCGGTCTTGCACGACCTAGACAACATGCGACGACTAACTCCTTCGAGGATAAAATCTTCTTTAAACGACCTTGACTCCTCGGGCCGGGTACACCTATGCACTCTGCATGCACCGTTGCAACAGTGGTGTCCTTGGCGAACTTTTCTTTGCAGTTTTTACAATTAATTTTTCACGCTTTTGTAGTGCAGTCTGTATCGTTCTACATTCTAGTTAGGCCTTGCTTGCTTTAAATAATGATCAATTTTGATTTATTGAGGGTTCAAAAATTTGATTGACGGTGAACTAAAGTGCATATGGAAGTTGCATACAAATTAGTTTTCTAGTTTTGTAATAGAAAAATTGCAAAGTTACTTCGCTGTTTAACGGTAATAAAATATGAAAAAGGCCATAGTTTGATATTAAATATTGGTGTCCAGTAGCTTCTATATAATATTCAGAGCGTGGCCCAATCAGAAAAATTAACCGTAATGTCTTACAGGCGTCGAACACGGTCGCAGAACGTGAATGAACTGCTATATGTACCCCGGTCGTCTATTAAAACGGTTAAGTTATTCGCTCCACGAATCGAGACCCCATAAAAGTGTTACGGCGCATTTTGCCGCTGAACAATTATAAGGCGACGGGGCCGCCGTTCCGAGATAATAGTGGTGTACGAGTTCATGTTTATGGTGTATGGGCATTGTCTACTTCTTGTGCGAGAGAAGTCCGATGACTACTAATGAGACACCGAACGTAAAATGGAACCCCTTGCAACAAAATAGTTTGCCACCCTTCTAATAAAAAAAAATCAACTTTTCAGTACATTGCAAATATCTACATCCCTTGTATAAAATAACTCATAGAAAAATTATTAATATAGCTTAAAAATTATGGAAAATGAGGAAGGTTGAAGCTGACCAATTCGAGAGAAATTTTGAAAATATTTCTCTTGGTTAAATGAGATTTTGGAGATGTCATTCAATGTCCTCGAGCATTGACATAGATGGAATAATTGTACGTGGGCAGTTTGAGTGTGAATAAATAACAAGAGCGTGGGAGAGGGCATCAACGAGATGAGAAACAGTGACTCTTCGTGATTTTCTCGATCAACGAACGGCCTTGCGGACACAGCGAAGCTCAAGGCCGAAACTCGGCTTGACGTGCGTTAGAAATTCCTCGACGAGCATGCAGTCGATGAACAAGCATTTTTTTAGACGGTGCAGCTCAAATTTGAAGAATAAATTCCAAAGTCTCAAACGAGATTTTTTTAGAAATTATCACTGAACGTAATTTAAAAAGAAAACTTAACAATAAACTCATCCTCTAGATTCATGTTAAAAAGGAATCAACCAAACTCGATAAATAATTTCATAGATAAAAATTGTCAAAGTTGAGCCCTGTCGTTAAAAAAATAAATAAACATTCTAGAATTCGACGGTTTATATTTGATAAACAAATTGAAGTCTAACAATTCGATGACATAAGCACCCCATAATTTTATGGGGTATGTACTACACCACAGAATGTTGCATTCCGATCCGACCAGTTCAAGTATTACAGACACTTGTTATGTAAGTCCCGTGGAACGGTACTTGCAAATAAAACCTCGACCACCACTCGTAATTTCATTAAGGGAATCGGTACAGCGTTTGATAGTCATAATTGATAGTTAGCCGAGCACGACGGCGATACTTGTAGCTATTCCATGTACCGGCAACGGCGCTAGCGCCAGATAAAACCGGCTGGGAAGCTTAATCGCTCGATAACATTTACCTGACCGGTTTGTTTCTTCATTCATCTCTCTATCAATGGAGCGTCTAGCCCTTGCACTAGGTTAGTGTGTCAGGGCTCCCTACAATCCATCGAACGTATTAAACAACCGACAAAATCACCTTACCAATCAAAATTCTTATGAACCAATCAGCACAATCAACATGTATAAGTAGCCAAAATTATACAAAAACTAAAAATCTCTCTAAAACGAATAACCATAGCAAAAAGTCAATTTAGGGTCTTGTTACACCAAGTATTTGCAACATACCCCCTTAAAATTATTCCAAAAGAATTAATTTAACAATTAAAGACTATAAGTAGCAGATCTGACATTTATTACTATTGTTTTGTATTTTTATAATAAGTAAAAGTATATGATATAAAGTATTCATTAATATAATTCATTAATATAAAGTATAAATGATAATAAGTATATATTAGTAATTTTTATAATAATAATCGCCCAATCGACTTGAATCTTGGCAGATGCGCTAACAATAACCTACCCTACACACCCCTACGAGCTGGCTCACCCTCCTTCATCCATTTCATCAAATTTTTTGGATCAGTGTTCATGAAGGTCTTCTCTTAAGCCTTAAGGGATGAATGTTTCGAGATCACACGAACGGGGCGCGATTAAGGGTACCAAGGGCAATGGACCGGATCCTCCAGCTTCGTTGTAGGTAGCGAAAGCGGGGGTGGGCCGATCTGCTAACAGGTACCGGGCCAGAGTTCACGGCTAACGACGATGCGATAATGAGGCAGAGATAAGGTGTTCTGGGTGTTCCTCTCAGGTTCAGGAGGTCGTATCGGCTTCGGGGACCTGGCATTACCCTTAGGCAGAGGGTGAGGGTGCATTTTGCTCGCCGGGGAACAATGCAACACAGGTAGGATCGCTACCTTTGTTGCTTGCACCTAGTGTTGGTGGACATTGGCAGAAAATTCCAGAATAATTTAACGGGCCCTTCAAGATATACATCAATCGGCGCCGATTCTTTCGAAATATTTCCTACGATTCTAATTTTTATGGGGCCCTCTAGATTTTCAAGTTGAAAGTTCCTAAAAGGAGGTAGTCATTCGCTTCAAGATATTGGTCGAATTAGTCTGTCCGATTGCGTGGTTAATCAAATCGTTGTGAACCAAGAAAAAGTTCGAGAAATTGCAGATTTTTTTAACCGTCGTCCTGGAATCTTCTCAGATTTTTTAATTGAAAATTTCGGCTGGGAGAAATCGAAAATGAATAAGCTGTAGGTAAACGTGAATAAATTCTTTAAAAATGTGGATTATAGATAGACATTGTCCTTGCAACTGTTGTCCTTGGATTTTCCAGATTTTTTGTCTGGAAAATAGTCACTTTCAAAACTCGAATTTTATTAACTTTGACCTATAATGAAAAATGTATACAAAATTGAAATAAATACTCTAGGTCATTCTGAGTTCATTGGGATGCTTAAAAAGCATTTCTATGCTAGCACAAACAGAATTATATTAATAAAATCAGGCGAAAAGATAGATTTCAATATTGTAAAAATAAATGCAAGGGGAAAATGGCTCTCGTAAACATTGAGTGATAATCTTTAGTTTCCTCGGTCCGAGGACGAGATGGTGGATGGTCCTGGTCCGTAAACGTGATTTAAGGAATCCTGCCGAGGTTTCTTTGTCCGAAGGCCGGTGTTTCCAGGCTCATTTAGATAAAGCGTATTGGCAGAGCGAGCACGAAAGGACGGCGCGGAGGTCTCGTTGTAAATTGTTGGTGCGCGCGGCCCTTTCAGTTGTCAGGGTTCCTGTGAGTGCTGTCGGGGATCTGTGGATTAGCAATTTCCAGCCGTAAACCATGGCTTTACGTTCGATGCGGATTTACTGATCGTTTCGTTTCGAAAAGGTCTCTTCTGCCAATGGTCTCTCGTATACCTGGTTCGATACGGAGAATTTTAAGACCGAGGTACATTTACCTTCGCAGGCTTCGTAGACGCTAATTTATACATTTTCTTGCGCCATTCTGGCCACGGTGAAATTGATCTTAATTCGTAAGTTTCCTGTTTCATATTGATGAATTATAGTTTTGTAGATTCGTGAAAAGTGAACGGAAGATGATCCACTTTTAGTTTCATTTCCAAGAGTGAGAATTTTTATATAAAAAAAATTATGTATTAATTTCTTATAGAAAATTTAATATTATTTCAAATACATATCTAGTTTTAGCAAAAGTATTCAATCTATTATAACAATCCCTATAACAATCTACTATAACAAAACTGCTTAGTTAATAACATAGTAAATATCAATCTATTTATTTAAAATTGGCGATCGTGGTGTAAGAAAGAAAGAGTCCAGGTTATTCTTCTCTAAAATATATTTTTGCGATTAGGATGCAGCCAAAAATCTGCAATAGTTTCTTCTCTTGATGATACCTTATTATCTGCAGTAGGGCTGTAACTTTCCTTCGAAGGTCGAAGATTTCAAAGCTTCGATTTCTGAAGTTTAGAATTTTGAACTTCCGTGAGTACATTATTAGAAAATTGAAAAAAGACGGTCGTCGGTGGAGAGTTTACCTACCTGAATTCAGATTTACCCTTGTTCCTTCGTACCGGAGGGTTTTTTACCAGTTTTCTGTCGCGACGGAACGTATTTCCATAGAGTATCCTTTACATGGGAAAAACCGAAAAATTCGTACGTTTTGAAAACTTCGAAATTTCGAGCACTTGGAAGACTTCGAAACTTCTAGAGTTTACACGATTTAATCTACTGGAAGTTTGTAAAAAACCTGGTATAACATTCTACCTTGGTTTATTTTAGAGGGTGAAACTTATCTGTTAAGCACCCTAAGTAAAGAAAGATGGACCCATGTTGAAGTTGTCGAAGGCGAGTGTCGCTAATTTCTATCAAAAAATAAAATACCGTAGGGATTCTTAACGAATATACGTGACCATTAGACCCACGAACAGTGTATACAACGTTCGCGAACGTTTCTGGGAAAAAACTGTTACACCTCGACCATACAACACTGCGAGTTCCCGTTCGTGTATTTGTGTTTAGATTCGTGCGTGCCTAATTGTAGATACAACCGTGAAAGTGTTTGAAAGACACCGACAGCTCGAGCAGACAGGCAATGGCAGCGCAAACACGGTGTAGCCAATCTGGAAATGTGTGTCTGCCAAATTCCTCCCGGGACATGTGAAAATATTACATCTTTCAATAAACTACTTCCAAAATTCACTTTCTCCAAATTCAAACCTAAATATCGTTTTTCGTTGAGCAAACTGCATCGTTATTCCAGGCTCTTTGCAAGAAGCGAATCTCCTACTTGCAATTACACATAAACAATTTTCTTGTGAAAATTATGTTACCCCGTAAAACGCCTCAGAAAAATAAGATCTGCAAATTTTACAATTTTTCATATTCAAACTGGTATAAATTAATTTTAAAATATCGCACGTCCATTCAACTCAGCTCATTTCCAAGGTAAACAATTTTCTTGTGAAAATTATGGTACCCCGTAAAACGCCCAAGAAAAATAAGATCTATACATTTTACAATTTTTCATATTCAAACTAGTATAAATTAATTTTAAAAAATCGCACGTTCATCCCACTTAGTTTATTTCCAAGGGTGAAGCCTCTACTTTCAACATTACTAATTATTTTTTCCTCCCAGAATTTTGTTACTCTAGAACAGGCCTGGTCGACGCTGTCTCAAAAACCACATGTTGCTATTTCTCTTTTTCTCTTGCTGGGTAAAACAGTCGAGGAGTAACAGCAACATGTGTTTTAATTTAAAGAATGTATATTTTCCACACTTTTGAAACTTTAAACATCTCTACAAAGTTAAAAAATTGTTGCTGAAAGTTGACGCCACCGTGTACTGCAAGGAGTTCTCAAAAGTCTCTTCACGATTTTCCCATGTCACGTTCTGCCACTTTTGGTCGTACCCTGTGCGCATACTGGGGCCACCGTTGCACCAGATGTGTCTCGGACTTTCGGACGCAATTCCGACAAAGTGGAACGCGGCGAAATTGCCATGGGGAGTTGCATTTTCACCGGAGGGGTTCGTTGACCATAGCAAAACATGCCGTTAGGCGGCCGCGTACCGCCAAAAAGGCCTCCGAGAGTTCGGTTGTCGTTAACGAGAAAGCGGGGTCCGGCTCGCCTAACAGCCGTCGAAAACAGAAACATAGCGATCGAGGGAGAGGGGCTATAGGTGTAGTGACGCGCGTCGGAGAAAGATGGCCGAAAGAGAGAGGCTGAAACAGGTCCTGTTGCCGGGCCCTGTTGCTACGCGGCCGACGGTGCATCGTGCTGAATTCGCAACGAGTCTTTTCGGCGATTGCGATTGTGTCGTGAATAATGTATGTATAATAGACGCGCGTGGCCATGGCTGCCGATCGTTTTGACACCATCGGACACCTTTCTATCCGTCGACCTCGCGCTTTCCGCAGGACGAACGGCCTCGAACTGGTCCACGTCATCCGCAGAGAGTCCTGGGTGTCCTGAACCTTGCTCACGCGATCGCCTAACTGCGCAGTTTCTGGTCCACGATCCTCGGTTAGCTCGCTCGTCCTAGCCCTTTGCGCACTTCACAATCCGATCATTGGGAAATGACTCATGTTTTCGTGGAAGAATCCTGACTTAATCCTATTTTTAATATAAAATAAATATGTGTAACAACAGCAAGTATGCTAATTAATTTAACTCAACGTTTTGATCTCTGTATGGATCTTCTTCAAGAGAGACATTTTTACGTTTGCTGCGGCAAGATAATTATTTAAATAAAAAATTACTAGCCCAGTTTTATTGTAACTCATTATTTTTGATTTAAATAATGTCTAACAAAAATGTCTCTCTTGAAGAAGACCTATACAGGGATCGAAACGTTGAGTTAAATTAATTTGCAAACTTGCCGTTGTTAGAAATTGTTGTTGAGATCACAAATTTATTTTATATTATATTTTCGATAATAATAAATTTCTGTAGTTTATTACTAATTTATTTTTCAATTTTTTCATGTCAATCATTATATTATTTTAATAATCGCAACGTTTACGACACATTTATATGTGTACCGAGTTTTATTATTCTAACATTCTGTACACTTTTATTGTGAAACTCTAAGGTCCATCGATTTAATTAATTATCGAGACTGTACTACAAAAATTTAGTGTAAGTTTTGTTCAAATGATTAGCATCTTTGTCAATATTTTTGTACGTTTCATTTAATATTCCTGTATACATATGCATATGATTGAACGAATTGTTTAACTAGATTTAGTATTCTGCAAAGATTAATGTTGCTGTACCAAAGCGACGAAGCCAGACGTGTTCGTGCGTCATGAATGAACGAAAGCCACATGGCACGTGGTTTTCCCGCGCAGCTGCGCGCGCGTCATCCCGAAAACCACCTCGAAGGTCGTAGAGACACAGACCTCTTTTAATAGATGCCAAAGAGATGTCTCATTGGTAGTCTGCCTTCCCGATGTAGCAGAAACAACAAAACTATCTCAGTGACGACAGTCTAATTTGAATCTAAATCATATTTGAATAATTTTACAAAAATTCTTTCCATCCGATCAAAATCGATAATCAACTTTGCGATTCAAACAGAACCAGATTAACCAGCTCGAACAATTTCTAGACATAATTCTACAACAATTTCAATTTAATTTCTCAACAGTTCCATCTTGGATAAACATAGCTACATAATTCTCATCAACTCTCTCGGCACCTCGAGCAAGTGCCTCGCTCATACGTTTGCCGAATTTCTCCGAGCAATTTTCGACGGGGAAAAAAGGTGAAACAGGAAGCGACCATTAAGATTTGTATCCGAGCTCGGAGGCAATTACTTTTGTCTGCGAAAGTTCTTCTTCGTTACGGTCCAGAGAGCCCCAGCTGAAGTGCAAAAGGAGCAAAGCGCGCGCAACCTCCCTAGAACCTGAAAAAAGATCAGCAGAAGTGGCAGAGGCGGAAACGGTCGCTTCTCTCGCGCTCTCACATCCACGTGGTGCTGTTGTTATTGTTGTTGTTGCCGTCCTCGTCTCGAACGCGTTCTCTTATCTCCTCCCCCTCTCTTCCCCCACTTTTCGCGTCTCCGCTATTCCCTCCACCTTCGAGCTGGCGTCACGAAAGGCGCGTCAGACAGGGCGCGAGGGTGGGGACACCCGATTAACGGACTCTAATTGCATAGCAACAGCGAGCCCGAGATAATGATACATCTGACGCTCCTTGCCGGCAGGCAGCTGGCCCACTTTGAAGATCCGTGCACGTACACGCGCCGTCCCCGTGTCTGCCCTCGCGTTCGCGCAGGCCCATCGCGCAGGCCCGCGTTCTCCGAAACTCGAGTTTTGGCGCGAACCGAATACAAGCGAGACTCTCTCAACAGCCGCTCGCCTAGACCGTCACTTTTGCAGGACTTGGGAATTTTTTTTAAATAATACGGACCACCTTTTTAAACCGAGGTTTTGCAAACATATTTTCTATAAAAACAGAAAAAATATTAATGATTTCGTCGCAACGGTTTGATCAAATAAACCGATCACATAATATTTTTTCAAAGGTTTGTTTCATCGAACCGTTGTGCCGAAATTATTGATATTTTTTCTGTTTTAACAATCATATTTTTTATTATCTGGACCATGCATTAGAATTTTTGGTAGTCAGAAATACTTGAAGTTGTAGTAGTCACAGTTCCTTGAATAGCCATACAGTTTCGAGAATACGTTTGAAAATGTATATGAAAAATTACATATCCGTGTAGAAATATTTAGGTTCATTTTAAAGAGTGTTTCTAGAATAAATACTGCTACGTAACTTGTTGTTAAATTCTACCGTTAAAAATTGTTTTTGTTAAAGATTGTATAAATCGATTCGATCGAAGTACCTTGAAAATGATAAATGTGGACTAGAAGATAGAGACGTGTTTCTATATATATATTTTTTTTTCAACAAAGTGTTGAAGCTTTTATTTCTCGAGGAAGAATCCTTTTAAGATTGCTTTGTGTTGCTGAGTGGTTGCACATGGGTTCTACCTGAACGTACAAACTCGTCGACGGGTAGACCCGTGTCCATGGTGTGCACTTCGGGTTCTTTTGGTGTCCCGTAACCCGAAACTTCCCTCATGGTTGAATACGGCTCCAATCGGACCGAAAAAATCGGCCTTTTGACCGACGGGAATCGTATCGAACCAGAAAAATGGACAGCTTCTTTCTAGTCTAACTCAATCTGGACCAGTCTTCGACATCCACTATACAGAAGGTTATGATTCCTACAACCTCAATTAATCATAAACAGTTTAGATTAAACTAAACAATTTATTAAATAAGGGCAAATAAGTAGAACCAATTTATTTAATAGAATAAATTTCCTGTTTGATAATATAATTTGACAATGGTTCTACGATTTAGTAATTTTTATTGACTTATAATTTGACAATATGATAATTGAATCATTTAGCAATTTGGTAAAATTATTTAATAATTAGATCATTTATTTGACAACCCCTGATAATTTAATAATTTAGTAATTTTTCAATGTAATCGTTTACTCACTTGGTATCTTGTGAATTTATTAATTTAGTCATTTGGAGAATGTTATACGCTTGTCAGGATAATTAACAGCCGCGCAACGTCTAATTACCGCAAGAGATAACACGTAATCGTATGTGCGCGTGAAAAGTGAACGACCAGACGACACGTCATCGAGTTAGCCGGTCGATCTCTCGAATTTTTGCTTTCGTCGCTTTAGGCGCGTCGATGTTTAATTCATAAGCACGGATAAACAAAATTTCGATTAATTCCCCTTTTCATTAGAGCGAATGGAGTTTTAATTTTGTGATACCGAGTAGGAATCGAGAAGGATTAATAGCTCGCAAGATAGTCGATTGGAGAACGATCGTCGTTGACAGTGAGTGTCCTTCGAGCGACCTTGACGTACTCGGTATCTGGGTGAATCGATTAACTAATTACAACAGATGAAAAGTAGAGCAAAGGACAAGGTCAAGGTGGATGTATTGTGCGCCTATTGCAGATCATTTTCATCGGTAATGGAGCGTAACGAGATCTGGCTTCTGTTTGTCAAATGCCGACAAATCACATACTGGGTGTGCGAAAATCTGCTCTGACAATTATTATTTGTTACTGAAACAATTATGAAAAAATTGTAAGCCCCTGTGAACAGAGCTGGAGAAAATAATATTTCAAACAGTAAATAATAAATAATCGTATTTATTTTAAAGTATGTGTACAATTTTAAAATAAAATAATTTATTTGAGCCAGTAGTTTTTGAAAATAGTATTTTACTTTAAGAATATTGAAAATATTTGGACTGCATTTATTTTCAATTTCAAATTTAAATATTTAATGAAAAAATTCGTAGAATTGTTCGAAAACATGCTCTTTCAAATGCCAAAGTTTTCATCGGCAAAGACTTACAAACTTCTAAAAAAAACTTCTCACACATCTCGATTTTATGCTTGAGAAGAGTTTTGCACCGAAAAGTAAACAATAAAAAATAGTGCAAAGTATCAGGTTTGGAGGATTTTTGGGTCCGCTAATGCTCGGTGTTAGCATGACCGGAGGCTTCGAAAAATTCGGACGATTTGTTCCCCCGTTTTCACCTATCGCGTCGAATTAAGGTGTACAGGTAATACTATATCTCCATTAAACGCACTAGGATCGTATCGAGTTTCGGGCTTTGATTTCTGTCAAATTAGATCTCGGTTCGATTAATCCTTGCGTCCCGTGGCGCCGCGGCTTTTCCCGTTCACGGTTGTGTAAAAAATTTCTGCTTTCCCCTAACTTCTCCTTTCCCTCGAAATTTTGACGAATAGTCGACGCTCCGATGGGTCACGGATTTTTATCTCGATCTCGTGTTTCATACTGGTGTCCCAGGAAATCATCGTTACCACTCTAATTACGTTTCTCGGAACCATCACCCTTCGTTAAAATTATTGGTAAAACATCAGGATTTTTACTAAAATTATTTTGTGAATGTAACACCACTTTTTTTTCAAAATCAAGAACATTGGAAGTGTTTTTAGAATTTATTATCATAATTTGTAATACTCGTTTTCGATTTTTTATTGTTTTAAGTATTCCATACAATTTTAAAATAATTTATTCTGAACTTTCTGGATGACATGCGAGAATAGAGATGTTCAAACATGATAATTAATATAGCGGATATTCTTCTCGCAAAGTGAAACTTTGAAATAATTCCCAATTTGTCAATTTATTGAATGTTGTTTGGCCAGGCCGCTCTCCGCGCGGAATAATTAGCATAACAATTGGACGCGTTTATAGTTATTCCCCTTTGGTCCATTTTTCACGCGCCTTCTTCTATTAACACTACCATCCTTCTGATTTTATCTTGACGTCTCTATTAATAAACGGTCTTATAGAACCCTGGAAGCGTTTATATTGAATCGGAATAATGTTATAAAATATACAGAGAAAACTGCCTTGCATAAATTTATAAATAATACATTCGCAACAATGTTGATTTATCAACGTTGATTTTATATTTCAAATTTAAATAGAATGATTTTTGTTTAAGCTTAAAGTAAATATAAAATATAAATACAAATCATATATATATTATTCGTAGTTTAAATATCTTCTATATTTTAATTATGAATAAAAATCGCTGCTATGTGAAGAAAGCATAAAAAATAGAAACATTCTTTTATATTTAAAAAATAAATCAAAATTGCTGCTTCTCCACATTCCACGCCCAACCATAAATTATCGAAATTTCAACACGTGTTCACGGGCTTTTCAGGGACCATAAAAAAGCCCAAGAAACCCGCGGCAAGAGAGGTTGAAAATTTAGTAGCATTTCCAACGGTCGCCGTTTTCAAATACGAGCCGCCCCATAGCAACCGAGCTACGGGATCGTTGAAAATTACGGTCCTGACCCTTTTCTCACAATGTAGCAGCTGGGCTAGAGCAACATTGCGTCTCAAACATACACCGGAGTACGAACACATATAGAAAAACGTCTGTGTCGCAATCGTGGGCCGTCAATATTATCTTGCGTCTACCGTAACGGACTTCCCGCGTCGAAGAAGACGCTTCTCTTTGGCTATTATCGTGAAGAGAGAACCATTATCTGAAGTTCGATATTCTTAATTAGATTCCTGTCATCGTAGATCACGTTTGCAGTTCGTAAAAACCTCGGAACCAATAAATATCTGTCCTAATAATTTTCTTCCCTTGTGAATGCACACCACATTTTCCTTATCATTATCTAAATTATTTTGCTGGTTCATTTTCCTAACCACTTTCCTTATTATTTTCTTCTGTGATTTTTTAAATTAATTTTACTGCTATTTTTCTTGTTATTTTCCTGATCAATTTTGCTGTTAAGTCTTGATTGGCCTCCCTATTATTTTCTTTTGTGATTTTTAATTTAATTTTCTTGTTAAATTTTAAATAATCTCGCTACTATTTTTTTCTTGTTGTTATTACATCAATTCTGTTATTTTCTATTCTTCTTCTTCTTTGATTTTCCTTTTTAATTTATTGAAAATGTTGCATCAACTGTTCGATTAAATATTGTCAAAACATTCTGTTTCAAACAAATGTGGTTTTGTAGTCTGACAAAGAACAGTGTGTCCCGAGGGTTCTTCGAATAATTGGTTTGGGTAGCAGGCATATAACGAGCCACAATGTGGCAACAGGAAGTTTAGAAACATTCGTTTGGTCCAAGCATACCGAAGAAAATAAATGGTCGTTTTAATGATTGAGTGAGGGCTCGCTTTCGGTCTACAGTTTCTACAGTGCACGACAGTGTAAGCAAACTCACGTTGACCGGAAAGAGACCGATACAAAGTTACAGAGGAGCCGCCCCTCACTTCGTAGAACCAAGATAAAGGTTCTGGACCGCATCGAACGGTTCACAAAGTTGAGCCAAGAAAGAGAAGTGCCATTGTGCCAGACTGTAGCTGGTTTTTCCTGAATTTTTTCGTTGAAACGTGGTTTACAGATGTTCTTAGGCGATAGTGGATGGTTTTTCGTATCTCTACCCGGTGATAGGGGCAGCACAAAGTAGACACAATGCGGCTCACTGTGCAACAAAGTAGATACTGTATCAATATTGGGAGGAATTGATATATCTTCTCAGATATTCCGAAACTGTTCGACGAAATCGCAGGGAAGTTGCTAGATACAACGAAGTAGATTTTAAAAAATTGTAGAGAAAAAGTTGTTCAACAAAATCTAGAAATAAAGTGTATTACAAAATTGTGTTAACAATTTACCAACGATCTAATTTCGTTGATTTTGTTTGTACAAAGTTGCATAGAATTTTGAAGTTGCATTATTACGTACAATTAGAACGTTTATCGAATCAAAATTATTATTATTATTTTCGATTGTCTCGTAAAATGTAACATGGTAATATTACAAAAAAAATTTTGACGATGTGGAGAACGAAGTTAAAAATGATTGAAGACATTTTAGTATTTCGTGATTAAATATTATTGTGATAATAGTGCGACTAGAAAACTAGTGTCTCGGGCTTTCTAATGTTTCTCGACTTCCGACTACGATGATTCAATATGGAAGTGTGATATAATGACCGGAAGTAGCTGAGATTGTTTCCAACTGGAGAGTTTATGATACAGCACGATTGACAATATTAAAATTTCATTAGAATGTGGAAGTAAAATAATTCTTTAAGTTACTTTATATAAAATTTTACATAAAGAAAATATTCTATTAATTGAGAGTAATTTTGTTCAAAATTGGATAAAGTTTTGAATTGATAGTTGATAATTAAATTGATTATACGGTGTCTCTAGGCAACGAAACGAAGGAGCAACGAGATAAGATCACGATCACTCGCGTCCATATGTCTGTTGCGGGCCACGAGGCCCACCTTTCCCGCCAGAAATCATGGCGCCAACGTTTCGACGTTTTCTTTCGGAATTCACTCAGTTGCTAGGCACGAGGAGTCCTCGCCGAGGACCTCAGTGACACTGCCGTAAATTTATTCGTAGCCGAAAGCGTGCTCACGTTTACGTTACGTTGCCAATATTGCTATTTTAATAAATAAATGATAAATTTACCAAAACTATCCCTTCTTGAGGTAGTAAAGTAAATGAAATAACAATTTTCAAAATATGATTATTTAGAAAAATTGATAATTTGGAATGTTATCTATATTATTTAGTTTAATTTATATTATTATTAACAACTCGAAACCGAAAATTTGATTAAGGAAAGATTAAATTAGTAATGCCAAATTCTTTTTCATAGCTGTTTTATGATATGAAAGTAAATTTAATTTTGTAAAGTGTTCTTACTTCCTGTATAAATGAATGCTTCTGGGAATTGTTTGAACACACCTCTCTATCCTGCAGACAGCAGTATATTTTCACTTTGCACATTTCTGATCGACGAAATTTTCTCACGCACTCCCCGACGTACTAATTACCAATGCACGACAGATGCTCCGTGTAACATGCCGCGACAACGTAGCCCTTTGTTCGTGACGCTATGTTTCCATTTGCGAATATCTCCAATAACTCGCCACCGTTGCTTGCAATCAATTATTCACTTTTATACAATCCTCGTGCACCTTCAGAAACGATTAAAAATAAAAAAACATCTAATTAATTTAATCAAATCCAATAATCATTTCTTACTTCAATTGTTAATTTTTTATTTATATGTATTCTTCTACAGATCTTTTCACCTTGAATTTGTTATAACTTTACCTGACCCTTGAAATTGTTATGCATCATTTTATTCCTATGGGATTTTTATCTTTGCGTAATATGAATTTTCCATGACGTCATTAATTAATTTTCCTAGTCCTTATATATTTCATAAATTTTCTGTATAACTTTCTCAGGTTTTTCAACTTTTTATAATTTTCTAAAATCGTTTTCCCCGATTATTTTCTTATTGTTGTTATGTATAATTTTTCTTTGGTCTTGTATAATCTTATCCTGATTTTAGAATTGCTTGATCATTTTTCCAAATAAAAACTGGAATATTTTTGTTATAAAAAAGAAATTAAAGGTGAATTTTGATTGAAACAGTTTGCAATGAACAATTATGATAGGAGTTCATTTTTGCGCCTCGGATTACGCGTTTCGAAATATGTATGCAAGCATGCAGGTGAATCCCCCTGTAATCCCCATGTTGGTGTTCGACTCGACGCTCCTTTCACCTCGTGTTATACTGCAATAAGTCACTCTGACGTGAACAGGTGCAACCTGACGTCACTAATACGATTAATTATTGCCTGCACAAAAGGGCTCGAAAAGTGTGATTGTATCGGCTCGGTCACTAATTCCTTTTTCTTCCCATTAGTTGCACT
>CM052325.1:4492192-4508195 GCA_028455615.1 Lasioglossum zephyrum | reverse complement strand
ATAATTGTGCAACTTCAAAATTGCAGAGTAGCAAAAATTGTGAAACGGTGAAATTTTAGAATTCCAGAGTAGCAAATCGTTAAACTGTAGAATTCTAAAGTTGTAAGGTTGCAAAGTTGCAAACTGTAAAATTGCATAATTGTACAATTTCAAAATTGCAGAGTAGGAAATTGTGAAAGGGTGAAAAAGTAGAAATTGTAAAACTTTGAAATTGCAAACTTGTGCAATTTTAAAGTAGCAAAGTAGAAAATTGTGAAACTGTGAAATTATAAAGAAAGAAATTTCGATCGTTCATTACTAGACTGCAAGAAGTTTCACTTCTACCCCCACGTGCTTTTCTACACGGTGATTCTTTTGTTTCATCAAAAATTCGAATACGTAAGATTGAATACTTAAAAAATTTTATCCGAATATCTCGGAAGTGTGCATTCTATTTCCTCGAAGAATTCAACTAGCGAACGACAAGAACTAGGGCACAGTGTAAGGAGAGGTGCAAGATCGATGATTTACGATCTAGCAGAAAACAATGGAGGATAGGAATCGTAAGAAACAACCACGGTCGTGTTAATATTCGTCCAGTGATACCCATCTGGGGAGTTTGCGGATGTTATTCGGTTTACGGGCGTATAATCCATCGGAAAAACTCTCCCTACAGGCGGCGTTTTATTAAGTATTCCACGTAGAGAGCGTGGCGGGCGCGTGTCAGTCGTTTGAACAGTCGGGGGTGAAAAGTTGGACGCGGGATTTCATCCGAAAAACCCTCGTATCGCGATCCGATCGAAACATATATCATTTAACGCGCGAAACCGACACGTGGGAAAAGTTCCGATTTCTCTCAGTCCCGTTAACATCGAAAAAAGAAGGCGTAGTAAACGCCTCGTGTCGAACGTGTTGTTGCCACTACGAACATTCTTTCGCGTATGATAGTGTGACACTGAAACAATGGCGGTCGTCTGTGTAATGCAGCGTCGCTAATTGCAAGCACTATTGCAACGGGATGCACCGTGCACTGGATCGTTGTCGTTCTAACAGCAGGATCAACGTTGTCGCTAAATTTTCCAGTCCACCACGGAGCAAACTGACTTCTCCGAGTCAATTACAGTGCCAGTGATTTGTTCGGACGGCTCACTCGTTGTATGGAAATCGTTGATTAAGCTCGAGCCTCGAGAGGACAGTTAGAACCTATAATTTACTTGAAGAGGAAGTATGGTACTTAGGGTAGTGGTACTTAGGGTGTAGGAACTGGTTACTCTGCTCTTCGAGGCTAATTAAAGATCATCCTCGAATTTTTTTCTCTCGAAGTTACGTCATCTTGAACATCATCAATTTCGAATCCTAAAGTCGTTGATTTAACCTCGAGTATAATCAAACAAATACTTCTTCTGAACAAAAATTCTCCAATTTTTTCCGTCGAAGTTACATCATCTTGAACATCATCAATATCGAATCCTAAAGTCGTCGATCTAACTTGAACATCTCCATACCAATTAAGATCACACTTAAAATCTCCTTAAATTTTATATGAATTTAATATTTTATTATAGAATTTTATATAATATTAAAAATTTAAATAAATTTTATAACGTAACAGCAATTTAGAGGCATTCCTTCCTAAAACAATGATGAATCGATCACCCCGAATCATGTCTCCAAATTTTCCCACGGTGAGAACATGAGCATCGACATTGAACATCGTTCCATCCTATGCTTGCCTGAATTTCGATGTAATTTTCCAGTGAAACGATCCATTGAACACTGTGTAACTAATTTAACCGCAGAGCGTCAGCTCGCAGCAGTAAAACCGGTCCAAAGACACCGGCCGCTGCAGTATTTCACGATTGATAAAGATCCTTCCTGCGTGTAACGGCGAGACAGCTAAAGCTATCACACTATTTTTTCCGTTTTCTCGCTGTTTGTTCTCTCTGTCGTAGCAGGACGTCCATCACGAGATCCAGGGGCGCGAGCCGATGATCGATACCCGTAATCTCGGAGTTCGCACCTGTATTTCGCCGGACCCAGCCAGTCAGACACGCCATGGCATTAGCCATAGAAACGGGCTGGGGGTGGGAGGGGAGAAATTCGGCGCTGGCTATTACGTTAACGACCAGGTGAACGCGTCCACCGCCGCTGCTCTAATGGGTACACATTGCCGTCGTGTCAGAGTAATAACGACTCTTTCGCGGCTGTTTTCCGCGTATGGAAATCGAGGTCGGCCGATAGCCGGTGTATTTTCCAGGCAGTGTAATCGTCGGCTGATTCCCAATCTCAATAAACCCGGTAATAGACCAGTTACACCCTAACGGGCTCTCCCGTATCGACCACCGAGACCCCACCAGCCACCCCCGCAACCCTCGAAAAGCTCGGCCACGCACTGTCCTCTCGGTCCAGGAATTTTCTTTCGACCGGAACACCGTATTCGCCAATTCTGCGGCCGGTGACAGCGATTCGAGTCCGAATGGACTATGATATAGTTCGTAGCTCGCGCGAAATTGACCAGGCTTTATGTCATCAGTTTGTTCCCCACGAATTTCTATGTGAAATATAGGCTTTCGGATTTTTTGCAATTATTTTCCATCTTCGTTAATTAGGAGACATTGTTGTTAGATGGAAGGAGGGAAGTGCGATTTCAGGGGTGACACGTGACGCGGTGTCGGAGAGGGGGAAAATAGTGTTGGGACACGAGTCTCGATCTGGCCACACTTTTTGGGGTTTTTTAGGTTTTTTCTTGGATATTTCTTTTCCCATCCATCTGATTCCTTTTCTCGATGTTATTTAGAAGGTTCGATTCAACTTCGAGGAATATTATAACTATATGTATATATATATATATATACTCTATAAGGAATATTATTATACGGATAATTATTCTTCGAGCAGATAATGGTTCTAGGTATTAATTTTGTGGCATTCAGAATTCTAAATAAAATCGTGCGGATCCGCGAACCACATATTTTCGTTCAGAGCTCTCGGTTAGGTCGTCCGAAATCCAGCATTACGCGATCGATGCCGGCAATTTGTCCAAAATCAACTATTCCATGGCGAAATTCACGCGAAATCAGGGACAGTTTATGTCGTCGCTTCTCTAGGTTCGCATTTGTTTATAAAATATAAACTTGAAAATTTTTCAATTATTCTTTCGTAACATAGAAAGAAAGACTAAAAGCGTTATATAAAGAAAAATAAATTCTTAAAAAATACCACGTTTTTAAAATAGCGTTTTAAAAACGTGGTATTTTTTTAAAATTTATTATTCAATCCTGTCGATGCTACATTTCCCTGAAAAATCTTTATCTCGACAACTATTTAACCGATTATCCTATGACATTTAATTCCGTGTCGATTCGAAACATCTGACCCGTTGTAAAAAAATTTTCTAAAATGAAACAATTAATTCTAACAATATAGAAAATTAGACACTCACGTAACTTTCTGAACCCACGTCTCCGCGAAGACGTTTTTGTCTCCGTTCTGAAGTTTCGAAGGGCCAACGGTGGCGAATTCCGGCATAGGGGGTGTACCGTGAATTCTCCCCCTCGTGTGAACGCGTGGCAAATTTTGCGGAATCCGCGATGAATTCGTAATTTATGGTCGCAGCGTTAAAACATGGGCGATTTATTTGGTTCTCGTCTTGCGACGGACATAAATTTCTACTTAACCTATCCGAGGCCCGGAATTTGGCTCTCTTGCGCGCATCCCTGGCATAGTGGAGACTCTCCCATTCTCGGATCCATCCCCTCTCCCCACCTCACAATATATCTAACAGCGAAGACAAAATCTAGACGCGCCATCTCCCCCATCTCTTTCGGTATCGACTACTCGATATTGCTCCGGCGACTTTCTTCCGACGTTTCCGACTACGATTTCGTGATTCACGGCTTTTCTGACTTGGGACCGGTGTCTCGGAGATAGCATGATCCTCTCCCGAACGTCGTCGATCCTTGTCGTCGATCTCGCGGAGATCGTAATTGCATCGAATCGATGCGTTCTTGCTGAAGAACGGTTGGAGATTGGAGACGTTCGACCTCTTGTAGATTCGCTGAAGAGAATTGGTTGGAGGATGGTCTTGGAATCATTTTAAACAGAAAAGTATCTAGCTTTTGCATCCGTAAGCCTTTTTGGTGATTGCTATTGTTTGAAATTTATAGAACAATTGCTACATACTGCAAAAAATATCAAATTTTTAATATATTGTTTAAACAAAAAATGTTTATTAAAATTTTCTTGCACGACTACATTTTTCATTAAAAAATACACAATTTAAAAAAAAATCGAATTTTTTCGACCTCTGGTTTCTGAGATATCTTAAAAAATATATTATTTTTGGTGATTGCTATTGTTGGAAATTAATAAAAGAATTGCCAAATATTGCAAAAAAATATAAAATTTTTAATATATTGTTTATACAAAAAACGTTTGTTAAAATTTTCTTGCACAACTCCATTTTCCATTAAAAAACACACAATTTAAAAAAAATCGAATTTTTAATATATAATATAATTTTTAATTATTGTCACACACGTGTATTATTGCGATAACAAAACATTGTACATACTTATAATTGTATACCAAAAGTGGTCGCTAATAACCTGAATGTTGATGCGACCTTTATAAATAAACAATACATAAAAAAAATTATATATAAAAAATATATAAAAAAAATTAAATCGATGAATATCGAAAGATTGTTAATTGGTGATATTCAACCTTTTGTAATTTCGTAAAAATAATTGGAGGCTCACATTTTGAAAGATGAAACTTCTGATTTTTTTATCGTTCACGACAACATTTAATTGATATAATTTAATGCTCACCAATGGATGCCCACCATCGCTTACAACATTTCTTTAAATATTGACTTGAAACTCGAACGAAAGTTATTCCGTTAATTAACTCAGAATAATAATTACCCGAGAGACATGGGAACAGAATTTTTCATTATGTGAATAGTTTTATCAGATCTTCCATTTATTTTATATGTAGAACGTATTTAATCGATGAATTAACTGGCGAACCGTTCGTAACGCGTCTAAATGGAGGCCCGGCTGGCTTTCAACATTGTTCACCAGCGCACTTCTATAGTTATTAACATTTTTCCAGAGTTAATACTATCACGAGAGCCTGCTCGCGCTCTCGCCTATTGTCCGGCTGGAAAATTTTTAATGGAAATGGGTGGGGTAATGACGTTGTTCATTATACGATATATTGATTGCGTTCCGAATCGAGCAGGAACACAATTATGAAATTTTCATCAGCGAATCTGAATCCTTTTATCTTCATACCTTCATTTTATTAACGCCAAAAATTTTCTGCTTCTTTTTTTCTTACCAAATAAATCCAGAAATTTTACAACCATTACACCACGAAATTATTAATTAGCTCTGCTGTGAATTTCGTGGACACGTAAATTAATTAAAAAGAATCAGAACAAACATAAAAGAATGTAGTAATACTGTTACATTATTTTTCATTCGTTAAAATTATTGACACAATTCGTAATTAAATAATGTATGTCCTGAATGATGGTTAAATTTAAATACAACAAGGATGTTGTATTTAAGTAAATAAATTTTGAATCTCGTTCAACTTCACTTTCGTAGAATGTCTTTGTGTTGAATTTATTTATTATGCATTTAAATATGACAAAAAAAAAATGATAAAATATATAGAGTTGTAAATATTCGAATTATATTAAATATAACAAGGATGTTGTAAATAAGTAAAGAAATTTTGAATCTCATTCAACTTCGCTTTTTTTTTTTAATTATTTAACGTCGCTTTTTGAATTCTTATGTGAGAATTATTAACTTCACTTTCGTAGAATGTCTTCAAAATACTTAATAACAGATAATTAGCAATAAATAATTACATAACTGTAGGGCTACAATGTCTGTTACCTGCAAACATAAATATCAAACCGTTTACGTCCCCTAAGACAAAAACTCGAGGCACATTAGGGCTCCTTATCGCAGTTTAACGAGAACCATAACTCGTTAGGAGCAAACCCCTCGCATGTGTCTCCGACTATGGTTGTACTAAACGCATCTGAGACCCATAGAAGCACGATGTTCCCCCGTAAAGTTCAAACACCGCCGAATTCGACGGTCTTCCGTTCGAACGAGTGCATCGACCAAATCGGACATAAATTATTCAGGCTTCGGGTCACGTGTGCACGTTTAACGGAAATGGAATCCATTCCGGAGTTCTTCCTCGAGGTATTTTCGTGGTCGACAGCTGCGTAGACAGCCCTTTCGCATTTGTCTTAATTTCGAGAAATGGCGGGACTGATTTCTTCAAATTACCGACCTCCTGAACTACTTCTCTCTCTCTCTTTCTTTATTATTCCCTAGATTACGGTTGTTAGAACGATAGCTTACCTTCTTGGGTATAATCACGGCTCTACTTAGGGTGATTCGCGACCCTCCAAATCCTGTCGAAAGATTTCCCTGAAAGAGAGAATTAATGATTGTTTCGGATTAGTTTGGAATCGCAATCGTGAGACCTGACACCTCGAAGAGGAGGTTTGAGCATTAATCGTTGGTCGAAACTTAGGCGAGTCGAGGGTTAGGTTGTGGGGGTGAGTTTGAGGAATGTGTTCGTATTTTTTATTCTCAACTAGCTGACCCGACAAACGTTGTCCTGTTCGAATTTCAATTTGTTAAAATTAGGAACAAATGTATTTCTGAGTGATCATTATGATTTTTGTAGTTTGTCTGAATTCTCCGACTTTCCTTTGTAATTTTCTCGAATTTTGTTTTCCTGAAAAGTTTTCCAGGACCATAACGAACGAAACAACAAAATAATTGTGCATATATATCATTCGAATCGTGAGTTATGCTCTTAAGTCCATACAAAAATCCCATACAACAAAACACTTTCATTTTTTACCGAATTTTCACATTGATGAATGTTGTCTGAAGGTTGCTATCGAAAACGACAAAACAAAAATCGTTCACGACAGACCAATTCTAACCAGATTGAAACAAAGGATCAACTCAGCCAACCAACTCACCAATTTCCGAGATAAAAATTCCTAATTCAAGTTCCAATTTCGATTTAGAAACTAGAAAACACTATCAGTTCGAGGATACCGTGAAATTAATGATAGATGGTCCCGAAGCGTGTGTTAGTTACGGTTGTGTATTTCGCCGGGTAAACAACGGGTACAACCGGATCCGTGCATAAATTAAAATAAAACGTGAACCAGGAATTTTTGGCGGCGACATCGTCGACATTGTAATTCTCGCTGGTCTGGGTCAGATGTCGTTCGTTATAGTTCATCGCGGCCGTGTCGTCCGTGTCGGTGATACTCGTTCAAACCAGCCGCGGCTGGTTTATTTACGCGAGCGTGTGTACGTTATCGTTAAAGTGTGAAATGATGTATCTTCGTTGACAGCTTCCGTCCCCTCATTTCCCACGCGTGCGGACAGCCTTCCGTGGGCGGACCCCATCGTTCCGCTTGATAATTGGGTTACGCGCGAAAAGCATTACCCCCCTTCGATTCGGAATAGTAATCTTTTTGCCGTGATAACGGCTGATGGAGAGATAGTTGATCGGTACTCGCGCCGAAGCTCTGGGGGCGAACGTTGTCCTCCGCGGCCGGAATACCATCCAAACGGAATGTGACCATTCTATATCGTTATACAGAATAATACAATAAATATTTTAATTTTTAAAAAATACCACGTTATTAAAAATAATTGATAAGGAAAACAACTTATTGATTAAACATTTTTTAAATTTAATCAATAAGTTGTTTTCCTCGGAATAGGATAAAATAATTGAGTTAAGAAATTGTTATTAATATTATTATATTTTCAAAGTTATTAAATTATTAATATAAAAAAAAGAATAATTTCAGCCTTTATATGTTTATTAGAGGATACAATTCAAAAATCCCTAAATAATACTAACATCTATTTGTCCATACCACGTGTGCAAAGTTTAAGGGGAGGGGGTGAAGCAACTCAAGGAGACGTTCGGTAAATCCATACTATTCGTTGTAGAAATAAAAGAAAAAAGGCGTAGTCCTGTAAGTTCATGGAAAGAAGAACGATAAATCGACAGCGGAGGCCGTGGCGTAATGCAAAAGCCGTCGGGCAAGTGCAATGAAAGTAGCATTTGGCGCGGCACACGTGGTGTACAAGGTTCGCCCTTAGGACTGGAGCGTGCCCCGAATATAATTTATCGCTGTTAGGATTCTGTGGGGTCCCGTGGACCCTCTCGGTTGAACAGGGCGCGGTAACAACCCTTAAGTTCTGATAGCCGATGGTGTAACTTCTGTTGTAGCTTCAGCCGCCCTTGCGCTGACATTTTCCAAGCCCCTAATGGCGCGCATTTTATCTTGCTCTACGCTCACAATAAGCTTTATTAGGCCGACTGTGATCGAAAGGACAATATTTCCCGCTCGGTCGAACGGGTGGGTAGCCAATTTGCATTGTAAACATCGGTCGGGACCATTTTTGACCAAAAATTCAACTCCCTTCACCATACGCCGCACATAATGGTACTTTGCTAGGAATTTGGGACAAAAATAACAAAATCCGTATAACGTAGGAATTATTTATATTTTTTTGTTCGAAATTGTTTTAAATGCACTAGGGTAACTGCACCAGTGAATGAACATTTAAGCAATTGTTTAGGAAGATATTTTATTTTTAAAAAATGTGAATTCCTCATTTGTCAAAAATAAATGAACAAATATAAAATGAAATTATTATTATTTTTCTTTATTAAACGTTAAGTAAAAAATATAAAAAATACCAGTCAATGAACACTACATTCTAGTAATTATTGGTAATAATTATTGTTATTGATTTGCATAAACAAAATGTTTGACTTACGATTTTTCAAGTAATCGATCCCCACCGTGTAAAAGTGGCAGTTAAAACAACCTCTCGCGCAACAATTCAATTTCTCGAGTGCTTATAAGCCGCGGATTAATGGCGACGTTGAATCTAATATATGAATTCCTTGAGTGTGAAACCAGTAACCTTCCTTCGAGGGCTATTGTGCTAGAAGAATAGCCCGCGCCCCAGGGCCCTTCCATCCCTCTTATAAGTCACTCGATATCCCTCCAATAAAAAGAACATTAATCATTGTAACAATAACGACGGTAAGAGAGGATCTGGTCAAAAAATCATTTACCAGGTTTCCACGAATTTCCTGCCGTTTTTCCGGACGATGTCGAGGATTTCGATCGAAATCAAGCTTCGTGTTGTTGAAACCATTGAACCTTAATGATCTTGGACAATACATCCTCGAACCAGTTCGTTCTATTATAAACAAATCTTTTTATTAAAAAATTGATCGTGCATACCGAAAGTTACAAACGTGTCTATGGTCTTGCGTGTACTTGCACAGGATCGCAGCAATGAAAAATGTGTCTATATTTTTAAATATAGACCTCTATTTTAAATATCACATCTCTATGCTCACAATAAAAAGAGATTCAGCCTAATCCGGCAAACAATTACCGAAATTAATAAATTATAAATATAAACATAAATTATAAAATAATAATATAACAATAATAAAAATTATAAAATATATATAAAATATAAATTAAATTGAATAGCTGAACAAACAATTGATAAAAAGAACGTCTTGTATTTTCCAAACAAATTTGAATTGAGAAAAACGATGACAAAAACTCTCCCTAATATCTCGTGTATTATATTATACCGCACCCCGATTCGATCAAAATTGCTACCGTCGACCAAAAAAAATGTTTACCCTCACCCCTCCCACGTTAAAAGTCGAAACCCGACTTTGTACACTTTGCTGGTCTGAAAGGCCATTGCAGCCGGAGAATTAATACGATGGCCATTAGGACACTGTTGAAAGGCCCCAAGGTCGACAAAGATAAACCCCAATCACCGAAGATAGCACAGTAGCAGAAATGAAGAGGCGCATTGTGGCTCTATCGACGCGAAAACTGTGACAATGGCTCGTTTACGCGTCCCCGGTACAAGGTTTACAATACGACAGTTCGGAGGAACTGATCCGAGGGAGGATGCGAGAGAGAGAGTGAGGAGGCCCTGAAGAATGGCGTCTCGGGTTCTGTGTCGTTAGCGGAGCTCGCGGTGAGAGGACACACCGGTGAAATTACGCTCGAGCGGCGCCCGGAGGAAAAAAGAAACTGTTTGTCGAGTTCTCGGCGCGATCTCGGTCTGAAAACTTCGTCATGCTTTCCTTGAGCCGCGATAGCACGTTTGCCCAGTTCAGTCACGTACTTGTACGCGGTTGTTTTGGGGAACCGTGGGGGGCTTGCGTGTGCGAGCGTATGTGTGTGGGTGGAAAGGGACTCGCAGACGGGGGCGGTTTCGGGAAAATGGCAAAATACGAGATCCGAATTATTGGACCGCGATTTCCAAGTGCGACACGTAGCTGCCGGGGCCGGAGGACGTATTCTAGAGGATGGGACGAGTGTGGTGTTTGTGTAAGTTGGAGAGAGAAAGTCCCTCGTCCTGAAAGAGGATCTCCGGTCGTTACGCGTGTCCTTGAGGCCGTAAGAGGGAATGTACCGGCGAGGATGTAATCTTCCGGCTTCCAAGGGTGGAGACCGAGAGCCACGTCGCAGCTAGACGACTCGAAAAATGACGGACGCCGATGGGAACGCACCTGATACCTCGTTCTATCGAATCCCGGACATCGATAAATATGACAACCGATAGTGGACGAGTCTTCTGCGGAACTGGAACTTCCAGCGGGTAAGCGACTACTAAAGATACATTTTTATCAAAAATTTAATACCGCAAGACTTGGAGTGCAAAACGAATTAGGGGTGGGTTTGTGTCATCGCTTTGGGGAAATTGTGTTTGTTTATAAAATATACAGCTTGGAATTTCCATGATTTTTAGTAAATTTTTAGTATGACAATGTTTATTGCTCGTTAATATTTTATCATGTGAAATATTCTAAATTAGGGGTGGGTCTGTGTCATCACTTTGGCTAAATCGAATTTCTTTAGAAAATATAGGTCTTTCCATTTGAATAATTTTTGATACAGAAAAGTGTATACCCTTTCCTTGGAATTACAACTTTTATTTAGCTTGTAGCGATAAGGGTGTATGTTAATGGAAATTTAAGTGTTGTGTTATACATATATAAAGCATCCTAAATTAGGTAACGACTTAAGTCATCGTTTTGATAATTAGTTTTAAAAAAATGATGAGTCAAATATTTAATAAATTTTATAATAAAATATTAAATTTAAATAGAATTTGATTTAAGTTTCTGTGTAACCTCGTCAAAGAGGATACACTCGGGAATTTTTTTCTCAAGAACTACTTGCGGTTTCGAGTTGATTCTTTTTTCATTATAACCAGCAACATTCGCTCTACCATAGCAATATTGTTCATTTTGACTTTTCATTTCGTTTTATTTTTATATTAATTTTCAAATTTCACCCCAAAGAAGGAAAGCTCCGTATCTTCGTTGAAACGGCCATGATTGATAAAACTGTCACCATCTTTGGTCCCAGCAGATCGGTATAGCGAGTCGAACTTATGGCTTCGTTAGCAGATTGCAAATGACTCGTGAAAAGTGATAGTTTATGGCCGCGGGAAGCGTCGATCGTTGATTTATCGGCGCGTTTGCGTTATTCTCATCGGAAGAACGCGATCCATGGGGGGTTAATCGACCACAACGACCGATGGGGCTCCATGAACCGTCGCTCGGATAATAAAAGGACGGTGCTGTGCGGTAGTGACGACAATAGTGACTTGTAATGGTGTCCCAAGCGCTGAGAATCTCGGAAACATTATTCTTCCCCACGATACACGGATTATCCATGGTGTACCAGCATGGAATTCGGAGACGTCGCACAATGGGGACCCGTGATCGGCATTTCACGTTCTGCTCCGTAGAGCTGAGCTACTAAATAAATGATTATCTAGCAAGTGAACCCCTCCACGAGATCATTACAGGCAATTCTTTGGAGATTAACGGTTTAGATCGAGAATTCTAACGCGTTTCATAACAAACGTCACTTTTGTTACAGACTTAAAATCGTCAGAACTTTTTCGTTCGGTAAATAAACAAAAAATACAAACGCAAATTTTAAACGAAACTGTGATATTGTTGTTCATGAACTATTTTTTGTTTCAAATATTTTCGTCAATCAATATTTTTTGTAAAATATAATTAATTTCTTGATTAACTTGTGAATATAATTAAAAGAAAAATTGACTGAAGTACACCAGCAAGAAGTATTCGTACAGTTTTGGACTTTTTATAATTTGAGAAAAAAAAGGACGTAATTTAAATTAATGTGACATTAAATGATTATTAATTAATGTTTGGTTGGATATCCTTTGGCCTTTATAATTCTATAAATCTTTGCCAAAGAGAATGGTGGCTCTTATTAAATTTAAAGAAGGAGCCAGACACTATTAAGCATTAAATATCATTCGTTGATTTATTGTTCAACATAATTTTAAATTAAATGTGCTATCATTTTGTCCCACCATATTTCCTTTTTTTTAAAAATAAAATTGTACAGCCTGGCGAAATTCAATTGAATTTCATTTGTATCTCTTTACAGAGGTATTTTGCAAGAATGTGTAAAAACAAAATCTTGGTTGTAGTGTTAAATAAGTAAATATTACCTTAATTTTAAAGTGTGCATAAATATTTATTTACGGTAGGCTAGACTGTTAAAAGTTATCAGTATTCAGAGGCCTGTAGCGTTCAAACAAATTCGAAGTTTGAAATGTAATGACTTAAACCACCCCTAATTTAGGTTATGTTAAACGTGATAGAAAACTGTTTCAAATAAAAATGCATCAAAATGCATTCTCCATGGTTGCACTTGCAATATAAGTGTCAATTTCATAGAAACCGTAAATATTTCGAAAAAAATATAAATATCTTGCTTGGAGACCTTCGCAG
This sequence comes from Lasioglossum zephyrum, assembly GCA_028455615.1. Taxonomy (NCBI): domain Eukaryota; kingdom Metazoa; phylum Arthropoda; class Insecta; order Hymenoptera; family Halictidae; genus Lasioglossum; species Lasioglossum zephyrum. The sequence goes on along the minus strand of CM052325.1, from coordinate 4,495,304 downwards.
AAATATTTTTTCTTGGCACAGACGTAGTCCAAGGGTTCCAGCAGAGAGTGTACCGCTGGAAAAACCGCATTGCTTATCGGATGACCCAATGCTTCAGTCGCATGCCAGAAAAGTTCGCCGCATGAGAATTGTTTCCCACGTTCTGTAGCTGTTTCTGAATTTCGGACGGTCGCGATACACAAGATGGCGGGTGCGCAGAGGGTGACTGAGGGTAGAGTTGGAGCGGGTCGAAGGCGGGTTAACTTTATTTCGGAGCGGCGCGTTTATTTCGCCGCCGTCAGACGGAAACTTTCGCTCGCAATCGTATGATAAGAGTTTGGATTGTTCCGAGGCGTTTCCCGCGAAGTTCGCGGGTTCAGGCGAACTGGAGAGCCCGGAGAACTATATCACCGAGTCACAGTGATCCTCCAGTTGACTTGTACCGCCCTGCTCAAATTTAACGTCCCCTCTCCTTAATATCAAACGGAGAATTAGTCATATGATCCTTCTATCTCGAATTACTTGGTATTCTTTAGACTCGTGGGACAATAAAAGAGGCGTGTGGAAGAGAATAGATTTTCAGTGGCAGAAATAATTTTTTTTTGCACTAGTTAAAAGGACTAGTTAAAAGATCCGATATTTTTAAATATCTAGTTTATATTCTCTGAATATTCAGCTTATATATTTTCTAAACATTCAATTCATATTTCTTAACGTGCATACAATAATTAAATCAAATATTTATCTCATATGAAAAAGTGTGGCTTAAAAAATATTTTTCCAATATTTTTGTGCTACTAGGGTAGTGTTAAAGAAATACATATTACCTTAACTTTAAAGTGTGCCATCTTTTTGTCCCGGAGTGTAACTTCGAATATTTCGAAATATTGAATATTATAGTTGATTGGTTGAATAGAAACATTCTGCTGTATTTTAACCAAGTACCCTCTTGAGCACGACAGAAGCCGAACATAAGTAAATTTCGAATTCGTTCTGCTCAACACTTGAGGGTATCGTTCCAAAAGAAAAATACAGCCACGTTCTCGCCAGACCTTTACAGAATAGGGAAAAATATTTTCCTACGTCGAACTGCGACGGTGTCTGGTAAAAACATGAGTTAGTGTTCACCGAGCAACAATGGCAGGTAAAACGTTAAAAAGGCGGGCATTCTGGTGGATTTCACGGGTCGTCGATGTTGAAGACGCAGCTGTGCGAATAGGGGATCGTAACAATGATCGAGGATTCGGGAAAACCCATCGGAAGTTCCGTCGTGCGAAAAGAGATCGGCATTCGGGCGCGCGCTCGCGCAGGAGCCTCTTATTAACGGCGTGGACCGAGCCGAGTCCGAATAATCTGCAGGAACGATCTTCTCGACAGCCTATAGATCGTATCTGGAGGGTGGTATATGTGGCAGCACCTACGAGAACACTTACGGTCCTAATTATACGAGGAGGCACAGAATCCCGGCTTAAAAGCTTTATATATATAGAGCGGCTTGATGTATCGCGGGAACGTTTAGCGGCAACCGCATTTACAAACACCGGCCGAGAGACGCCAAAGATAATCGTCCTGCATTTAGCTTGCCCGAGAATTATAGTTAACCCTGAAACACCCGTCGCGAAACGTAAATAAACATTTCACACACGATTCTACGCGTTTCACATCCGCGCGCAGAGTTGCTACAATCCTAGTAGCACAAAATATTGTATACACATATAGTATTAAAAAGCGATTCAATCTTTTTTTTAATATTCAAATGTATGTACAATATTTATTTTATATTAAGTACCAATTTTTTTTAAATAGACAGAAAATATTTATTTCATGTTACGAGAAAAATATTTTTTTATAACTTTTTCTTCTTTTTAATTAAATGTTATTTAATTGTAATATTTACTTTATATTTTTTAAATATCTAATTTATATTCTCTGAATATTTAGCTTATATTTTCTAAACATTCAATTCACATTTCTTAAACATGCATAAAATAGTTGGATCCAATATTTATCTCATATGAAGAAGTGTGACTTAAAAAATATTTTTCCAATATTTGAAAAAGATATTTATCCAATATTTTTGTGCTACTAGGGAAAATATCGGATTGGCAAGAAAGTAATTTCGGTACTTTAAGATAAAATTTAATAATTATTCATATTTCATATATTATTAATTATGATTATTATTAATATTTATTTCATATTTATTATAAGAAATATTAATATATAAATATAGAAAAATAGGCGATTTAGACTTTTGTCCAGCTAAAACGTTCATCGTCACATTGTGATGCTGCCTGGACCAGTGGTCAAGTTCTTCCGGTTGCTGTAGTGCGGAAAAATTGATTTGCGAGCAATCGGACTGTTTCGTCAGCTCGAGGACGAGTTGGAGCGTTCTAATTGCGTGGCGGGTCGCATCAGGTGGGTCGCAGATAACTCGGTGTGCCGAAGGATAATCGCCGAGGGCCGTTGTATCGCGAGGTTCGCTGGTCGTTCAGACTTCGTCCCGGGACTTCTATCGGACGGGTCTGGTGAAACCCTCTAACAGGATCTAAACTTGGATGAAACTTGGAGGAAAACTGCTCCTGCGGGAACGGGCCGAGGACTAATACACTGCGCGAGGGTGTCACAAACGGAATTTCCGTGACAGAGGCAATCTTGAAAGGCGGCGTTGTGCTCGTTAATCCTCGCGAAACAAGCATAGTCAATCTCGGGGAAAAGATGCCGCGAAACTCGCATGAAATTTGTAGATCTTATCCGGCGTGGCTCGCACCTGTGCTCCAACCTCGGGAAAATGGTTTTCATTTTAGTTGATAGCGCCACGTGTGATTTTTGCCTCCCCGTGAAATCTCTTGTCGAGCGGCTTTATATCTCGGGCTCTTTTATTTCGCGGAATGGAGCGCCGGGAAATCCGAGTGCAACAAGAAAATCCTCTACCTCGTTCCTGGTCACGTGACATGTAAAACAACCGTGGATCGCGCGGCGAATTTTCTTTGACGGGCATCTGATTAAAACATGCACGGGTCATTTTCGGGAATTTATTACTGAACTGAGAACTAAACAATTTCAGGATGGAAAAAGTTTTTACAGTGTGCTCGGTTGTGATGCGGTATTATATTGTCATTATATAATAACA
>CM052325.1:4476415-4492092 GCA_028455615.1 Lasioglossum zephyrum | reverse complement strand
CTGCGGTAGCGAAGCGCTACGTTCTCTTGTAACTGTAGCGTGAGATGTCGTAACGATAAAATGTAGGGAAGAACGTCGTCACTGTATCCGGAAAATCGCGAGGAAAAGAGACGAGAGGAGAGAGGGAGAAAGAAGATCTTGAAAGAGGGAGGATGCAGGGCAATAATAAATTGAAGAGTGTCTCGCAAAAAAATCTTCGAGTTTTCGCTGGCTTAACGTGTTCCTCGAGACGGAGGGTTGAGACTGGCCAGAAGGGAGAATCGAAGCGTCCCTTTTGACGTTTGTTGAGCCGACCGTTTTGACAGATTGTCTTGCGACAGCTGGTGTACAAAATGTACCTTAATCACTACGTCCTAGAAGTAAATCTCAAATTATCTTTAAACATTTGTTTGTCGTTGACGAAAATTATTTTTCAACATTTTTTTCGGAATACCTCCAGGAGTGTCACGAATGTTAGGAAAATGATGTGGAAAAAATTTAAAAAATAAATAATTTTGAAAATAAACAATTATTTATGGAGAAAACATCTGTAACCTTGAAAGAATGACCTTAAAATTTTTTTTTTCTGTGATACTATATTCGAAGGTCGAAAAATAATGTCTACCCTAATATATAGTCTACCCTTAAATACTTTCACAAACATTTTCATCGTATTCGAATTTAAGAAGAATTTTTGTGTGCTTCAACCATAGGAACTACGCAAAAACGATTCCACAGACTCCGTCGAGTTGAACGATATATTTTTTTAACTATTCTCATGAACATTTACACGCGTTCAAGTTAGAGGTAGAATTTAATGGGGAAAAATTCCGAAATACCGTGCACATCTCTTTCAAGCATATCGAGACATTACTGTACAGCGTGCTGGCATCGAAGAGCGTGAGCAAACATTCCGGCGAACCACTCGATTGAAAAGGACAACTTCGTTTCACGTTTCGAGTGAAATTATACATGGTCTCGGTCGGTGAATGACGCCAGACGCCCTGCAAGATAAAAAAGACGGTCTGGGGTGACGGTAGGGAGGGGCGTACGGAGGCTCGATGATCGAGAGCCGGTATGGGAGGAGTTATTGCCGCGACGGTAATGAAGCCGGGAGCAAGGAAGACACCGAGCGCTGTCTGTTTGGAAAGAAAACACTTATTAGCAGGGTGGCTGGGTCCGGCGAGGGCTGAATTTAAATCGGTACACGTGACGGTGAGGAAACACCGCGACAAACGGCGGAAACGCGTCGACATGGATCTGTCCCTCTCTCTCTCTCCCTTAACTCTCCAACTCTCCACTACGGGTTGCGAGAACGCAAATCCAACCGGACCCCGGGGATCTATTTTAATTATGCCGCCGGAAAATTTGCAAGAAAAATACCGGGCCGGATGACTCACTGCAATGAAGACGAGCTCCCTGAAGAGACCTCCTCGAAATCGAATTACGTACGAGTGCTCCTCCGAGGAATAGTGTTCCTTTAATAACAATTATTCTATTAGAAGGATTCTCATTTTTCATTTAGTTGGACGAATGGAGAAGGGTGCAGGGAATGCTGTAATTCTTCAAGGGTAAAACGTAGATCGAGATTTTTTTCCATTTTAAATCGTTCTACGATTTTTATGAAGGGATTTTTGAACGGGGGTAGGTTCGTGGTCAGAATAGATGTCCGGGTTGTATACGCGAAGTGCATAGAAAAGCTGGACATCTATTATGACTGGCTCTGCATCTAGAAATTGTTGGTTTGGAGGAAGACCAGGAATTATTCTAATTTTGGGGTACTATTTTTATTTCTTCTTATTGAATTATTTTATTATTATTTTATTTTATTTCTTCGTATGTTCATCTTATTTTAAATAAGATATACAGTTTCGAAATAAAATAAAATATTTCTATTTTAACAATGAGAACCACAAAATAAAATAATTCTATTTTAACAATGTGAACCATAAAATAGAATATTGTATTTTTTGTGCCTACTGAGGTTTGTTGATAAACATACAGTGTGTCTTATCACCAGGAAATTATTTATTCTCATAAATCTATTATACTAATATTTAAAATTGAAATTGAAAATAAAAACAAAGTCCAAACATTTTCAATATATATATATATTCTACAAATAAAATACTATTTTCAAAAATTACTCATCAAATAAAATATTTTATTTTCAAAAATTACTGCATCGAATAAAATATTTTATTTTCAAAATTGTACACATACTTAAAAATAAATAGGATTATTTATTATTTACTATTTCAAATACTATTTGCCCCAGCTCTACTTTCAATTTTCAAAGTACTCGATTTAAATAATTGGCTATGCTATCTACTGGGTGCACCCACGAGATATGTATATTTCTTGGGTGCAAACGTTTTTAACTAAATAAACAACGACGAAGGCTATGCAAATAGAAAATATCGACGAAACGATAAATTCAGCGTAGGCTTTTGCCAGGGAATTTAGCCGTGAAACGTTTCGAGCAATCGTGGAAATATTGGTCGGATACGTAAGAACCAACCGCTCCCCGGGCAATGGTAATTGATTCCATTATTTTCTATTGACTAGCGAATGAATTTCACAAGAGCCTCCCGGAGCTTAAGGCATCATTAAAGCATCGCTTGTTTGCCGATTAATTGATTTGCTCGCCGATATACTTGACTTCCAAAGCGACTGAAATATTCATTTGTTCGTTAGGATGCGGGCGGGATTCGCGGCACAAAGGGACCGAAACGCGTTTAATAAGTTCAGTTAAGGCTCGTTCTACAAGGACTAAACACTCGAATCCTGTTTTCATCGGTATACTATCTGCAAAAATCGTCTCAACGAGAACAATGGCTTACAATAGCACTTGAGAACAGAGCTGGGTAATTTATAATAGTAAATAGTCAATAATCCTATTTATTTTTAAGTATGTGTACAATTTTGAAAATAAAATATTTTATTCGATGCAGTAGTTTTTGAAAATGAAATATTTTATTGGATGAGTAATTTTTGAAGATAGTATTTTATTTGTAGAATATTGAAAATGTTCGGACTATGTTTTTATTTTCAATTGCAATTTTAAATATTAGTATAATAGATTTATGAGTAAAAATAATTTCCTGGTGATGAGATACACTGTATGTTTATCAACAAACCTCAGTAGGCACAAAAAATACAATATTCTATTTTGTGGTTCTCATTGTTAAAACAGAAATATTTTATTTTGTGGATCTGATTGTTAAAATAGAAATATTTTATTTTCGAAATTGTATATATTATTTAAAAAGATAAAATAATTTTTTTAGATTTCAGTCACTTTAAATAAAACTGTGGAGTGCTAAATTATATTAATTAAATTATATTATTTTATTTATAGCGACTAACATCTAAAAAAATGATTTTCTCCGTTTCAGTACATTTTAATGTAAGCATGGTTTTCAAAAATTTTTTCATATATTTTTTTTTCTTTTCAAATTAAATTGGAACATACTTAAAAAATATTATCACATTCAAGAGTTTACAAAATACTCTCAGGTAATAAATATTTCCAGAACTTTCGAACTTGATGCGCAAAAAATTCCTAGGATTTCGATCAACTTGGTAACAGTTTTTCGTTAAAAATTAAATATTTCGAAAATTCAAGACGATATAGGAGAACGGCTCACGAATTCGTTTTCCACAAGGTATTCAGCAGTTTAAAGTCTCCGTTGAAACCGCCATTGCAGCATAATACGGGATTATGCGAACAAAAGCGCACTTTTCGCCGGGGCTTTCATGAAAACGGGATTACTACTGAACTTATTAAAGTTTTCGGTGATTGTGGATCATGGGCCGTAAAAGCACGATTTTTTTGGTGAATATAGTGGTTCGGGATACAAGGAATTGCAAGAGTTCCATGGGTCCTCCTGGAGTGTGCGCGGACGGTTTCCACGGTGGAAATTGGGGTAGTTTGCAATAAATACTGACCCCAGGGCCAACCGAGATTTACAGCGGCGCATTTCAGATGTCGAATATAAAATAGAAGAGCCGTAGATCCAATCTGGACGCTTCGGGTTGGACGCCCTTTTATGATACGAGCGAAAACTACAACTTTTATATGTAGAATACGCGTGACGTTATTTGTTGTTCCCTACTCCAGTCCGCGATAGGAGCGATCCGGCGATGTTGAATCGAACGTGTCTGGCCTCGAACCCATTCTTCCGATGGTTTTTTTTACGCTGCCAGAATTATCGGCTCGCCTGAATTGCGATTACGCGAGTTGCGAGCTCGCGCGTGAAGTATTGAATACGTTATTGTGTGTGAAATAAATAGGGGTCGAGAGTATTTGCAATCTTGACGATTGCACAGGGTGTGAGAGAACGAAGATCTGTGGGAAAAGTTGGCCGAAAATTGTTCTCGCCTTTGAATTTCAAGGTTAATTTAGTTTTATCGAATTATGCGTACAATATAATGCAATAAAAATAATTTGACATTGAATGTCAAGGTCAATGACAATTTTGCGGCATCTTTTTTCATAGAAAAATTTTTCATGAAATAAACATTGTGTGGAAGGTGTGAACATGGTGGATTAATGTAAAAAAAATTAAATGTCGATTACATGAACGGTTCTTGAAGTATGAATTAAAATGTTCATGAGTAAAGACAATTTTTCTGACAATGGATTTTATAAACAAACTCGAATCTAGCAAAACGATGACTTAAACCCCTGATAATTGAATATGATTTGATTGTGACAAATTTTGAAATTGATTTTATACCAATTTCCTAATGAGCTAGAGACTTGAAAGTGGAAACATAGCTTAGAACTGGATGAGAATGCAATATTCAAAAAATTTTTTTTGAAAAAGTCTATCCGTTTCGGAGAAATAACAAGTAAATATTTACTGTTACACCCCCTCTCCACGAAATTCTACGTCGTCGCGTTCAGCGATCCCCACTCCGCGTTACCGCTCTCTAGTTTACTATGCGCGCGCACTCTGACTCGTCCCCACACCAAGGACTCACTCCACGCAGTTCAGTATGTGATATTAATTAATTATCAGTATGTGATAGTACGTCTCCGCGCGATGATCGGTAGTACATCATCGTTTTGTTTACAAAGTGAAATTTACAGTAAACCTATAGTGAGTATAAGTGTTAATAAAGAGTGATACAAGTATTACCACAAGACTAAAAAGCAGAAAATAATTTTGTAAATAAAAATAAATTTTTATAAAATACCACGTTTTTAAAAACGGACTAAAAAATATAAAATAATGTTTCCTAGTTCTGTACAGATACAGATAGTCCTAAAAATTTGTAATTGTGAATTTTGAATAGCTGTGCAAATGCTTGTAAGATTTAAAACAAAAAACGTGGAGTGCAAGATAATAGTAAGGAGTGTAGAGAGAGTAGCTGTCGAATAACTGAAGAATATGGCTGACATCCACCGGAAACGGTAATTAATTCGAGCACGTACTTGTGGAACAAATTACTAGTACTTCAATTTTGATATTAATATTGACTATGCTTGATGGCTGGCTAGTTGGTCAACAGTTGTAAGCCATATTAAACGTGTCTTCGTTGCAGCCGGGGGGCCACTTAACACTTAGCTTAAAATAACCAGAACTACGCGGACTCTTCGCTGGGTATCGTTTTATCACTCGTTTTCTAGTGAACCGAGTCGTCCGCGGGATCGACCGACGGAGAAAACGAAAGTGAAAATCTCGGGTAAAAAAAGAAGGAAAATTTTTATATAAAAATAAAAGAAATTATGTATTTGTAAATTAACCTCAAAATAATAATAAATTTTGTATATAACTTCACATATAAAAATTTTTTATATGAAAATTTAAGGATATTTTATAGTAAATTATTAAATTTATATAAAAATTTAATATTTTATATTTTATATAACCTAAATATATTAATTACGCGGCCACCCTCGAATAAGTCAACTCGGAGAGGAAGAATCGCATGAAACCTCTGCGATGCGTGCGTATTCCGGTGCGAAAAAATTCTGGAATATAGTCGAATGTATATATTTTCATACCTCGTGTCGAGAAAATTTCTACGAAGTCTGCGAGTCTCGAAACAAAATTCGCAAAGAACCCTGTCTCGATCGTTGGATAATTTTATTTATAAAGTTCCCGCTTAAAAATATTTTGCAGCGATGAAATTTTAAAAAAACTCGAATTGGTATACTTTTAAACCCTGCGTCGACAAAGTTTCTACAAAGTTTGCAATTGTCAGAAAAAATTCGCAAAAAAATGTGTTTCGCGATCGTCAGATATTATAACATAATCCTGCTTTAAAATTCTGTAATTCGGTGAAACGTGTACATATCGCGACGATAAAATTCTGAAATATAGTTGAAATGCAATCTAGTTTTCCAAGCTGCTATCAACGGAATTTGCACATCTCAGGAATAATTCACAAAGAACACAGTGTTGTCCTCCGCTAATGCAATTCGCGCTGCACCCCATAGTATTCGAGCGAAAAGAAGAGAACTGGGAATAAGTGAGCGCAGCTTTATGGGTAGATCCCTTCACGATACAGGGGCATTGTGGGACAAAAATATCGCGGAAAGTAGCTCGGTATAATCTTGAATTTGCATTTAATCCCGTAAGAAAGATTGAAAGGCTTACACCGGTAATCCTCGTATTGATTCTTTGAAAGGATCCTTTATCGTAATATCGATATTACGATGGAACGAACAAACAATTGCTAATTTTGATAATATATAAACAATATATAATAGAATAATTTTATTATATGTATATGATTTTTTTATTTTATAAATGTTTAATAATCGGCCAGATACCAAACATATTTAAGGGGTTAGGACACAGTGATATTTCAATTACATGAAAATTTTATAGTTAACCTCATTATAATACCTATTAGGCATTGACGATCGATTGTTTTTCATTTGCCCATTATTTTGTTATATATCAATAAAAAATTAACAAATTTTCTACCGATATTCACTGGTCGAATTTAAAACGTCTGCCATATTTCTTAATTTGGTCAGAAATTTAAATTTGGGATCGTCAATGCCTAGAGAATATCAGTAAAAAATTAACAAATTTTCTATCGAAATTTACTGATCGAATTTAAAATGTTTTTCATTTTTTTTTTAATTTGGTCAAAAATTTAAATTTGGGATCGTCAATGCCTAAAGAATATATCTCAGTTTATGACATTTTTGCGATTTTAAATTTGTATAAGTAAATTTTTTTAAAAAGTGGCCTTGTTACCTAATCTAGAAGACTCAAAGAGTGCATTCAGAGTGCATTCTCTCATGAATTTGATGACAGAACAAGTGGTTACCATTAACTGATTAACTACTAGTACCTTTACCAATCCTCGCAGAATATTTTTCTTTGGAATCCCATATTTCCGTGACGAGACATTTTGGCACCGCATTAAAATGGCCGGGATTAATGGAAAGTGAAACGAATTAATTAATTGGAAGAATTAATTACATTTTCGCCGGGGTCGGTCGTTGTTCACAGTTGATTAGTGCGCAGTTAATATTCGACGGTGTAGAGGAGCGCGAAGTTATTGTTGTTTGTCGTGACAACAGCCTCGTCCATTTAATTATTCTGATTTAATTATCATCGCCCGCTTTGGAACACTCCTCGGAGAAGGAATGGTACGCGATCCGGCCGGATTACATTGCGCAAGGCAAGGACGGTTCTGTCGTGCATTTTCGCGAAACTGGATTACACCGGAACTTATTTAACTTTTCAGTGACGACGGGAAATTTAACTTGCTTCGAAGTGCCTCTTAATACCGGCTGCAGTAGTCGCCGAGCAACATGTCCCTGATAAATCGAATTCTCGCGAAATTAGAGACCGTTGCGAAACATCTAAAACCATTTCTTTCAATTTTACCATCTTTCTCGTCGATTTGCTCGCTGAATTTTTCAAGACATACTTATAGAGATACTTATCATTTGTCTAAGACAGAAGTGGCTTATTATGTTCATCTGGTTTATTTTTTTTAGTAAATATTTCTTATCAAGAGACTAATAGTCGGTTAATATTAATTAATAAGGGGATAATCAAATTATATACCTAAAATAAGAATGATATTATTTTTATTATGTTCTTCCAATATATCAGCTCCTATTAATTTATATTATTTCGGACATTTTCTCTGGGAACTATAACTTTATGGGAGAAAATATTTATGGTTCGATCAAAACACTATAAAGCAATTTTACAAATTAATTTGAACTTTCAACGTTTCGTTTGAAAATGATTCACACAAGGATTGAAACGTTGAAAGTTGAAATTAACTTGTAAAATTGCTTTATAGTGTTTATTTGATTTAAATAATTAATGAAATAATTAATAATTTCCCTGCTTTAATAATAATTTTAAAAAATACTATAAACTTGATATTTCCGATTTTGCGATATCGGAAAACGTCTAATTTTGCATTCAACCTCGCAGTCCAATCATTAATGATTTCTTTGGTCCACCGACTATGTGTTGAAATATCGATACGTTGAAAGAAACGAGATTTCCTATATCGGGGTCGACGTATTGCGGTTGAAAAATGATACATCCGTTATCAGTGTTTGACGCACCCTTTGATTCACTCGCAGACGATAAAACTATTGTTCGTTCTTTGCACTTTGTGGAAGAGGGAAAGGTTGGGAGAGGAGAGAAGAGAAAAGAGAGTGAGAGAGAGGAAGGGAGAGTATGGGACACGGAATCGTATCGCGTTCGTTCAGTCGCATGTCCCAATTCGCGAATCGCCGGTCGTATTTTAACGGAATTTGATGGAGACTGGTTTCCGCTCGGTCAATACACTTCTGCCGAGTAATTAAAAGTTACTTTTCTTGATAGAACCATCCGCCCAGTCGAGTGTGCAAATGAAATCGATCGGAAAACCGCTCGCATCAAAGCGGACGTGGTATATCGTCAAACTTTTTCATGAAAACATCGGGACGCTCGAAAATGTATACTTCACGAATTTTTCTTGTACGCGAAAATAAACGAAAAGTCTCCGCTGCTTGGGTGCAGGAAAATATGCAAGTCTCGATTTCACTTTGCAATTTTTGTCCAAGTTAGAATTGTTTAAAATTACGAAATTATTCAATTTTGAAGAATAGAGCTTCTTGGTTTTATTATAATATAAAATAATAATAAAATACGTTGTTATTTATTGTAATATTGTTATTAACTTCAAGAGAGACATTTTTGAAAATTCTCAAACAATTAATTGTTTGAAATGACAAAATTAATCAATTTTAAAGATCAAAGTTCCTTGACAACAATTTCTTGAAAACGAAATATTTAATGTACAAATACTTTTGGAATTCACTGTACCTTTTTAAAGAAAAATCCAAGTCTGGATCACATACCGATCAGCGATCCATCAAGCAATATCGTCAGTACACACACACATACACACACACATATATAATAGAATTTCTGTAGAATCCTTTGCGGAAGTGTCCTTATCCTTCTTGGAAGTTATTCCGAATCCGTGATCCACGGGATCCAGGTGATCCCACGTGCTCGGCCGGTGTGTGGAGGAGCCCTTATGGTAAACGCGAGGATCCAGGAGGATCCATGCGGCTTTTTCGATCCACGACGGTTGATCGCGTGGACGGCTCCGTTGCGAAAGTCGGGAGAGCCTGGGAATGAAATTCGAAAAGTTTCTGCTCGGGGAAACAGGTCACGGAACGAGGCGGCCGCCGGTCTTTAAAAAGTTTTTCGTGGCTCCTGGAGTCCCCGGGGATAAAACAAAGGATAATCAGGTCGCTTTTTATTCCCCTGGGAGCACCGGCCCTGGAATTACCGGCTCTATTTCCGACCCTTTTCCTGTCCTCACTTCGTCCGAGGAGCTCGAATTTGGGACACGTTAATCCTTCGAGGAACTGCGGCAAACATTCCGGGGGATAGATACTCGAACGTGGTTCCGATACTCGAAACAATATTGGCATTGTTGGCATTTGAGAAAATCTGAGCAGTCGATTCGAAGTGGTTGTGTGTTTAGAAGTTTTCTGATGGAGATAAATCATTGTATTCTGAAGAGTCTTCGGAAGAGTCTTATTTCAAAGTATGTCTACAATTTTGAAAATGAAATATTTTATATGATGCAGTTATATTTGAAAGTAAAATAATTTATTTGAGGCAATAATTTTTGAAAATAGTGTTATTTGAAAAATATAGAAAATATTTGGACTTTGTCTTTATTTTTAATTTCAATTTTAAATATTATTGCTGAGATAATAATGGTATTCAATAGATTTATGAGTAGAAATATTAGTGGTAGAAATATGAGCAGAAATATAATATTAACAGAATAATAATTTTGATTATTAAAATAGAAATATTTTATTTTGTGGTTCCGATTGTTAAAATAGAAACATTTTATTTTCGAAATTGTATATCTTATTTAAAAACTATTTTCTTTAAGTAAAATAAAGTAAAAAATATTAAATAGTACTTGAAATATATATTTCGCGACCCCTATTCGAAACTCTGTGAAATTAATCAAACATTCTCGAATTCAGAAATGTCCCTGTTCATTGTAAAATAAAATAATATTTTGAGTATTGTATTTAAACAAACTCTACAAGAACCCATTCTAACATACAACTATGTATATTAAAATTTTTCATACGAGATTATTTCAAAACTTTTCATTTGCTTCATAATTAGACTGCAAATTGTAATGCAAATAAATTCAATATTGCATATCTTTTACATATATTTACATAACAGACAAATAACTGAATACATTACACATTTCCTACATATTTAGCATACTTTATTCTATTCGATTCTTGTTGCAATAATATATGAATTTATCAGTTGTGATTCATAAGTCATGAAGCATGAAATCTCCATATGTCGCTTCCCCAGGCCTGTTCAATATAATCTGGATTTAATTGGTAATTTGAATAAGACATGAACCATACCATTAATAATGGTTGCACACAGTGACATTATAATATCGAGTTGCCAGTTCAATTCTATTGTTTATAGTCGTTCGATGTTCTTATTAATTTCAATCCCAAGAAAAAAATTGTGAGATCTTTCCTAGTATTTGTACTTTACATGTGGCAGACGATTTTCGAAAGACAAATGTGGTTTTCATTGGGGGAGTTTCACGAAAAATCGCGAATAATTTTCTCGTCGGAAATTGGCCGGGATATTTGCTTCTTCCCCCTTCCCTTTAATCTGATATCCGCGAACTGAGACGAAGCTGCTGGCCATGAAGAAATTAAGCGAGGGAAGAACGAAAGCCGAAGTTTGGTTGACCTAATCAAAAGTGGCTGCGAGCGTAGTCGGCTAATTGTAAGTAAGCATCGAGAATCCTAGCCCGGCCCGGGCGATATACACTGCCAATAAACCAGTTAAACTGAGTAACTTGCTGGACACGGTATCTTAAACTATCCAATTACCGTTCAAATGTTCAAATTACGCGCACTTGTACGGAAACGGAAACTCATTCTACTGGTCGAGTTCGCGGTACAGATGTAGCTCTTATCAGGCTGCCTTTGATTAGAAACTGCAGTGCTTCAGCCTCGTAATAGCTTTTTTAGAAAGTTGAAAACGTACTGCAGAATTTTTTATGCATTTTATGCATTTTGAAAAGAATTCAAAAATTCTTGGAGAAATGGGAATAATTTCTTTTACAGATCACTCAATTTCTATGTTCTCGTCCAAGTGTCTTCCCTCCTATTGTTACCGAGGTTTATGCGAATGTCTATAGCCAAGTGGCACCGCAATCTTCCTAATCGAATGGCGAGAAAGCTATAACACTGATCGTTTCAACTTTCACTTCGATTGCAAGTACGGTCGTTACAGTTCGGGTCGTTTTCGAGTCGAAATCTGAAGTGCGATCGATATTGACAGTTTCTGAGAACGGTGTTTGGATGTAATCGAAATCAACTGTTATGGAGCTATGAGTGGGCGAAATTAGGGGAGGTTTAAGTTATTACTTTGTCGATTTTCGATTAGTTTAAAATATCCAGAACTTTAAAGTTGCTATCACAAGTTTTTGCTGATGCGTCATTTTAAATGGACTGCTTTTCTCCTTCGGGGTCGACCATTTTGTCAAGAACTAATTTTTTAATTAATTCACAAGACACAAGATTGTGAAGTTGCTCTTAGAAAGTATATATTCCATTCAATTTATTTAAAGATTCTTCGAATTAATATCAAGGATTTTTTTAAAAACTAATAAATAAATAATGAAGGATCTGAAGTATCTTTGACTCTCACAATTTCAGCACATTTTTCTGTGGTTGTCCGGACATTTCTCATGACTTCAATTTTTGATTACTTGGGTTTTGAACCGAAAATTACGGACGCAGAATAATGGCAATAACAACATGTAGTCGCTATAAAAATTGCAGGATGGTCGCTTTCAAACCACCATAAAAAGTCTGTATTTATTCGATCATTTCAATCCCGTTCCGTAAATTTTTCAACATTTTCATTTGTTCCACCTCAACCTACCCAAATTGCGAAACAATTGGTGGACAATAGTAATGAGAATTGGTAGCTGCCATAAAAATTTCACAATCGTCGCTTTCAATCTTTCCTTCAAAAATTCGCATTTATTTGTACGTTTTTGTAACTTCCCAATAAAATTGATAAAAGTTACGAACAATATCAGAGACAATAGGTACCTAAAAATTTTACTATGGCTTTGAAACTTCAATTATTTAAACAAAATTTGACGTTCTGATCAAAAGAATACACAGTTATTCAAAATGGTAGAATTGCTTTCGTTAAAAATCTGATAAAAGTACAAGAAAAAATCGTATTCCAAATTTTCTGATTCACAATGTCTCCATATGCACAGAAAAAATTCTATCTCATGTTTTACGGTGTGGTCGTATAGAGAAGAGTTCAATCTTTAAATCCGCGGTGGATTGAACCATTAAACAATTTTTTCCAGCTCCACAGTGATTTTTTAAAGTTAGGGGATGAAAGTGGGAAATGGTATCAAGTGGTCACAAGAAATCGTAGTTGAAATGCTATGCCGTCATCGTAAAAACTAAATGTCACTCTTCCACACCAATTTGGTTTAACTTCACCAAAAATTTGTCAAACACTATTTTTTTTTAATTTTTTTTTTTCTAAAACTTTCACTACCCTATTCGTGACATTTCTCTGATTAAAACGACACCAAACACGATACACTTGTCAATTTATCAAAAATGTTGAATTCAAATAACTTACAATTTTTATGCGTGGCTCAAACCACCTTGGTTCGGATAATCGAGGGTTCCACTGAATCGTGCATTAAACGAGCAAATATGCTGCGAAGTATGTCGTGTTTGGACTCATTTTAAACAGAAAAATTAAAGGAATATGTTGTTTCATAAATTTCTTGTCCATATATCGAGGCATTACTGTAAAACGGAATTTCTCACGTGACGAGGCAAATAAAATAAAAGTTTTACGTTCTCCGAGTTCGAATTTCCACTGAAACTCGGTTCTCCGAACGTTCGCAACTTTCTTCAGCATTTTTACCTGTTCTCCGTGGCTTACAACTAGAGGGATGTCTGAGAACGATGAAACTGGCGGACAGATTGGAGTAGCACCGCATAGATTTCCACGTGCGGGATCGATCCTACCGAATGTGAGTCGGCCGAGCCAAGGAGAACGGAGGAGAGGCGGGCCGGATAATTTTACCGGCAATTACCGGATCCAATTGGAAGTTGAATAGACGAAAACGACCTTGGGCGTCGTAAAAGCGACGACACGCCGGCTGGGAAACAAGAACCCGGTCCCTTGAATTAGAAAAGCAACCGAATGAAATTCGCAGCGACGACTGCGAGAAAATGTCCCGGACAAAAAGCCACCCCCAACCCCCTTAAGATTATGCCTTCTATCTAACCCGGGGCTAACCCGGGGCCCCCTCCAAATTGAATTAGGCTCGTTAGTTTCGTTATCTGTCTTGTAAACACTCGGAACGCTTCCTTTTCCCGCTTCTTTTCGCTCCGGCTCCCCCGACGCGTTCGCGCGGGTATAGCGGTCGAAGCAGTTATGGCATTTGAATGAAATTTTACTGAATCCTGGTTCAAGCTCGGGGGAATCGTCCTGCGAAATTGTCTTGCTGGATTCTCAATTGATATTGAAATAATAATCGTTGGAAATGCAAGAGTTCGATTGAGTACAGATAAATGGTTTTCGTGATAAACAGTTTTATATGCAAACTTGTATTTTATATTTTTATATTTTATATTTTATGTTTGTGCAAACTTGTATTTTATATTTTTATATTTTATGTTTGTGCAAACTTGTATTTTATATTTTTATATTTTGTGTTTGTGCAAACTTGTATTTTATATTTTTATATTTTATGTTTGTGCAAACTTGTATTTTATAAACAATTTAGAAATTGCCAAACTGATGACATAAACCCAGCTTCATTTTCCGTGCATTACATCGCCCAATAATTAATTTTTGACAAAATGGCCGACATCCACCGGAAAAGCCGTAAAAGCCTTTTTCAAAATGATATGCTAATAGAAGTATCTGCTTCAAAAATTGTTACAATAATTTCAAAAATCTGGGTTTTGTAAATACATTCGAAACTGGTGAAATTATGTATGAAATGCAAGAAATTGTTTATAATTAAGATTCAAAGCTTGACAACTACAACAATTAATTTTGAGCAAGAATACCTTGTTCAACATTGTGCTCAAAAGGATAATTAAAGTTCTAAAGAGAGCTTTTATATTCTTTCAAAAAATCAGCACACCGATGGCTTCAACCCTCCCTAATTTTTTATACATCATGTGACACAACAATTAATTTTGAGCAAGAATACCTCGTTGAAAATTGAGCTCAAAGTGATAGAGTTCCAAAGAGAGCTTCTATATTCTTTGAAAAAAATCAGCAATATTAAAAGCTCCATTTTTGTTTCTCTCCGGGAAACCTCGAAACCAGCAAATTTATGACTTAAAGCCCCATTAATTTTCCGTGGTGAACGCGGTACGATAATTAATTTTTCCCCAAGTCCACTCAAAGGAACGGATTCCGCAGCACCAATCTCGGTGAAATTAGCTGGTTTACACTCGCACGACTGGTCGGTCCGGTTTTATTTCAATCTCGCGTCCAGGGTCCGCGGCCTCGTTAAAGGTGCCAAAGAAAACCTCTCGGCGAACCGCCGGGGAAATAGAGAAATTGCATGCGAGAATGTACGCGAAAATTCTGTCCCTCCACCTTAGGATTACCAGCAGGTTAATTACAAGAGCGAGAGAGCGGTGCTTCTGTTTACCAGCCGGGCTATTTGTCTTGCAGGTGTTATCAGCCAGGTGATAAGCACCCTCCTCGGCCGTAAACCCGTCGCTCGCGCTGACACCGGGCTTCTTCTTCTTCATCATCTTCTTTTTTCCCCGACCCTCTCTGGCTCTCCAGGGCAAAGGGTGGCAGAGGGTGGCGAATGCTGGCGAAGTCCTCCAGCTGGAACGGAAGTCGCGGGGGATGCTGGAAGATGAGCGCGACCGGTGAAGGAGGACCCAGGGAAGAGTGAAGGCAGGCACCCAGGAAGCCACCCGGAACAACGAAGATGAGATGGGGCGCTGTGCTGTACCTGCTTTCGCTGATGCTCTTCTCGCTGGCCAATCTTTGCTGGGCCTTCATCGATACACGAGGTAACGTGACAAATCTTTGCATATATTTCTAAAAAATTTATCACAAGATATAACAACCATAACCTCGACCGTTCGGACATGTTACATTAGA
>CM052325.1:4430023-4469997 GCA_028455615.1 Lasioglossum zephyrum | reverse complement strand
TCATGTTCTCCTAATACAAAGTTTAATTTTCGAGGTTTTCGAAAATTAAACTTTGTATTAGGAGAACATGATATCGAAGGAGGTATCCGAATTTCAGTAGTACAACTCAACGGCAAGTCAGACGGTCGAAAAGTTTTTCGAAATTTCTGTAGTCCGATTCAGTGACAAGTGGGAAAAGAAAGGTATCGGAAAGGAATAGGTAAATTAAATGACATATTCGCAGATGTATTTTACTATATTCCCTTTATTAATTGATTCTACATTATACATATACATATAAAATAATTATTTCATAACTTGTAAAAAGAGAAGAGATGAAGAGATGAAGAGATGAAGAGGTGAAGAGGTGAAGAGATGAAGAGATGAAGAGACATGCAGGACATACTCAGCCATCTTCTTTGGTAGTGTCCTCTTCTTAGCGTGTCCCCTCCGTCGTCGATGAAAACTGGAAAATAAGAAAATAGAAAATTAAAAAACAGGAAAACCAGAACCTCTCTGTTTGTACTGGTTTGTACCAGTTTGTACTGTTACTAGACGCCACTTAGTGTCTAACTAGCTGAACTAAAATTGGCTCTAAACTTATTCCCTAAAAATACTAGCAAAGAGGAAATATACTAGCCCCGTAACACTACCAACCACTGATATAATATCAGTGCTACCAACGAATGGCAACTGTGAATGCAATCCTGTATTTCCAACATACCGCCCGATTCTTAGGACGCGACGCGAACTTTGCTCAGAATTTTCATAAATATAATGATCGTAGTGCAATGAGTTCAAGCCTTGTTATTGATCGTAAACAATTAAATCAAATTCAAAACTCCTTTTGATAAAAAAAACATCAAACGCACAATTTTGTTCTAAAAATGAGCGACAAAATTGTAACAATAGATTCTCAGAATTCCACTTGTTCTATCGAATAACCCTCCGATCGATCTATTCGACTAATTCGCAAACGATTACAACGATAAATATAACTATTTATTTCAGTGCTACCGATAAGACGATCGTTCGCAATCACAAATGCGAAAACTGGGTTTTCGTAAGCGGTTGTATTTTGTTGGTTTTTCGAAATTGAGGTTAGGAGTGTAGGATCCAGTTTTCAATATTTGAAGGCTATTGTTACGGGCTTCGAACGATTTTCAACGGGCGAAATGGTGCCGACGATGCCGCCTGATTCACATAAAATCTCGTTGAAGATTATCGAGGCGATAAAACAACACCCGGTTTTGTACAGTGCGGATGTGAAGGGCTCCTCGGTTAAACTGCAAGAATTCCGGCAGAAGGTTTGGAAGAGGATTTCCGACGAGCTCGGTCTCGATTGTATGAACTTGTCTATTTTCTCCGCATTCTTTTCAGAACAAAATTAAACGGAAAGCTATTTGAAACAGGTATCAATCAAGTTATCGAATTACTCTGTCGTACATTTCAATTTTATGTATTGTTCAGTGAGGAGCAAAACTGAATCACAGTAATCAAAGATTCAATGTAACTTTATTGGTACCTATTTCTGCTGCCAATTTATTTGATTCTGTCTCAACTGTAATTATATACGTTCATATCAATTCAATTAATAGAATAATCCAAATAAAACATACCTACAATAGCGATTTATCAACCATACAAATGCGAGTGTATTTTTTATTGAAATCTTCAGCTACCTGGGTGCGGTTGCGATGGAAAAATTTGAGAGACACCTACTGCCGTATACTCAAGTATAAAAACAAGACGGAGAAAGGAGTACGCAGAAAAAAATGGATCTTCGAGGATCATCTCAGTTTCTTAAAATTCCCGTACGTACAATAGCTTTCTAACAATGTAATCTGAGAATATATTGGCTACCTTTTAAAATTCTTCAATTAGGTACGAGTCTGATTACCAGCCACAAAGTATAGAATTGACAGAGGACTACATCCAGGACATAAATGCTGGTGGAATTAGTTCTGAAGGTCTCCTGGAGCAGCTCGAAGATCGTAACGATGAAGACTACAGCGAGTACTTGGAAATCCTAGAGGAGACAACTGCTGATCCTATCCTGGATCGAGAATCCATGGAATTGATGGATAATGGGGACACTGGAATGAAAAGTGTGGAGGAGGAAACCATGGCAAACGATATCGATATGTATGCACAACAAATTCAATCGAAGTATAGGAAAATAAGGCCAAAGAAGGTAAAGGTTGAGTCAGCGGAAGTGCCTACAACTTACAGTGTACTGAAAACATCGCCATTCAAGAATACGACAGTAGATGCACCAATTTTTGTTACTGCACCAGTTGCAGGCAGTCCAAATAAAACTGTCCCCACGGGCGATGTAAGTTTAACAACGAGTAGGGTGAACTGTACAATGATTTTAGCACCCTAACTCAAAATCGTAGTAAAACCTTTTTATCTTTTTTCGAAATGTTTGTACGAGCTCTCAACTGTCTATTATTATAAGTTAATTGATATTTTTCAGCGAAATCAAACAGTTTTACGAGTCATAAACCTTTTCTTTTAAAATATATTCAGTGAATAACAATCGTTAAAGACAAATAGTAAACTTACGAAAAATGATTAGCTAAACCAGTTCTTAATATTTGCCATTTAAATAAAAATTACAGTACAATTTACCCTATGTTTTTTGTTTTACTGAAGAATATAGCTATTACTACACTGTTTCTTTTTCTAATTTATAGGATGTAAGGAATAATTACGATCAAGTTTATCTAGCCCCAGAAGGAAAAAGCAGTATCGAACTTTTTTTCGACAGTATGGCCCAAACTGTTAAAAGGCTCCCACCGAAAGCGCAAGCGGATATCAAAATGAATATCTGTAAAATCGTGACAGAAGCTGAGCTCAGATACTCTGGACGTAGTACGCCACAGAGTACACAACAGTTTATTGCACCACCTGGAATGATCCCAAAGTTAGTTTTAATACCATGCAACATGATTGATAGACAGACTAACAAGGGTTGACAGTTTTGAACTCTGTGCAAAGTCAAAAGTTATTGTGATATATTGTAAGATAAACAAGATGAGAAAGATAGCTACCAATGAAGGAAGAAGTAACTGACAACAATTGCTGCAGTGTTGAAAGTATTCTGATGAAGACAATTTTTGTAATTAGTATGGTGTTCCTCTGTTTTGTAACATACATTCATAAAGATTGTTCATGTACATACGTGAAATGTTATCGTTATATTATAACCTACTGTTATACATGAATACACTTATTTTAATAGAATCTGTGCGAGATCTCATTTGTACCCAGTTGAATCATTTTATAGACAATGTTCAATCATTTTTTATATGAGAATAAAATTGTAGTGAAATTCTGCAAACCCTACTGAACACAATGATATATATGTATATTCTGATCGTATAAACATTTAAACATTTCAGATTTATTTGAGAAGGGAAAGAAAAGAAAACTCTTGAATTTGCGCTTCAACTGTAAGAGTTATATAAATGTCTTTTAATAATGCGTATATTGTTAAAATATTTAAAAATGTTTAAATATTGTTTAAAGAAATTTAAAAACTACAACTTAGCTTTTGTTGCAGCAACGATCATTTTACGTTCACTGCGGTAATTATTATCGTACCGTTTGTAATTAAAAACAATAGGACAATAACTTATTTGATTTGAGTAAATATTGAATCGATATATCGCGAGACATTATATAACAGAGTGCACATGTGCGATACCGATATGATATACGATATCTATGCACAAAGGATAAAGATTTTATCTATATAACTTGCGATAAAAAGCTGCAAGTCTAACAATATGATACTAAGATCAAAAATACCGATTTTTCATTTAAATTATCTTATCATTTCAAGAAAGATCAGAAATCTATAATGAAATAGGTACATTTATAAAAGAAGACATATTCGATATCAAGCGACACAGTATTCAAACGATTATTGTAAGTTATATACTGTAAATTATGTTGTTAACAATTTTTAAGTATAAAGGACGAATTAACTTTCTACAAAGTTGTGCTTTTCTTCAAAATAGAACTTTCGCCGAAAAGGTAAGCAATAAAAAGTTTTAGGTTAATTATCGAAATGGTATCCAGCACTGTTCAAATAATTGTTGTATTCATTCTTTATGAATGAAATTACCATCACTTTTCCGACGAAAGTAATCCTTTATTAGATCGCTGTTTTTACAAATTATCGTCATTCAATTAATTTCGGTGATTAAGTGAAAAAATGCAAGAAAAGGCAAAGGATTTTTGGAGTAAATTATTCTGTAATTCAGAATATTGTTTTATCAATTGTTAGGAATGATTGAAACTAGTTCTTAAAATGATTCGTCGTGAAGAACATTATTAACTGTACCATATATAACAAATTACTTTTACGTAATCTGAACGTTAGCGCAAATTGACTTAGTAAATCACAGTAAATCCTGTTGTAAAAAATATTGAATATAATCTTTACATAATTTGATGATATGTTCTCCTCAACGTTTCAGCGAATCATTAAACAAGATGGCCAGAAGAAAAAGAATTCCAATGAAATCACACTAAAGAATTTTAAAAATCACCTGCAAACAATAAAAAATGCCATCACGCCATGGGACCCCAATGACGACATGGTCCCATGGTCAGATCGTCCACCAGAAATTTCAAAGCACTGTGATGTCGTTGTTATTGGTGGAGGTGTAATAGGCAGTTCTGTGGCATATTGGTTGAGAAAGCGAATTCACAAGCATATAAAAGTTGTTGTTGTCGAAAAAGATCCCATGGTAAACTTTTGATTGTACATACATTCGTTTCACGCTTGTTAGGCAAGCGCTCAACTAAATATTAATGATCCGAAGACCATAATTTAATTAGAAAATTATTTCAGTACACCAAAGCATCAACAGTTCTTTCTGCAGGTGGTCTACGTCAGCAGTTTTCCCTGCAAGAAAACATCGAGATGTCCCTCTTCGGTGCAGAATTCTTACGCAATATTAATCATCATTTAGGCATTGGAGGAGAACCTACAATCGATTCAGGCTTTCATCCATACGGATACTTGATGTTGGCATCGGAAAAGGGAGCTGAGACATTATCAAACAATTCCAAATTTCAGAATTTTCTTGGAGCAAACAATGTTTTGATGTCACCATCGAAATTGAAGGATATGTTTCCATGGATCTCTTCAGAAGGTGTCGCGTTAGGTTGTTTGGGACTGGACAAGGAAGGCTGGTTTGATCCGTGGTCTCTGCTCTGCGCTTTAAAAAGAAAGGCAATGTATTTGGGTGTGGAATATGTTCACGCAGAAGCGAAGGGATTCATATACAAGGATACTATAAATGACAAATTGGACAAATTAATTGTAAATTTTCGATTTGATTAATATTTCGTTCAATCTGTAATATAGAAATATCTGCTATGTTGCTAAGGAGACTTATTGTTCGATAGATAATGACTCCACAGGGTGAGAAAACCTTAACTTTTTCAATAGCTGTTCTGGCTGCTGGAGCTGCGAGTGGTGAAGTTGCAAAATTGGCAAATGTTGGTACTGCAGGTGGGATGCTGAGCATGCAATTACCTGTCGAACCAAGGTCATTAGTTAACAATAAACTTCATCAAGTTTCTATCCAAAATAACGAGTAATGCAAGACTCATGGGAATAATTTTCTTATGTAGGAAAAGATATGTTTATTGCTTTCATTGCCCTGAGGGACCCGGTATAAACACTCCATTGACAATAGATTATACTGGAACTTATTTCAGGTGAATGTTATATTAAATTATGGATGCATTCAATTCTTTATACGTTAATGAAATGTTTTCATGATTATATTTTAATGCTTCAGGAGAGAAGGTTTAGCAGGTACTTACATCTGTGGGAGATCACCAGAAGAGGAAGATGAACCACCAGTTACAGATTTAAGTGTCGATTACGATTATTTTGATGAAAAAGTCTGGCCTGTACTTGCACAAAGAGTGCCAGCTTTTGAGAAATTGAAAGTATGTTGCATTTAGAACTACCTCTCTCAAAAATAACATTATTCAATATCAATTTTCTGTTTTGATAAGCAGTATTTTTGTTTTGCTTGAATCATGAAAGTGTTAATTAATAACAAGCAGTTTTCCTTCGAAATAACATAGTTATGTTCTTGTTATATTGAATAATTAAGAATTAACTTTAATGTAAACAACGTGCTCTCTTTTTTTCAGTTAAAATCCTGTTGGGCAGGATATTACGAATATAATACCTTCGATCAAAACGGAATAATTGGATCGCATCCTTTTCATAGAAACCTAATATTTGCAACTGGATTCAGTGGACATGGGATTCAACAAGCACCAGCTGTAGGTAGAGCGGTCTCAGAATTAATTCTTGATGGTACATACACCACCATTGATCTATCAAAACTTAATTTCGATAGAATCATTGACAATTCACCTGTCTTCGAAGCTAACATTGTTTAAACGGTTCCTCACTATTGTACACTACATTGTATTGTTAATACACAGGTGTTACCTAATTTGATACTAAACACTTTTGTATAAATTTCTATGTCACTGTATACAATTCTCTAGCTACCAATTGTATATATTTATATGAAATAGATAAGTATGTTTAGATGCTATGTGATATTTTTATTTGCGAGTGCCTATAACGAATATGTGTGATAATTAGATTGAAATATGTATAAGGTAAAAATTGTAGTAATATAAGTGAATATGATTTTTAAAAAATACTGAGTCTGAGTCAATTACAACGAAAAACCGATGGTTCAGAGTTCAAAAGGTAATGTTTAGAGAAGAAGATATACCTTCTCAGTTACAAGTTACAAAATACACACAAATACAAAAGTTATACATTCATTTTTCAGAATCAAATAATACCAATTTTTTAAAATTCAGCGGGGTGTTGAGAAGATGAGAAATCGCCGCGCATGCGCGTGAAATCTTGCACCATATATCTGATCATATAGACATAGCATTTTAGACATCAGTGTTATGTACATTTATTCTTTTTATGTACATGCCACTATACCAGTGCATAC
This sequence comes from Lasioglossum zephyrum, assembly GCA_028455615.1. Taxonomy (NCBI): domain Eukaryota; kingdom Metazoa; phylum Arthropoda; class Insecta; order Hymenoptera; family Halictidae; genus Lasioglossum; species Lasioglossum zephyrum. The sequence continues at coordinate 4,462,993 of CM052325.1, read as the reverse complement.
TCACATGAGTTGTCAACAGTTGTCAATCACAATTGATTACGATGTCGCTCAGGATTTTCCGGTTCTGATTAAATAAACTGCCGAAGCTTTGATGCAATTTGAAAATCGAAATATATTCAAGAATATTCCTTTCTAAAACAGATGTTCTTTTAAGAATTAATAACAAATATCATAATAATAATTAAAGTATGCACAAAATTTTGAAACATAACCTCTCTCCTGTGATGGTTATGTTTACATGAATTGGTATTTGACTTTATCAAATTTCACATGAATTGTAGTAGAGTTTACCAAATTTTGTAGGATTTTTCGAACAGTGTTTTAAATATCTTCTCGTGTGAAATTGAAACTAAATTGCATTGTTTAAAACGTGTCTATTTAGTCAGATCTTCACTAAACAAATTAAAAACGCAGTGACATAACAATGGAACTGTCAAAAGATGTTATCGAAAGCTTCGCCAACATCTCGAACGTAAACACGATCACCGATGACAATTTCCTGCAGATTGTAGATGCTGTTGTTTCTCATTTACAAACGAATCCTACAGACACAAGCAGTGAGTATACTCTCTATCGATAACGAATAACATTAAACGTTACAGCATGATTTACAATGATCAAGTTGCAGGCATTGTCAAGTCAATAGATTCCAAAGCGATTCTGACAAAGAAGATCTTCGCAGACATATCATGTTTGTTCGTAGAGGCAGCTCAACATGATTTAGACAAAGATAGTTTAAACAATTTGCTGTGTCAAATGTGTAGCAACGAGAAAAGAAGAAAGAGATTGTGTGATGCATATATTAGTAATAAGAAGACCATACAGTCTCAATTGGAATCGATAAGCAGTAATCCGCCACACATTGTTGATATAGACTGGCACCTAGACTACCGTGTCAAGGTAATCGATTAATTTGATCCACCGACAATTACTTTATTTTTATAAAACTGATTTTTAGGTGGATACGTGTAACTCACTGGGCGTTCCTTTGTATCATGTCAAGCTTGTTACTAAGGAACATGAGAGGATAAATCATGTGACATTCTCGTGTACGATACAGCAGCTGCAAGAACTAGTGTTTAAATTTAAGGATGCTATCAGATACTCAGAGAAACTAACTAATGTGTGACTCTGTGTAATAGAGTTTATGATTTTTGTTATGGTGTTCACTTAAATACAGCATACGCATGTATGATGTCTTAAGACCTCGATAGAAATATTTTTATATGTAAATACCATGTATCCGAATAGAATTGCATGTGAATAACACTGTTCAACAAATTGTAACTTTTTCCTTGACATTCTCATGGCTTTAGATGCTTGATCAATTAATAACAGTAGTTCTTTTCCATCACTCTGAACCGTTCAGTAATTGAATTTTGAACGAAAACTTATATTTTAAATCTTAAAAGAATTTTGTCTATCAGTTTCATTTTATGGTGTATTATAGATTTTGCCTTGGACCTTTAATTTTCAAAATAAATGAAAAACATTCAAGAGAATTAGCGTGGTACAGGCATTTCGCTCTGTTCGAACATTCTTAGAACATGTTTAAATATTTATAGAAATTTGTATGTAAGAAACTATTCCTACGTAATAAACATTCATAGAGCGTTCACTATGAAAACGTAAAAATTGAAAGAGTGTCAAATATAGAAATCAGTATCGAACAGTGCAATCGCTAGCCCTGAGCTTATGACATTATACATGCAAAACGTGAACATTTACACAAGAGAGTTATCATAGTAATCGTTTAATAATAAATTCAATTTTATGCATATAAGTGTAATGGTAAAATCTTCTTACAAACAACAGACTGTGTAAAGTATAATCAACTATATTTTTCTTCTCATAATTAAAACATTCCCTACTTGACGTAGTATTTATTATTTACTGTACTGATAACACGCGCGCGTGTGTGTGAGAGCGTATGTGCGCGCGCACACAAACATACGCGGAACACTTGCATAAATTCGAAAAACAAATGACGATCAACGTTTCCATAAATAAAACAAATCTCGAAAAAACTTCGTCTCGAGCCCGTTTTCCCAGCTGAGAACCGATACTCGCAAAATTTTTCCATGCGCTGAAAAAATCCTACACACCCACCATATCTTTTTTCCCCCGCATTCGCATAAATCACTCACTCACTCACTCAGGTACACCTTGTATACAAAAGAGCCGCGCGCGCACACAACCAATAACTTATTAAAAATACATTGTCGCCTTTTGCTCTACAGTCAGACATCTCTCTAAAAATTGCTTTCTCGTAATAGACAAAAAAATACTATCGATATACCGGTTCTTACGTGGCTAGAAAATATGCGTGTTAAATTATATTAATGATCGATAATTTCTTGCCTTTTCTTTATATCCTAATACATGATATAGATTTTTTTTCTTTGAATCATTATACATTATTTACAAGTAAACGTGTCTAAAAAAAAGATCATCGAATATTAAAATTTCTCTATACATTAACTATTTCTTTCTTTCCGGCACTTGGCGAAATTAATGGTGAATCGTTTTTCGTTTTTTTTTTCTTTATCCATGCGTGCTATCTCAATAATTCGGTGCAGTACAATACATCGACAATGACAAGTAATCAAGTTGGAAAGAGAGAAATCTCTCGGGGTGTAATAGCTACACCACATTTGTCCTGTTAACAACTATCTCTTTTGATCGATTCTTTTAACGTTACTTCATATATAAGTTTACTGTGTTAAGGCCTCGGAAATTTTCCTATAACTGCTTCCATTTTTTGTCGAGAACCAAGCCAATCGAAAAAATAAACTCTCGCCATCGCTAAATCTATTTTATCGAATCCTCGAGGCTTTGGTTGAATGAGACGACAACAAAATCTCTTCGGAAGCGTCATAAATACTGACTTCGCGAAATTATTTCACATAAATAATGTCACAGATTTTTCGCAGAGTCTTCTTCGTCACATTCTTGAAAAGCAATGTGCAATCTCCTCATGCCAAAGACCCCAAGTAAAAAAGCTTCGTTGAAGATGTGAAACGTAGTAACAACAAAAGCATAGAAATTTTACAAAAGCATACGGTAGATTACTTTGAACTTTGAAATTGCACCTCCGTCTTGTTTGTCTGGGTCTCAGATCTTTTCTCTTGTTCCTCAGTTCTCCCACATTTCTCACGGTTCGACTCCTGTTTCTCACTGTTGTCTATCTGCATTTTGTTCTGCTCCTTCTCCGCTGGCGCTTCGTCATTGTTCTTGCCAGTGAGACTCCCATTCATTTGGGACACTGATTTCTCCCTTTTCTTATTTACACTATCACTGACTTCGTCGGGTCGTTTCTTCTCCACACTCTGTCCCTTTGTGTGATAAGCATTGTCCTTGTTGCACCCCAGTGAGCTTTCCTGACTCTGTTCTGCAGCTTGAGTGTTCTCCTGCTTGTTCTTCGATGGATTGGCCTTACTCTGTCCAATATTCGAGACAGCAGTTGTATTGACACTCTCCGTACTGCTGAAACTGCCAGTCTTAGACAGATTGAATGCACTGAGATCCTCTTGTGGTGCATTCTCTAGAAGAAGTAGATTGTTAGTCTCGAGGGACGTTGTTGCAACGATCTGGGCCTCAGTTTTGGCTAGACCGTAAGACGTGGGTGAAATTGCAGTCAAGGAAGTGGTCTTGGGAGACTTTGGTGAAGAATAGGTGCTTGGTGGTATTCTCTGGACCGTCGGGGGTTGGGAGACTGAGGAGAAGCCAGTGGTTTGTGGAATATAGCTGGATCGTTGATACAACTTGTTAATCGAAGGTGGTAAACTACTGTGGAAGGCACTGGGGGATGGAATTCCTGTCGGTGAACGGATCAGAGGGTTTGGAAACCTGCTGGCATCTGGGAATGGTGGTGCAAAGTGGGGGTAGATTAGCCTAGGATTCATATTTGGTGTCGGAGAGGGAATAAACGGGCTCGTCGAGAGCATGTTCACTGGTGAATTCTTGGGAGAGATTGGCGAGCCGGTGCTCCTGCAGATGTCCCTTGAGAATGGAGGGTTTGGATAATTCCTAGCGCTTGGAGAATATGGAGGAGGCGAGACAATAGGCGAGTTGATCGTCGAAACGATCGGGGACAGGGTTTTCGGATCTATCTTCATCATACTTAGGTTCCCATTCTTTGAGCTACTAGAAGTGTTCGTGGTCGACGTCGGCGTGATCGTCGACTGTTCTTTTTCTTTGTTGTTGTTGCCGATCCCGTACATTGGCTTTACTCCAGAGGCGGGATTGCCCAAGTACCTCGGCATGTTCCTCATCGTGAAGATCTTCGCTGGCTCCGACTGGATTGTTTTGCTCCGCTCTGAAAGCGCGGTTTGGTGTAATTGACTTTGCGTCTCCTTGCTTTGATTCTTCACCGCTACATAATTGTTTTTGGATAGTTTAGGGTTCCAGCACCTCGGAGGGTCGCGGAGGGTTGTGTAGCCCACCGCTTGAGTTTGCTTCTTGGAAGCCGAGGAAGTCTTCTGTATCGAATGCGACGTTGTCATCGGAGAAGCAGAGGCCAGCGAGGTCACCCTATGGCCGTCCTTCACGTTCGAATAGATGTTCTTGTTTTCTGTCGTCATCATAGTGCTGGTAGGCGTGTAAACGGGCACGTTCGAGATGTTAGCGAGATGCTGCTGCTTGGCAGCATCGCCTGACACCGATGACGAGCTACCCTTCCTTGCAATCTTCAATAAATCTGGAATGTCCGACTTGTTTCTCGTCTCTGTTTTATTCTTCTCCTTCGAGTTCTCTCCGATCTTAGCGCAAATATCATTTATCTTCGAGCCTGAGGCACCGATCTTCGCACAGATCTCATTTAGGTTCGAGCCCTTTGTGATCAATTCTTTCTTGCGGATGGTGGGTTTCATCAGAGAAATTGGAATGGCATCTGGGCAAGGAGGGGCAGAGTATACGCTGGTTATCTCCAGGTTTGCCTTCGAACTCATCACCGATGTTGGATAACTGTTTTTCATGGAGGAAGCGATGCTCATAGGGGGCATAGTAAATATTGTTGGATTTTCCGACATTGACGAGGTCACTATGTTCTCTGGAATCGTGGAGACAGACAATTTCTGAGCTGTGGATGTCGCCAAACCTTTCAAGGAATTTTTCAACATCGCACTATTTACTAAATCCTGAACAGCGTGCGAGAACGTCGGCGTACTCTGACTCATCGTTGACGTGGATGGATTGATTCCGTTTCCAATTGATCCAGACAGAGATGCAGTCAGGTTCAAGGTAGAAAGATTCTCGTTAGCAAATGGTTCGGCTTTTGTGTATGGTGACTTCTGAGGAGTTGCAACGGTCTGCGTGTTGACTCTTTGGGTTGACTCTACAGAAGTTTGGTCCGCTGTCTTCTTCTCTGAACCACTTTGCTGCTGATCAATCGATTGCACATTTTTCACACAGGACTTCGCTTCTTCCGAGTCAGAATTGATCGTGGCTATGATGTGTGTCGAGACAATTGGTTTAATTTCCTCCGACTTTGGCGACATTTTTGTGGAAGGGCCTGATGCTTTGCTCACTGCCACGCCACAACTGTCTGTCGTAGTTTCTGCTGGATTTGAGCTCTCTGTCGATTTTGTGTCCACTTTCTTCGATGTCTGTGGCGCGAACTTTCTATCTTTTATGTTTTTTTTCAAAGAGCTATTGTTGCTATTGTTAATTTGTCCTGTTTTCGGTTGAAACTGCAGCTTCACGCTGAGAGCATTGATTTTCGATCCCGTGTTTATAAGCTTGGTTTCATTTTTCGGATGGTGATTCAGAATCTCCGGTTTCTTATCCGCGATGATGGTGTTGTTGTTATTTTTTGAAGATTCCTTTTTGGTCTTATCATCGCCGCTGGCATTGCATCTGGTTTCACCTTCGTCCACGCATTGCATTGTTTCTTGACATTGCACATTACTTTTGATTTCGACATTATTATTATCCGATTCGTCTTTCGACTGCTCGTCGTTTTTAGTTTTCACGCTTTCAGCCCCCTCGATCAACATTTTATCAACCTTCACGGTTTTTCTGTTACAGAAGTCAACTGTTTTAGATGATTCGTCATCGGTAACTTGTTGATTTAGGGATTGTTCGTTGTTCTTAGCAATCTCGGACCTATTGTTAGCATCTTCTTGTACGGGCGATGCATTCACAGTTTCAACATTCGCAATGGGTTCCTCGGTTTTCGTATTCTTTTTGAATTCCTGATCGGATATATCCGTGATACTCATTATCCCAGTTTCGGAGATTTTCAGTTGCACCTCTTTCCACTCTCTCTTCATAGTTTTCTCTTCTTCGGAGTCGATGGGACTAATTCCAGCATTAAGCAATGATGTTTTATAATTGACATTGTCCTCGGAAAGTTTTATTCGCTTTGGAGAAGATTCGAATATCCTGTAACTTAAATGCAATGGCACTTTCTGAAACAAACAGTAAGATATTTGTAGGATCAAAGTTCGCATGTTTCTCAATGCGTACGGATCATTAATATTTACCCGCCTCCAATGGTAAATGTACATCACATCCATCAACGTGTAACTACTGTGTAGCGGCTCCTCCTTATACATAACATCTACCCTGTGTGCATCAGTTAACCCATACTTAGCTCTTATCAGTTTCTGCAGGTGAAAAATCGTAACTGCAGCAGGACAACGAAGGTATCTCCTCTGAAAAGGTTTCACAGATATTTCCTTGACATCCTTGGATGGACTAAAGTATTCTAACGACAAACTGAGAGACTCGTCCGGAGAGTATATATGCGACTCTGTGGGTTCTCCTCTTGCCTCTGGAGATGCCGTTTGGGCACATGCCTCTGGATGCTTAGAGTAAAACTCTCGCCGGCATCGCATTTCGTCTAGAATAAAATCGATTGAATTAATTTTCTATAGTACGCTACGATCATTTGTGCGACTTACTTTGATAGCATCCAGGTACCAGTTTGTACACAATGTCCTGCAAAGTGTGGTCCGGACGAATGTTGAGTAGTGGTTTACTTTTGTGTACCTGCACCTCGCATATCGGACAGTACTTGTTGTTCTTCAGATACTTGACGATGCAGCTCCTGCAAACTGTAGTGCGACGTTAATCGCCTAAACAATCCAACCGTTGCTTAACTCTTTCGCAACGTTGATGTCCAACTATGTTCACCGTAGACAAAAGGATCGAGGAAAAGATAAAAGAATACACATACACGAATGCAGGCACTCGATGATGGTGGTGGCATCGATGAAGTATCCACAGCACAACTTGCACGTCAACTGGTCGCTGAGCTTGGACAACCTTAAACGATGCCCTCCACTCTGACCTGACATTCTGTCAAATAAGAAATTGATTTGTATAGTTGCCGTTAGCATACAACAAGTTTTACAAAGTAAATTTAGGGTAACACGAGAAATTGATGATATTGCGCGGTATTGGAGTATCGTCACGATACAAATAAAGCGGTACCATCGCACGATTCTCGACGCATTCAACGTCGTTAATGTTACGTTGCAACTTGCTCGGCGACTTGGTAGATTCAAATTGACAGACTTACGTGGCGAACGACGCGAAAACTGCCCGTTTTTATCTAGTAATCGCCATTTGATTGAAGAAGTCAGGAAAGTTGGGTCGAAGCTCGAGGCGAGATTTCACAAATGCTCTTTGCGAGAACATTCATCGAGAAACAAAGTTCGATCCGAATCTGTGAAAAAACACCGTCCACTTGATGCACAGAGTATCGTCGGGTCCGACGATTTTGTCAGATTTTAGTCAATTTAGTTCATCGTAAAATAGGCCACGGTGCCAGGAAAAACTGTGTGGAGAGAACGACAGCAAAACAAAATGGTGGATAAACAATCATCCCAATGACATTTCCAAAAACATGGGTTCCTTTCTCGGAATCTTCCTTCGACGGATCACACGAGTTTCTTGCGAAATGAACGACCGAAATGAAAGAAGCCGGATTATTTGCTTTTCTCGATGGGTATTCCGGTAAATACAATTGTTACAAACTATTTCGTCCATCAGATTAGAGATATCATTTATCGATATCACCGTAGTAGTGTATTGTTGCGTACAGAGATGGCGGGATTCTCAAACGGTTTTAGCGGTTCATTTGAATCGTTCGAATGAGACGCAAAGTATCAACAAGTATATAGTTTTTGATTAACTGAAGCTCACAAAATGACGAGTAAACAATAAATTATGCATATTTCGTTATGTGGGTACATTATGTATTGAAAAAATCCATATATATATATATGTTCTCTTATAATTTTAAGAATGCCATAATTATATAAATTGTATAATTATTATGTAACGAATTAAAATTTATGGTCAATTAAATATTCCGTTGAAACTACTCTTGTACACACATTCGTGTACGCATATTGTACACGCATATGGTTATGATTTGCGCTATGGTGTACCAGTTTTCCGATTTCAACCACAGTTTTTCGCACATGCGCGGCGATTTCAGCATCAGTAACGTAACCTTTTCGATAAAATGGGGTGCTTTGAGCATCCCGCAGACTTTTAAAAAATTATAGAAAGGCAAAGAGTTAGGCTAGCAAGACGGAACACTCGTCTCGAAAATAATACCAGTATACTCCCGCCAATATAACTCCAGGGTAGTTTCACTGTGTAGATACGCTACTGTTTTGGCCGCGCATGCGCGAAAAAGCGCGGTTTTAATCGGAACACTGTGGTTGTCTGGTCGGATAGTATGTGGGTATGTGCAGGTATTTATGTCAACAAATTGTACTGCAAGAACCACTTGAAAACTAACCTATGTTCACCGAATAATGTGATTCGGAATATTTGTGAGGTTGCTGTTTTCTACATTATTTCATAAATTTATGTAGTGTATACTATATAATGCAGTTTCACACGGTGCAATGTAACTCTTTCGAATTAATATAAAATAATTAGTTATGAAATAATTATCGCCAAGATAATTTGGTGCTACCACAGTGAGTTTGTTTTCTGAATAAAGTAAGCATTTCACTTATTTGGAATAATAACAGTATCATTGTTCACGACTGACACATTATCTTCCTTTATTAGAATTTCTTGAAACAAAGTAATCATTTGTCGTTAAAATGGTTACGTTACAAGATATTAGTGTGCAACTTATGAAACCAGCTAAGGATCTAGCTGACTGGAAGTTTCCATTATCCCAGGTATACAGCAATATCAAAATAATCATAACAACATTATAATTACCTAATGTCACGTTTTGTTTCAGATTTTAGAAGAATATTACGCGTTGTTGGAGGAACCATGCAACATAAACTTTGGAGAAGCAGCGCTTGTTCTACAAAATTCGGCCAATGTATATGTGCGCCGAATTGAACGTCTTTTTGCTGAGATAGACGCTTTGAAGCAAACGTTTTTTGGCTACGAGTAACTATTGCTTTTAAATAAAATATAAATAATATAGAACAATAGTTAATTCGTATTTTTAACCAGGGAAGAAGAAAGAAAAAAGTCTGTCAGCAAAGAGAAACGGGTGTCCAAGAAAGCGTACATTGATTTCGAGAATTTTGTTCTGTGCGATCTCGAGAAACAAGTTGGTAAAAAGATTGATAAAAAGCAGCGTTTCTCCACGCAGAAAAAGATTAAACTGTTGAGTCATCGATTTACTCAGTTAGAAAACAGTGTTGCACAGTTGTGTATTACCATTCAAGCTTTTGATGTGTTGGGAGAGATTATAGGGAAAAAATATGATTTTCGGTAAGGAGAAATTGATTTAACTTGTTTTCCTATCTGAAATAAATTATAAATTTCAAGGTGTAATCAAGCTATAAATACAACTGGAATGCTGGTAGACGAACTAACGCCTTATGACTTTAATCATGTGATCGGTTCCCGTGTTCAGAAAGGAAGAAATTCTCTGTCGTCTTACTCGGAACCAAAGACTCCTGGCACTGGAACATCGGGATATCATTCGGCTGCTTCTATAAATGATAACGAATTTGTCACATCGATCAACGAAGAGTTCGAAGAAGAGAATGACTTTCCCTCGGCCGTGACAGATTTTGCACCAGTAACTGACATAGAAGTCACAGAAAACGAAAACGTGATAGACACAGATCATAGAGTTCTGCCTACTACCATTTGTTCTCAGCAATGCATCACGAATAAAGATTGTTACGGAGATCAACATAGTGAGAACGATGCAGTGTTGAATTCAATTGATGTTAGTGCTCAAAATTGCAAAGAAGTTAATCCAATTAAGAAGAAATGTCCGAACGAAAGTCTAGAGCAAGTGGTCCAAGTTGAAGAATGTAAGAGGAACGATGAAAGGTGTAAGATTACAGAGAAACAGGAACATGATGAAGTAAATAAATGTAAGCATTTAGAACATAATTCTAAGGAAGATCCACTTCCTCAGGTAGAAGAGTTCGATAGTTTACAGTCCAAGGAACTACTTGGAGTACGGAAAAAAGGGTATGAGTTACGTTTAAAGTTTATAATTCTACTTCAATGTATATGTATATTAATCTTTTTATCAGGAATGAGAAAACGAAAGCAACGATATGTTCTGTGGAAGACATCAATGAGTCTGCTTGGAGGCCAATGCCGTTATTTAAGGGAATGAAAACTATTCTTCCTGACGACTCGCCTGTTTTGAAACTTCCGGAATACATTTCTCTTCTGGAAACCAAATTTAGTTCTGTATGTACAAACGATCGTTACACTATCGCCAAACTTGTGCTTCGATAACCATTTGTTTTGTTTCCAGAAGAAACGTAAGCGAGCATCGAAAGTACACAAACCAGAATGTCTAACAAAGCTTTTCCTACGTGAAGTAGAATCATTCATGCAGAAGGAAAAGAATTTTATTTCACAAGCGAAACAGAAGTTCAAACGTTTGCAAAAGCGTAAGTTCAATTGAATTATTTTTTCAGTGGTGTTGTATCGTGTTGTCAGCATTTTCTTGTTTTGAACAGAGGAACTGGAAGATTTCATGAAAAATTTTGACGAATGTTTGAATAGCACGGAAAAAGAGAATGATGTTTCAAGATACGAAGCCATGACAGATTCTACCATTGATTCTACCCAGACACCATTACTGGGCTTTCGAACATCTGAGAAGCAAAGCAATTGCATTGAGAATAACAAAGCAGAAATTGCAGAAGAAATGAGCAGATATCCTTCTCCTGATGCTGTCAGATTAGAATCGGCTCATAATTCATTCGATATCAGCCCACCACCCCAGTTGCCTATCCTATGTAATGATAATGATTGGTACGAGCCCTCTATCTCGGAAATGGACGTGTCTTATTCGTTACCAGATTATCAAACGTTAATCGAGGATAAGATGAAGGAGATCTTCGAAGAATCCAACGTCACGACCACCGAGTTAGATCAATCTGTCGCCAAATGGCACGCTTCCGTGCAGCCAATATTGTCCGAGGCGGAAATTAGGCCAACATTCCGAATTCAAGATTACGCTTCCCACATAATAGATACGTTGCAGACATTGGAGCAAAAGAGCACAACATTCGACAACGTTGTTCAAAATAAACCTGCTTACGAAGTCGCGAGATACTTTCTTGCATCGTTGCAATTGGTATTTTTCATTATTACTTTACATTATCTAAAAAGAATGACATTCTTATAAATTTTCTGTCTTTTGCAGGCCAATACGTACAACGTAGAGATAAAAACCATAAACAGTGATGACAACATAGAAATAGCATTGCTTGATGACAAAGACCGTGAAAAGAAGTAAGGCAGTGGGCGGTAACACTTTTGACAGAAGAAAGAGCTGTTAATTGTATAGTTTGTTCGTATTTATTCGAAGACAAATTGTTGTTTTTATTTTTGATATTTTATAAAAGTGAAGTTATATTCTTATAAATTTTACGATTTAATCTGAAAGTTGACTAAATTTTTAAATAAAAAGCCTCTATAGAATATCAGAATTTAAAATTTATCGTCATGGTTGAGCTTAAGTTGAAGAATTCTAATTTAGGATCATCACTGGGAGAAACTAGGAAAGTGATATAGCTAACCCTTTGTCCTATAATAACGTATGACACTCATGATTTTCAAATCCATTTTCCACTGGTTTCTTGGCCCTTTTTACCTGTTATTTTCCTCCACCTTCATGGTCGCGATATTTTTAGCTACGTATCTGCGAGATTACAACTATATAAATAAACGTTTTTCTATTTATTCTGTAATTCAAATACGCGCGGTGACGTAACTATGATAATAGTTCGTAATACCTAAGAATGGCGCTGATTTCGATTAGCGAACATCAGATGTGGTTAGTCGATGGTCTAATGCTTGTACATTGCGTTGCAACGTCTAGAGAATCGTGTTCGAAGACGTAGTCCCTGCGAATCAGCGTTGAGCTGCTCCGTTTCTACCTGCGGCGCGCGGCGCGGCGTCCTGTACTGTCAAATTGGAGTTTCGAGTGTGTCGTGAAACAGTGAAAGTTCAGAGCGAAAGCGAAACGACGCGACGGGAGTGGCCCTTTACTCAGTACAATCGACGGCATCCGATAGAAATGAATTGATTCCCTTTCCGAGAACTCTTTCGCGGAGTGTTGAAGCCATTCGTGTTTGGAATTCCTCGTTCTATCGTATATTTGTAACTGGCAGCCATGGAAGACGACCTGCCGACCGAGTACGATGTCATCGTCGTCGGGACAGGTATTGATTTTTGCGATACACTTCCCATTTATTCTGACGACTTCTCGTTTTCGATCATGATAATCCCACGATCATCTTCCGCAGGTATGACGGAGTCCATTGTCGCAGCTGCTGCGAGTAGAATCGGTAAAAAGGTCCTTCACCTAGACAGGTATGTCAGACATTCTCTGTCTTTCTCTCTCTTTTCCCCCTTCCCCACCCCCCTCTCTCTCTCTCTTCCTCTCGCTTATTGCATATCTGTCTCTCTTGTTCGATGTTCTCTACTTTTTCTTCTATTTTTTCGTTGTCTCACTTTGTTTCACTTTTATATTTATAAATTTATACTTCGAAAGAGAATATGTAGTATTTAAGAATGTGTAAGACTGTCCGTGAATAACCATAGCGAATAACGCGGAATGAAATTTTATCATTCGAGACTTCGTTCTCGGGAAAATTTTCGGGAAAGTTCGTTTTATGTTTTTGTCTATTTCTTCTCAGCGAATAAACTCTTTTTTCGATTGTACCACAAATATTTAGACATCCTACTTCCACTTGTATGTATGTATGTATGTATGTATGTGTGTACACGTATATACTCGTATATGATTTTTATCAGAGATATTGAGAGAATTTTTGTTTTATACTTAGTTACGTAATGTATGAAAAACAAAATTTTTCGTTTGATGGTGATAAAGAACGATTGAAACTGTTAAATAAATAAATGAAATAAATAAAATCACTGATCTAAATTAAACTTTCTTTCTGTCGATTATATCATTGAAAAAATTACATTGCAGTAACGAATATTACGGCGGTCTCTGGGCAACGTTTAACTTTGACGGTCTGCAAAAATGGATAGAGGATTTAAAAATCTCGAAAAGTAACACCAAAGATGTATCGGGAATAGAACTGCAACCGGAAGAAAAATTCTTGAAAGCCAGCGATCAATATTCTACTGTTGAGAATATTGAAGAGACTTGGTACATTTCAAAGTAAGTTCCTTTCCGCAAGTTCTTGACTATGCTCTAAATTGGAAATTAAACGGCCTTTCTATCATAGCGAGGCTGATTTACCTGTGGTCTCTTCAAAAGATACTCAAACTGATTGTAGTGGGGAAGGTAGTGGTAGCGGAGATGAGAAAGCAGACGAGGATAAAGTTGATAAGAAAGAGAATGTGAAACATTGGAGCATAGATCGTATAAGAAAGGAGTACAGGAAGTTTAACATTGACTTGGCCCCGAAGGTACAATGAAAATTAATAAATTAAATTCGCTGCTCTATTCATATTTCATTATTGCACAACTACAATTTTCTTCTGAACAGTTGCTCTTCGCGCGAGGTGAACTCGTCGAGCTGCTGATTTCCAGTAACATCTCTCGCTATGCTGAGTTCCGATCAGTCTCGAGAGTGTCAACATTCATGGATGGGAAGCTGACGCAAGTACCTTGTTCGAGAACCGATGTATTTGCCAACAAAACTGTTAGTCTTATCGAGAAGAGAATGCTTATGAAACTGCTTACATCATGCATGGTGCAAGGAGCTGACAGCCCAGAGTTTGATGGTAATTATATAATTAGAGTCTAACTAATTTAAGAAATTTTGTATTCGCAATGGCACTAATTTGAAATGATTTTGTTTCATCAATAGGATTCCGGGACAAGACTTTCTTAGAGTATCTTCACACAAAGAATTTGACACCGATTGTGCAGCATTACATAGTTCAAGCAATTGCAATGGCTACTGACAAGACATCTTGCAGGGATGGTGTAAATCGCACAAAGCATTTTCTTAACAGTCTTGGACGATACGGTAGCACACCCTTCCTTTGGCCTATGTATGGTAGCGGGGAATTGCCTCAGTGCTTCTGCAGGTGAAGTTGTTGTTCAAATTTTCATTACAATCATTGTACTAGAGCAGCATTAACTAATTAAAAGGGTATAGTCGAATAAGCATGGGGACAGTGTCTCTAAACTAAATGAATCTTTCAAGGGCCATTTCTTTCATTCCGCTTAATTAAAAATGATAAGAAATAATCAGAAATGTTTCGATTACTTTCAGATTGTGTGCAGTATTCGGAGGAGTGTACTGTCTGAAGAGGCAACTCGATGGTGTAGTAATAGATAACGAGAAATGTAAAGCTATCATTAGCGGCAAGCAAAGATTGACCTTGGAGCATTTAGTCGTCGGCCAAGGTCACCTGCCACCGGAGATTGTAGCCTCCGAAGGCGAGCAACGGATATCACGTGGAGTATTTATTACGGACAGGTAATAATTGTCACTATAAAGAACAAAAAGAAACACGTTTCTATAGAACGATAACAAATCAGTCTTAAATGAAATCTCTACACAAACAACGTGTGTATCTACCATGATTTTATTGCAATTTTTGTAGATCAATAATGCAGGGTGAAAAGGAGAATTTGACACTTTTATATTATCCTCCAGAGGAACCTGGTCAAGAACCTGTTACGCTGATTGAATTGGGACCATCAACAAATGCTTGCCCTCAAGGACTATGTACGTAAAAATGGTTGCCAAGTATCATATATTTTAGAATTTCAGGCCAGGCTTTTTTATGTTGAATTTATTGTTCTGTTCCGATGCAGTTATGGTTCACATGACGTGTAAGCGAACGACAAACGCAAAGGAAGACTTGGCCTATGTTGTCAATAAATTTTTAAGAGCGGAGACCTTCGATCCGTTGGCCAATCGCGCATCCATTCATAGCCATACACAGACTGTTTCTCCAGACAAGAGACACCTTCAGGTTAATTTTCCTTCCTCGTTCAATTCGCGAAAGAAACTCCATGATAATAATGAAGAACGTATTTTCAGGAAGGTGAACAGGAGAACGACAAAGAGGAGTCTATGGAGAATATAAAGCCCCAAGTTTTGTGGTCATTGTACTTAAATCTACCCGCAAGTGATATTAAATTAAATGATACTGCGCCGAGCAACCTACATCTCTGTTCTGGCCCGGATTTAGAACTCGACTTTGACTTTGCTGTTAATCAGGTTAATTTTGAAATTGTTACTACAATTTATCTGGACACCTTCAAGCTATTTTGTTCTGTTTCATCGGGAACGTTTTATCTAACGACGTATACACGAATTTATCCAGAATTTTTTAATACAGCTTCGATTTTTAGGGAAGGGTATAGTCGGCCAGGGTTTGGGGGCTCTATCGAATGATACGATGAAAGATTAATTTGGTTTTTGGAGGCACCTTATCCGACTATACCCTTGGTGAAAAGTTTAGAAACGCTGATTTAAAATTAAACGCGATGTACAGTTTCATTTTTTCTTTCATTGCTGTTTCAATATTTCATTACGATTCTATAACCTCTAGAATAACGTATACATTTTAAAGGCAATGAGCATCTTCAAAGCGATGTATCCCGACGAAGAGTTCCTCCCGCGAGCCCCAGATCCAGAGGAGATCGTGCTCGACGACGAGGAGGAGCCAGGACCGAAATTCGAGGGAGATATAGAGGCTGAAGAGAAGCAGGATGTCGAGAAGGCTGAGAAGGAGGAATAAATGGTGTTTATTTCGTCTTTTCATCTTGAAAACACGGGCCAGCTCCCTTAGCCGCACACCTCTTTCTATCCAAAGTTGTACGCGCCTCCTTACGTTCGAAAAGTTGGCCAATTTTTATCCGAACGATCGACGAATCAATTTTTACTAGCTTTGTCATGTCCGTAAATAGTGCTAGACGCCACACGTACTAACTGAAACAATTATCTAACGAAATCATGTTACTTTACAATCGGAGACTTAAACTATTAGTTTGTCTAGCACTCTTTGTAGACGTTTATTTCTTCTTTCAAAAATTTCTCAAGGCCGAGAGCAAAAAATTGCTCGTCGATTTTCGAATGAAATGACCAGTCAGCTGGCGCTCAAGTCTGCGTTACACTCGCTCTTATCAGATTACAGTCTGGCCGACCGAAAGCATTTGTTTTTCTTCCTTTTTTCTCTCTTTTTCTCTCGACGAAAAACATTACTCTTTTTCACCGTTTCGTTTCGAGGAAACAAAGTGTAGTTATACAACACATAAGAGAGACGTGGGGGGATCGATCAGTCATTGAATTGAGAAAAACAGTTTTGAATTTTATGATGCATATTTGTAATCGGTTTCTAGTTTAATCCAGATACTTAAGGCCTATCCGGCACCGGTTACATTTATGAATGATGAAATGAGAGGGGGATACGATTGTTGTTAACTTCATTGTCTTGATTGCAGTTAATTGTTAGCGCACATGTAAGAAAAAGAAGAAGAAAAGAAACAAGAACATCGTTCCACGTTCCTCTACTATATAATACAAGTAAATATTGTAATGTCTTTTATCCGATCGTTAATACATATTATACATCATTAGTGTATTTATTACGTACTGTATTACATAGCATAGTTTAATCATTATACATTGTTAGTATAGGGACAACTCTAGGCTGCGAAAAATCAATCGTTCCTCGACTATTTATGTAGATTTCCTTAATTTAATTAATGGATAATAACACTTCGGTCGTTTAATTTTAATATCGTCATTTAATGTTCGTTGCACTCAACTTTATGTAATTTCTTATTTTTATTTTATATATTATTGTTGTTACTTTTGTACGCTTCGATTTTATATAGTTCGCTTTTCTCTGGATAAGTATTGACTATTTATTAAGTTTTTTGTTTCACTTTTTTTTTCTTTTAAATATTGTCACCTTTTTTCGAATAAAAGAAGAAAAAACATTCCTTCAAGACGATTTTATGGTTAGAGAGATATATGTGTGTCTTTTATGATTGAGAAGAAAGAAAAAATGCTGTCGGTTGGTTTCGCTCGTATAGTATGAAAATTTTTAGACACATTGACCGTAGAGCGGCTTGAATGTCAGAATCGATAATCTTTTTCTCGCCGTTGCTGCTTCGATGTGCGCGCATTTATTTACATTTATCTGATAATACGCCGTACTCAGCATTGAAATACAGTAAACTGATACGAAACGAAATATAACCATTCATTTCACCAGCCATGCATCCTAGAAAAATATTATTTGTTCTTTCTTTATTCAATTTATATAATTAATTGTCGCTGAACATTTACCCGGCGCTGCGATTGCTTGTTTTAATAATTACCGAAGAATGTTGAAGACAAAAGATTTATATATTTTAGTAGTCTATACAAAATTTCATTTGATGTTTCATATTTGATTATTTCATTCCACCGATAATTTCTTTTCAAATAACGATCCCAAGAGAAGCTATTGTTTATCAATTATTATAATTGTCGAACAATTTATAAACTACTATTTGATCAAGCAAAATGTTAAATATCAAATTAGAAATGATTATTTGAATGGAAGTAAATCTAAAATCGTAGATGGACGATATTGTTTCTCGCTCTCTTTCTCTCTCAGTTAATTAACAATTTTAATGTTTATGTAAATAGAGAGTTGTTCTTTTAGAATGCATAAAATTAATGGGATTTTTTAGACGGTGCTATTACATGCTAGTCGAAGAAATTTCTGCGAAACGTTTAAAGTTCCACGACGATCGATTCGCGGATGCAGGCGAGGAAGTGCGTGCGCACTCCTGGGTGCATACACTCTTTTATTAAGTGCTCGGTGCAAAGCGTGCTGCACCGAAAACGAAGTATGCAGTTGGTGTTGTGACAAATCATATAATTCTTCTTTTCTGTGATACATCGAAGTGGCTGTGCTACAACGTGTCTTCGGAACCACTGAATCGGTAAAAATGCGCGACAATGTGAGTCTTTCAACCCGTGTCGTCACGTTGCATCCATTGCATCTTGGTTTCCTCTTTCCTCTCATCGGTTGACGGAAAAAATTCAATTTTCCCATGAGAAACGTACTCGAAGCGATCCATCACATTTCACAAAAGTAATACGACTCCAACAACTTATTTCATGCACCGGTGCTTTCATTGTTTACGGATGTTCAAGAACCGGTGGGAGAAGAGAACTCAATGTTTTCAAAAAGCAATATCATCTTTCTATTTTACGAATGAAAATGGTTCAAATTTTTTAAACGATTTTCAAAATGTAACTTGAGTAGGTGAAACACATTCATGGACATTTTCTCCGGAACTCGATATATTCTTTATTTCACATGATCGAATTTGATTTTTTGAAATGCGAGATCGAATATATGAGAATGTTGAAATGATTTGGAATCGATTGTTCGTAGGAAGGATTGGCGTTGCACCTGTTACTGTTATTGGTTCTGTGCGCCGACGTGTATACGACAACTGCCAAACATCTAATTAAAAAACGGAATTACAGCGATCAGAGCGTCAGAGGCTACCTGGCGGAGGTAAGTGGACCGTAAACAAAACGTATCTTTGCAAAGTGAAGATTGTTAAACATAAAAGAAGTGATTTATACATCCGAACCTTCGGAAGCTATTGACCTCGTTTGACCTCGAATGACATGTTAGATGAAATACAATTACGTTTCCAATAGAAGTTCCAATAAAAGACAATTTTTAGACGAATCATGCTCATCGAAAATCACCGAAAAAAACTTTTCAAAGGAAAATTAGGTAATTATTTCGAAGTTGGGCCTCCTCTCAGATTTTGATGAAATTTAAATATGTTGTAGATTTCTATGTTTCGAACAACTTTTCCCTATATATGTTACCACCGCTCGATTTTAATTTCTGAGATATTTGCAAAAAACTATCGCTAATACTGTGTATTGAATTTTTTGTATTCCTGCACGCTCCGTGGTCTATGCTGATATACGAAAATTCAATGCAGTATTAGCAATAGTTTTTTGCAAATATCTCGAAAACTAAACCGTGCAGTAGTAACATGTATAGGGAAAAGTTGTTCAGAACGATAACCTTGACAATATATTTCAAAATATTGTTTAAATTGTTATAAAGAAATTTTTTTTTAGTTTTTAAAAAAATTTTGTATTGCAGCGAACCTGTTGGTGGAACGAGGTCTGCAAGGAGGAGTTTCACAGTAAATTTCGGTGCCGTTGCCCTCGATGGTCCTACTGCCGTGCCCCTGGTAGATACTACGACGCACACTGCAGCATGACTCAAACCGGCTACATCTGGACCCAGCCAGAGACCTCGTTGACGCTCGAAGTCAACAAATGATCCTTGTACAGGACCAGTTTCTATTCGTTCATCCCTTTCGCATAAATTTCTTCGAACAAATTCCATGCTCCACGAGTAGTCGCGTTTTATAGGAACTATTTACACTTGTTAACGTTATCTCTAGACTAGATAACCGAATTTTTCTGCGACAACGACAGAGCCTACCATATATAACGTATTCTTCTTCCTTGCTTCAGAGTGCTGTCACTCGACGTAACTTCAACTTAACGATCACTACAATAATCATTTCCGAACGCGTAGACAGAAGGTTCTTCCATTAAGTTCGATTAAAGAATTACAAGCAACGATTTAGGATATTTTGAAAAATTTCGAACGTTCATTTTAGAATATTGCGAACGGTTTCTTGGTTTCACAATTGACAATAGCAAGGCGATACACGGTGATAATAGGTAAACTTTCGTTGGAAATTGTCCGACCGGGCAAACGAATTTATAATAATAAGATTATTCTAGTCAAGTGATATTGTTTAATATCGTAGCTTATTTTAATCATTCGATCACGTGATTAAGCATAAGTTTTAGGGTAAATTCCGCGAGTTCGTGCAATGAAAAGTGTTCATATATATAAATGTGTGTCGACTTTTTTGGTGTCCTTGTAAATAATATATACCGATTTAATAATTAATATTTGCGGTTTTAATTATGATTACTAAATAAATGGAGACGACCTTGAAGCAGCTTATTATTTTCCCCTCCAACAGCCGCCAAATAAAAATAAATTTTAAAAACGTATTTTTAAAAATTTATTTTTATTTAAATAATTATTTTCTGCTTTTTAGTCTTGTGTTAATACTTGCATCACTCTTTGTTAATGCTTATACTCACTTATAACACTTATACTCACTAAGCTTGCTGTAAACACTTGGTAAACAAAGCGATGATGCACTACCGGTCGTCGCGCGGGGACGAACTATCGCAGACTGAGCTGTATCGGGGCCAGTCGGGGCGAAGTGGGTCCGTGGAGTGGGGATGAGTCAAAGTGCGCACGCATAGTAAAGTAGAGAGCATTGTCGAGCGAAGTGGGGATCGCTGAACGCGATGACGTAGTTTCGTGGGGGGATGAAAAGGTAAATATTTACGTATAGACTTTAAAAAAAATTTTTTTTGAATAATGCATTGTCATCCAGTTCTGAAAAAATTTGGTAAGAACGTGATAAGAACACGATAGAACTGTAGTAAGGTAAGGGAAGGGGCAAGGAAGGAAGCGAGGTATACAATTTCTTCAATAGGGTGTAAAGTATAAAGTTCAACCCAAAATGAGTCACGCGCCTATACGACGTACGCAACGTACATTTTTGTTAGACGTGTTGCCGCATTTTAGGCGGATTTTTAATTGTTTATAGCTAAATAATGAAGTCGAAATCGCAATATTTTTATTCTTCATTTTCGTCTTATATTATCGTCGAGAACCACCATTTAAATTTTCTCCCATTTGTAGTCGAACATCCTTAATAATAAAGAAATATGTGAAATTCATATATGTATAAAAGACTATTTAACACTAAAACTACCGAGAACTGAAAGCGATTAGAATGTTTTAGCTGATAATTATGACCCGGCACTGTGTCATCTGGGCTATCTGTGCCATCTGGGTAAAATATCGGTGAATCTTGAATTATCGCAGCTTGTAATTTATTTTAGATTTTAATAATGACATTTATACAAAGTATTCTCTTGATTGCACGCGGTAGATTAGATTATAAAATTTCTGATACTGAAGTATGTATGATGAAAAACAGCGGATATTTTCAATGATCGTGTGAATTATGTACACCTTTTTATATACTACATACATTATTTGTTATAATAATAATTTTCAGCATGATATGGTTAAGCATGCGAGACCAATATATATAAAAAATCTAATTACAATTATTCCGTAAAATAAATTAATGAAACTTGCTTAACGTAATCGAGATCGATAATTAATTAATATATCCATATAGTAATTTTTTTACATTATACAAGATTAAAACGCATTATATTAATTAAGTATCGAGTAATTACATAAATAAATGTTAAAAACATGAAATATTCATGTTAATTATACTATACACTTATTACATTAACGTCATGTACTTTTGTACAAAGTGCATTGTGCAAATTGAAATTAATTTTCCATCGTTTATCAAAAATTAGCAATCGTTTATGTTTTTATTAAGGAAGCTTATTTTTCTTATAAATTACTTCTAAAAATTTCCAAAAGATCTGAGTGTAGAAAAATCATCACTATAAAAATGTTAACTTGGGAACATCAATATTTTTATCATTTTATATATAAATATTTATGTCTGGTGCTTTATATTTTTATATATATTAATTTCATGTTGTTTATTCTTTGCAAAATTTTGCCAAGCGAATAAATCGTGTAAAGAATAGAATTTCATTTTCTTTCTAATATTGACTGATAGTATAATGAGATTGTTTTGTATTTTCGAAATTCTCTTACATACATATAGCGCAAGTATACAGGATATCTCAACCAAATATCTACTTTGTTTATTAAATTTATCATAATGT
Organism: Lasioglossum zephyrum; assembly: GCA_028455615.1. Classification (NCBI taxonomy): domain Eukaryota; kingdom Metazoa; phylum Arthropoda; class Insecta; order Hymenoptera; family Halictidae; genus Lasioglossum; species Lasioglossum zephyrum. The sequence goes on along the minus strand of CM052325.1, from coordinate 4,440,719 downwards.
ATCGTATGAAGCACATATTATTACAAAAAGAATTTTTTCTTAAGGTTGTTTGTAGATTTTACGTTAATAAATCTTATCTCAAAATTGAACGACCCGAATAGTGTAGTTATTATATATGATTGTTGGATATGTATTTTATTTGACTTTCAAAAAAATATGGAACACGTCTAATTAAAACAAAATTTGTTAACAAACAAGTTTAGGAAAAACAATAGTAAATCAGGTAGATATTTAGGTAATGCATCCTGTATAAATAAATAATGGAGCAATTGTACTGTACCACTTGATTTGTACTATTTCCATCTATGTACAATTTAATCCGAGATCATTATATATTATTAATCTCGAGGATATTTAAAATAGTACTATCGAAATCTAACACTAGTTTTATTGCAATCAATTCCGTGCTTAGGTTAAAATATCTACTATATAAAATCTTTCTTTTGTATATATCTTTGATTCTACATTTTTTCAGAGTAATTTTGAGATCATGAAAATAATTTTAAAAATTCAATTGCACCAAAACAATATCAAATTTGTATCACAAAGCTCTAAAAAATAATTAATCCGATGTAAAAGCATCTTTAAAAGGCTGTTAACAATTCACTGTAAACCATGTTTTCAGTAATTTTTTTGAGGCAAAATTAACTTTGTAAAATGTGTCATACCTGTTTGTTTCTTTACTCGATAAATTCGTCGTCGTCGTCGTCAACGAACCTAATGTTCTGATCGCAAAACGAGCCCTGTTTCATGCAGAACGATTCAATACCGTAATGCTGGCTTTCGATGTTCAAGGTCCCCTCGTCCTTCAGCTTTCGGACTTGCGCAAAGCTTGCCAAAGGACTCCCAGACAGCTCTGTCATGGGAATGTTGATCGTGTCCTTTTTGTGTACCAATGGCTGTTTGCAGTCAATCAATTCCTTGTACTTGCATGACGTTATATCGTCATCCACATCCTCTAATATCTTCGTCTGCAAAGCTCTCTTCGGTGTGCAAAGCTTTTCCTTCTTGCTCGATTCATTATTTATGGGACTCGCATGGGTTTTCGAGGGATTCAATTCGTCGACGGCTTCGTCGTCTTTGTCTGGACGTACCCTATGAATTGATGGGCTAAGATCAAGTGAAATTAGTATCAATCCTATTGAAAATTTACAGGGTGTCTTAATGTAAATGGTATCGGAAGAGAAATATCATAGAAGAACAATTTTTTGTCCGGTTATTATTTTTTCAGTTTTTTTCAAGGTCATCATTGTTTTTTTTGTTATTCCATCTTGTAGCGGCTGAAAAAATATATTTGAATATGCTTAAGTCATTACTTCCATGTAGTCTTGATTCCGAAAAAATTTAATAACATTGTAGGATAAAAAATATAACGATGACCATGAAAAAAAACTATGAAAAAAATAACCGGACAAAAAAGATTGTTCTTTTATGATATTTCTCCTTCGATACCATTTAAATTATGCCATAAATATTTTTCGTGTGATTAAAAATAAAGGAGATATTTAGGTGGCCTGACAAGTGGAATGAAAGGGTTTGGTTTCAAACATATGTAACTCCGTGAAGAAAAATGGGATGAGGGTCTACGTGGGATCGTTCTAAAGCGTGAAATTTCTACTTTCAAATCTACTAAATTATTTACTTGTGAGGATAGTTTTTGTGTTGGGTGGCAGGCAGAGAAGCGTAGAGAGGATTCCAGATCTTTAAATACTCCATTTAAAAATTCGACCCATTGGAATCTTGCGAAATGAAAATTGGAAGACAGGCTATTAGAGCTCATTGTGAAGTTTAAAGCCTCTACTTAGCCGTTACTTTATCGAGAGTTTTTGAAACTATTCTAACTGAGAAAAAATAATCGTGTAACTTAGGCTCGATTTAAAAAGCGTGATGCGACTCGTTGTGACAGCCCTAAGTTCTGTTATTCGAAGGCAGAAAGCGACACTTATATAAGTAAATATGGTTAGCTCACCTCCTGTTTGGAATAACGCAATACGGTTTATGTTCAAGAGCACCAGACACAGATTCCATGCTAACTTTAATACTAGAATCTTGCAGAATCTTTCGAACAGGAAGCAACTTTTCGTACGTTCTTGCTTTCGAATTGCCGGAGGTTTCGTCTCGATTTATGTTTACATAATTAAAATTGTGGCAGTAATTTTCTCCCTTTTGCATATACCGGTCGCTATCAACAGAAATCTAGTTACTCTCATGCTGGGAACAAGACACGCATTATTTACAAGGAACTTTCAAATAATTATCATTCAAACTTTCAACTAAACGTTTGAAATAAACCATAAGGAATCGTAAATCTCTGCTGTCCGGATATTACACATTACTACTCGCTATGAATTTTCCACGTGTAGTTGGCGATGAACAATTACAGTCATGGTTGTTTAGTATTTATAGTTTCAATACTCACCCTTGCGAAAAGTCAAATTCGAAGTCCTCGAAGTTCGACAGCTTCATTCTTCTGTATTCCGATGGAGTCAATGCCGCGCCTTCAGTTTCTACTGTTAAAATAGAATTTCTTTTGCTCCTGCAATCGAATTTAAATAAATTATTTGCTGGAAAAAGTTCGAAACCGCACGAATACTTTTTTCTGGTGTATTTCAGTCGATTTTTTATTTTTCCTTATTCGCAAGTTAATCAAGAAATTAATTTTGTTTTTAGAATACGTACATATTCATTGTTTCCAGAAAAAAATAGCTAATAAACTACAATTTCACAGTTTTGTTTGAAATTTATCAGTGCACGAATACTTTCTACACCCACTATGTCAATCAATAGTTCGAAGTGATTACCCTAAATAGATTTCATCGGTGTCGAGCTTGAATTCGTCAATTGGCGGTATCCACACGAGAAAGGCGGGGTCCATGCCTAAATAAGAGCCAGGAACGCCGCTGGTATTTGCCACATTGTAATCATAGTAATCCAACTCCATCTCCGAGTCAGGATTCGCCAAACTGAACTCCGATCCTGGTCCTTGCAACAGTTTCTCGCGATTTCTTCTCTCTTTCGTCTCCTTTCCGCTTCCCAATGTCGACGGGCTCGATAGTACGCTTTCTGGAGACGATTGCGACTGATGCGACGACAACCATAATTTAATCATTTAATATTATTATTATATATATAAATAATTTAACCATTTCAAAATCAAGAAAAAGGAAAATTATTTTTGCCAGACTGAATTTACCTTCTCTTCTGACGAATTGGTTTCGTTGCTCTGACTCGTGTTCAAGTTTGGCGGTTTCTCGTCTTCTGGCTTCAGTGGCTTCGTCTCTGCACTGTCAAGATCTATCGTTCGCAACCTGCATAATAATCAGTCACAATTCCTATTACTCTGTGTACAGCAAAATTGAAAATTAATGTTTCACACGCGGTACAGTAATATGCAAGCTGGAAAATTGCACCTCTTTGGTAAACCCAGTTACAATTAGGATTGAGATTTAGTATATAAATAAAATAAGACTTACTTTACAGGATAGGCGTACTTCACTTCTGGCTTCTTCAAGACTAGAATGCTGGAGGCTGACAATAATTTATCACAGTTCGATTTGATCGATGTTATCGTTTTGTCCGATGAGCTCTCCAATGTGTTGTTTAATTTTAACGTGCTGCTACTCAGCGTGGAACCATCTTTGTACCTATACATTCATAACATAATTCGCTTTTAAATTAGAGAACGCTTAATAAATTAAACAATAAATTGCAAGTACATCAATTCTAAATTATCAATAAGATAAAATCAGTGCTGGGGAAAATAGTATTTTAAATAGTGAATGATAAATAATCCTATTTATTTCAATGCATGTGTAGAAGTTTCAAAATAAAATGTTTTACTTGATGCAGTAATTTTTGAAAATAAAATGATTTGTTACCATTCTTACCCGGTTAGCGTTTCAGTGCTATTATAATGTTCCTCCACCTCGCATACGGTGTCTTTTGGAGAATCTTTCACAGTAGCTTCGATCATTGATATCACATCTGATATGATAGTACTTGTAGACAGGTATTTCGAACTTCCTGGCATTAATTCTAGTGAGAAAATTAATAAATCTAAATTAACACACAATTATCAAGTTTGTCAACGCATTAAAAAATATATAAATGCATTTGAGAGATAAACTTGACTTTGACATGTCCTCGACAAGACCATTTACAATAACAATCAAGGACTGCATTATTATTTGAAATCTTTTCGACACAGTTAACAGCTTCGAAAATATTTCAGTATACTAAGCTCGTGTTTCACTCGATTGAAGGTTTACAAAAACATTAATTGATTTTTTATTTCTTGTAGGAAGTGAATTGTTGGTATATATAATTTTACCGGAAACATCGCTGAAAGAATCCATGTCCTCGGCGATACGGTACTTTCTGTATTTTATAACAAACTGCAGCGTCAAGAATATCGAAACGATGAACATCAGTATCAAAAGCAGAGCAGTCACCAGATGCGCTGGCTTCCAGAAAAACCATTCGTTCACTACGTTCACTGAGTCTGTTTCTAAAGGCACAACAGTTATACTGCCATTCTTTTTCAAAAATTTTTTATCTGAAAGAGCAATGTTAATAATTAATTATAGTAATGATATCAATAGATAAATATCGATATATTATTATAGACATAATAAATTCTAATATGCTTGTGTTATAGAACATAGCAGAAATTATATATATTTTTGTACACTTTATATAATTATTTTTTAATCGATTGTTAACTTCTTCGATAAGAAGCATAATTTTTTTACCTAGAATGGCAGCATGAGCAAGGAAACCGCCGATGCAAGCGTCACCGGAAGCAGTGAGTTCGTCGCTGAAGAATTCCAACAGCAAATTCTCCCCGGTGCTAATTAACGTCTTCGACGTTAATTGGATTTTGTCCGAGGCGACGTCGGTCAATAAATCCGCATTCAATGAATTACCATCACGGACGCGGAAATATTGTCCCGGACAAGGAAATTGTAATTGATCTAAGTGCAATCCAATCACGAAATTATCGTTCGCCTAAACAAAAAATTATTCAAAATATAATTACATTTAAGTTCTACTAAATAGATAAAAAAAGAAATGAATTAGACTGTTTCGTTAATTACATATTTAATACTCGATATTGATTAATGAAATTTGTTAATTATGATTTGTAACAGTACCTGTAAAAGCCAAAAAGACCGGCCCGGACACGACTGGGTATTGGCTCCAAGAAGTTTTCTAGAAAGTTGCTCCTTTAATCGAATACGACAGCCGCAACGGCACTGCGATCCAATTTCAGCAGCGATTTCCGGTTTCGTTGCAGCCAGAACCGCGCCGTGACAATCGGAGCCGTCGAGCCGATTGCTGTACCACTCGGTTTTATTCAGAACTTCCGAAAATATTCTTCCGCAGAGTTTGGTTTCTACTGCCTTTCCCTGCAAATTTCAAAAATAAAACAACGCTATTCTTCTCCTAAATTTTGCATTCAATTTTCTCGTTAATTTCAAATCTAATTTCTATTTTCAATATTACTGTGGAAAATATGTTTTTTTTAAAATATTTTTTCCTCAAATTATACTCCTACATTTTTCGTTAAACTTTTTTCCTAAATGTGCCTCTATAAAATTGCCATTAAATTACCTGGCAAAATTTTGCTCCATATTTAGGTGGTGGAGTGTCACAAAAGCGATAGCGATTTCTGATACCTCCGAAACACGAGCTGCTGCATGGACTCCAAGGACTCCATGGTCCCCAACCGGCTGCATCACCTTCTAAATAAAAATATGTCGTATTCAAAAATTAATTTCTTCTTTTAACCCTCATCAATTTCAAGAAAAAAACATCGATAAGTAACTGTTTGACTTGTTATTTTATCGACCTTTTTTATCACTGTCTCAATTTAACACCGAGGGACAATTCTTCAAATGAGGGACGGATGAGGGTTAATAATTACAACCCCAGTTGGAAATAGTATAATAAATCTTCTCAAATTCTTTGAATGCCTTCACAGTCTTGCAAAAATATACCTTGGAAAGGGAAGGTCGGAATGCAAGATATCTTCACGTCCATCATGGCGCCGGTTATGGCCTGGCTGACATATATGAAACAGTACTCGACGTATTTCTCAGTGAAGAGATCGCAGTCGAAGGTCAATGAGTGCCTGCCAGGGATCGATCTCGATTCTGTGATGTAGTGAAGACTTGAAGGTGAAGCGACGGATGTGACGTCAGCCTTCAGCCGACCGTAAACGCGGACGCGATCGCCTTCGAGCCGACAGGAAGGATACTCGAATAAAACAGCGACACCGCCAGGTCCTTCGCAAGGATATATCGATCTCGCGTGGACCGTCAGCTTGAATTCATCCGACCAGTTCACCTGCAATTTTTGAATTAATAATAACCACTGATGACCATTCCAATACTCTTCTCAAACAAATTAATCACCACAAGATTATGATTCAATTCGATATTTATTCAAAGTAAAAAATTCTTCAAGACTCGGAAATTTTCAAGACTTTGAATAAAATTCAACGACAACTTTCTATATTACCTTGAAGTACAAGCTAGTATTCGGTGCAGTAGGATTCACACTCGAAGCCTTCAACTGAACCGCGTAGTTTCCGGGGAGTCCGAAAAATTCGCACCGAAAAAAAACAGTTTTTGGTGGAACAAATCCCCTCACCTCTTCATAGTACAAAACCTATAGAAACATTTCGTTATTGTGTTAATTCATTATACGATAACGATTACGCCATTTTTATTATTAGATATATATATACTGATTAAATGATCTGGTTTATTTACTTGCGTATGAGTATTGTTATGCAAATAACAGGCAGTCGAGCTTGCGCCGCAATAAATTAATTGTAAAACGTAGACAGCTACAGGAACATTCTCCAACGGATTACAACTCGCATCGTTGTATCTTACAGTGGTAGTGACACGATTGTTTGGATAAGTTTTCACCTCGTGGGAGTCTAAAAAAATGTTCGGCATCGGCCACTTTACGTCTACGATTTTAGTTGTCTGCGAATCAAATTGTATTTGCAATTATTCACCTAGAACTAAACGCAATGTAATAAAAACTACCATGAGAAAAAACATCTTTAAAAAACGGATTTATTTAGTTTTCAATAAAAATCGCTCTCTCCGTTATTTGACTCTTAACCCTCTGTCAAGCTGAATGTTTACATTGTTTAGTTTCTTCAACCCCTTCAACCCGAAGGTGTCGTTGGACTCCCGCATCTAAAAAGAACTTGTATCTTCACGACTTTAAGTGTCCAAATACAGTTTAATTTATTTCATTTCAGTCCAGAATACTATGAGGGTGAAACAAGCAATGTGCCTCAGCGATCTGTTCTGCCATATCAATCTTTTGGTAAAATCTAATTATATATATTTATACTTATTGGAATAAAACACCGTACTGCCGGCGGAGGGTTAAAGGTTTGAAAAGCTTAGTGAGAATCATGAATTTTCGAACCTGATAAAAGGAGGTAACAGGCACTGTTGAATTTTTGTATTTGTACTCTAGTCGCAGAGCGTAGATACCACCGCGTGTGAAATACCCGCAGGGGATCACAATGGAGATGGTCTCGTTTTCTGAAGGCAACTTTTCTAATTGAATCTCTCCGATCAATTCAGATATGTCGTCAAAGAGGTACAGTATTCTAGAAACAACAAACGTATAGTTAAACTTCTTGTTAAGCTTCTAAATTAAATTTAAATAAACTGAAAATCAATTAACAAATTTTTTTTAAACTTCTTTTTTAACTTTCTTTTACTTCCTATGAAATATTTACCCCTCATAAATCGAATTTGAAATCTACTTTTTACAAAAATATAAATAGTAAGATTGTAAATTTTCTTATGGAATTAGTTAAAAATAAATTATGAATAGAACGAATTGCGAATGCTTACCGTAACGCTGGCGATTCGGTAGAAGCACTGTTCAACTTCTCACTACTTGCACCGTCTTCTAACATTTCGTTTGTCTTTACAATAAATACCGCAAGATCTCCCGAAAGTGCGACGTGGGAAGATGGCGAATTAATTTTCAATGCACCGAACTCTTCTGCCTCTACCATTGTTGATTTTGTGGCACCTGAACCTCTCATTTCATTAATTTTTACATTCTCAAATTATTGGATTTTATAAAATGTTCAAAAATGAATTTAATGTATTTTTAGAAAATTGAATTAAATTGGTATATGTATATATTTAATTTCTTTATAATTTATTAAATAAAAATATAAAATTATTGATTTCTCTATTTGTCTATTTGTGTATTTACATTCACTCGTGGCTCAAAATAAAGAAAATAATGGTGATTTATAATAATTTTACCATATTCAAGGAGGATGGTATTTAGTATTCCAAAGAAGAGCCATTTGGATTTCAAATTCATATCCAGGTCGTCATCCGTATTCAAATTCGAGACTTCGTTTCTGAGCTGGACGACACAAAATTAATTGTATTTTACCACCAAATCATGTTAACCATTCAGATTATTCTGTAGGTTAAAAACTAAAAATTTGCGAACCTTATTCGTTCGCTGCGAGCATGGTTGCTGAGACGAAATTTTCCTGGACGAGGAGAAAACATAAATGTGCCGTAGTAATTTGCAGGAATCAATATCCTTCCGATGACCGGCGCGAATTTCACTCGCTGACCCTCCGATACTTTTTCATTTTGATCGTTTCGAACGTTCACATTTCACTATGCAAACAAATTTCACAATGTTATTCGAAATATTCCATTTCACATAAATACGCAACAATTTAAGAGCAAAAACAATAAAACACAAAATTATAGGATCTAATTAATGTAGAAAATAAGCTATAAAAATTTTAAAATAAATTATAAAATCAAAAGAATTTTTTAATCTTATTTCGACTATACATGTCGGTATAAATATTTATAATTTATGACTTTCGAGTTACGTTAATATTGAGAACAAAAAAAAGCTTCGATTTTGATTAAAAATTGAAAAGGACTCATGAAATCCGATTTAAAATAGTCTAGGTTGCATAAATATCCACGATATTATCCATTATTTATGCTAAGAAATATAAAGGTAGAAAAAATGTTGGAATCTCATTAAAATCAAAACAAGGAGAATCAAATAAAAACGTCGAGTATCATCCTGTGATATATCTGTCTCTATTTCAAACCAAAAGGAAATCACAAAATTTGAAAATTATCTACATTTTTGAAACACCCACACTATTTGTCAAGCAAGAAGAAATCGAAAAATTTTTATTAATTAGCAGCGGAATCTTTTATCACCTCCAAAAAAGCAAAAGAAATTTCATTTGTCGTCGAACAATTCTAAACTTCTTCCAAGCAAGTTTCTTCGCGTTGATTAACGCGATCTAAGGCTGAAGAGATTGTTTAAAAATATATAAAATGCTCGAGCATTAACATTTCGAACCGGCTGCTGTTAAATGGCGAACATTGCGAAAATCGATCTCGCGAAGTCTGCGGTCTAATCGCCGACAGATCGGTCGAATTAACACGAAAAATATTCGCACCTTTGTTTCCGAGGCATCACACGGTGGATTCGGATCGACTGCGGGGGGAATGTTATCGAGCGGTGCATTTAATTCGAGCAAAAATACAAGAAATTCGAATGGAGAAATGTAACACCGGCGACGCGAGCTTCATAAGGCAACTAACACCATCGGGGTCGACGGCCAGTGTCCCCTCCCTCATACGCCCCACTATGGGGGTTGTTCTTTGGGGTAGAGAATTCTGACAGAACATCGACTGCAATCAATGGAGGGATTATATCGACCTGCAGTCTGCTCCTCCACGGCATTCGCTCTCTATACTCTCTCCCTCTCTCTCGCCCCTTCTCCCACTCTTTTCTTCACTGCTCTCCTCCCTCCAACCCCTTTCTTTTTGTTTCGAAGCGAAGGGTCATTATTTTTCGCGTTAGGGTGCCGCAATTGTCTGAAGAGCATTAGTCAGTTTTTTTGGCCTTGTCGTGTAATTGGACAATTTCCTCGAAAGCTTCTGAGTTTTTTTTTAATTTTTTCAATTACGTAGAAAAATGTCATATTTAAATCAAAATTCTCTGTCAGAGGTGGGCATTATTTTTTAATATTTTAGACTTTATTTTGCTTAAAGAAAATAATAGTTTGATTAAAATATACAATTTCGAAAATGAAATATTTCTATTTTAACTGTGTATTTTCAATACACTTCAAATAAAATACTATTTTCAAAAATTACTGCCTCAAATAAATTATTTTATTCTAAAAAATTACTACATCAAATAAAATATTTTATTTTTAAAATTCTACACGCACTTTGAAATAAATAGGATTATTTATTATTTACTATTTAAAATACTATTTTCTAAAATTCTATTTTGTTTCGTAGGATTTTTTTAAAATAATGTAGGAAAAATTCAAAGACATTGTCATTCAAATATCCCGCCACCTTTCCGTTACGAGCACGTGACTTTTATTTACGTCAAGTCTGACACTCAATTCTACTTACAAACCAGAGAGTAAATGAGAGTGCTCACGCCCGGGTTTTGGCCGTGCCTATTATGGTGCTGCCCCCTACTCTAGTGCTTAGCCTGGATCAGCTCCTACCTCCACGCCCGCACGCCGGACAAGAACCTACCTCCACGCTCAGTGACTCTCAAAGGAGAGTGCAAGAACGATGTCACACCGATTTAGTTGAGACTCTGTATATTTATAGATCTCGATCTC